>VZRR01005615.1:1397832-1441132 GCA_013398015.1 Oreocharis arfaki | reverse complement strand
GGCAGCGGGGAGGCGCCGCCAGCAGGTACTGCCAGTCCCCTCCCGCTCCCGGGGCAGGGCGGGTGCTCGCAGGCCGGGGTTCCTCAGCCCCATCCCCTCGGGGGCGGGGGACGCGCTCCGCTCCCGCTGTCCCTGGGCCCCGTGGCTCCCGCTGCCGCCCAACATGGCGCTGCCCGGCGGACGGGCCGGGGCCGCCGCCTCGCCGCGCCGGCAGCTGCGGCGGAGCCAGGGCAGCCGCGGCCTGAGGCGCTTTGCCGTGTCCCGCGGTTGTCCCGCCGCAGTTCGGTTCGCTCAGGACGGCCCCGTGCCGTCCCCCGAGGGGCAGGGGCGCGGGGAGCCGGCCCGGGAGAAGCCGCACGGACAAAGGGCCCGCGGCGCACAGAGGGCGGGCGCGTCACTCCCGCTTCAGCGGCGGGGCCGGGAGCTGCCTCTGCGTGTGCGACTCCCTCTGGCTTTCTCAGGAGCTCGGGTCAGGGGAATCGGGTGCAGAACAGATCTTCTGTTAACATATTTGAGGGCAGGCAAGCCCCTAAAGGCTGTGCTCAGTTGTAGTAGTAATATGGAACTCGAGACCCGGCTGCCTCCTTGCACTGACGTTCTCGAGTCTTGGGCATCCTCCGGATTCTGCAGCAGATGCTGATGGATCATAATTTCAAATTTCTTTGCTTGCAGTCTCAGAATTTGCGAGGTACTCTACCTGTGTGTCCTCCCAGTAGCTAACCCCCGGTCCCCCCCCTTCACTTCAGAGTTACCTGTTCAAAAGCATCTCTCCCTTTGGAACATTGTTGTTACACTCTATGGAGCTGATGCAACATTTCAAGCAGATGATTTTTCCCAAGAAAAATGCCTTAAAACGATGGGTAGTAAGAAAATATTTGCTAGCCTTGCGTGTGGATGACATTGCCTCTGACATGGATGGATGGTTTATCCATAGTGGCAGGAAATCCTGAGATGCTCTTCAGGGTGGGCACTCCGGGCTGTGTTTTGGCCCTGCTAGCCGGGCATTGCCATTTCCTGCTGCTGGGTTATCTCGGTCTTAGGCCTGGGTAGTGCCCAGCCTCACCTCCTTGCTGCATTGGTCGGCAGCACTTCAGTGACAAATAATCCTTTTGCAGCATCATCCGATGACTTTTGTGAAAGTGCCTGAAGGTACAGCCAGCGCTTGCCTGAGTGGTTGTGCTCCCTCCCGCTGGATTTGCCATGGATGAAAATTAATCAGATGGTTAAATTTTCCACAAGAAAAACGCCCAAATTTTAAGGTCAAACCAGTTTAGTAGGATCATGTATGGACAATAATTTTGTAATGCTATAATAAACCTAGGTAAGAACATCCACACAGTATTTTTCATTGTCTTAACCAAATTGGTTAAAATACAATTCAGCCTAATTTCAGATTCGTTATAGAGACACAGCAGGTTTTTACCTGCAAACAGCATCTCTTTGTCTAGATTGAGACTGCACATACCTATTTTGCTGCTCTGAGTGCATGACAGTGTGTTAGCAGTTATTACTGAGCTTGGCTGAGACCTACATTTTCTATTCAGTAAGCCAGATGAGTCCCTCTGTTCAGATGTGTAATTATTTCCTTTATTCTTCTCTTTAATTATGTTCTTGAAACACTGTGGTAATGCACTGTAGGCTATATTTTACGCATGTATATAGATCAGAATGTATGTTATTCAAACTTTGCTCCGTTAATCTTTTAGGTCCATTTCTGCTCAAAAGTGCAATCTTAATTCTGAAGATCATAGGCGCTCACTAATATTTCAGGAGGGTTAGAACAATTCACATTCCTAATTCAATGGTTTATGGTGAGCTGTCAGTACAGTTCTCTTATAACATGTCATGGCTGGTCTGTGACAGGAGAAAAAATGTTCTAAAAAGAAGAGTTGTGTTATTTAACATTAGAAGTATTTCCCAGGGAGAGGAGTATGACTTCTGTGATCAGCAGCCGTGTCATGTGCTAAATGACTGTGTTAATATGTAAATCTGTTTACCTGCTCAGACTCCCACAGTTGCATTCACCACTGGTACAGGGAACTCTGGTGGAGTTACACCCACTCATGCCAGCAGTGAATTTGGCCCAGAGGCCCTATTCCAGTGCCATCAAAACACTGGTGCTGAAGCCAAGCTTTTCTGGATTACATTTTTTAAAAATACCACCCTGGTTATTTTTTTTTCCAAAGGTGTTGCAGTTTACTTTGGAGCCTAAATGTCTTGATTAGAAGTCCAATTTAAATTTTCATCTTAATCATATTGTACATGTTTCAGCATTTGCAACAATCAAATGGACTAAAATTAGACATTTGTATTTGACTCCTGCTTAAAATTAACTTTTTTGTCCCCCCCTCCAGGTAAAAACTGCAGCGTATTGCAGGAAATGGATGTCATCCAGAAGCAGGATGAAAACTGTTACTGCTACGTGCAAAACAGAACCATTCACTTACAGTACCTTTGGTCGACCCTCCAGGTAAGCGGCCGTTCTGGAGTCAGTCAGTACATTTCATGTGAGCTTTTCCCAGCAAACCACATGGCCAGTTAGCAAGATCAAGGCAGCACCTCTATGGAATTAGTAGTTTGAGTGGTGTATAGTTGGGACCATGATAAAAATGCAGCATTATGAGCCTCCAGCTGGCATGCTTTCTGCTGTAAGGATGTCAGCCAGGCTTAGAGTATGATGGTGCCACAAAAACTTTAACTTAGGACTGTGTGTTATTTTCTTGCACACATTTTCTGTCGATGAACCACTGTTAATCTCTGCAACAAATGCTTTTGCTTAGCACCAAATGCCTTTATGGAACTTCTAAATGTGAAGACTAAATGCAGTTCTATGGCTCTCTCACCATAGCACACCGAAGTGTAGGAACCAAAGGCTCGTTAGAGTGTGACTAATGAACAAACAGCAGCAGCAGTGTGTTTGTTTTCCTGGCTAACAGAGGGCCATCTTACAAGAAACACATTTAGAGATTAGTTTGAAGCAAATAAAAATCTCTTCAAGAGCAGAAGCAGTAACAGGTAAAGGAATGAGCTAACCATCTCCGTAATTCCTGTTCTTTCCTGAGAAGTACGTCTCCAGGCAAAGGAAGGACACAGTTCCATTTTGACTCTGTTGAAGGACTTTTCTCTCTCAGATAATAAGAAAGAGGAACATCTCTTTGTCTGTTCCCAGGACTGTTTTCCTCAGGAACGTGTTGCAGATGTTTTTATGAATGGTAGCTGGCTTCAGGTGGTAAAACCCTCCATCAGTCACACAAACTTTCCTGGAGCCAGTGTTTGAAAGCAGGAAGTTCAGATTTTTCCCAACAAGTTGCTTTGCTGACACATTGTGTCCTCTCCCAGTACAAACCTGGTTTATTACCCGTTGCATCACTTTTTTGCAGATGGGTCTTTGTTGTCAGTGGGCCCTGATGAAGAGCTCACAATGTATCGGAGTCTTCAGGGAAATAATCCCTACTTAGGAGATGGACAAAATCTTCTACCACTTTGGTGGGGGAGGGCACTGGGAACCAGCAAAAAACCCCAAAATACCCAACAGGAATGTGCTTCTATTTAAATTTCTGGTTATGCTATCTTTCATTTTCCTTATCCCTCATGTGTCCCCAGCATGAAGATTGCATGATCAAGAAAAGCAAGTCTAATTTGTTACGGTTCAGGAGGGGGAAGGAGGAGGGGTATGAACATTCACAACAGAAACTGTGCCCAGTCAGAATATCTGACTGGTTTCATTAAAAACTTACGGGCAAGTGTCACAGTAAAACCAAAACCACTGTGCTTTTGGATGGATTGAGTTCTCTCCACTGAATTTTGCTGCCAGTGAGTTCTTTGAATTACCTTGTAAGGTGATTAATTGTAAACACTTAATCTTTGCATAATACAAATAACCAAGACTAAACGATTGTTTTTCATTACCACATGCATGGCTTATATGCGATACAGTTAACAAAAACAAAAACCCACAGTGATTCTGAGCTGCTGCTCTGTGTAATTCTGTTCTTTGTTTCTAGATAAAAGTTAACAGCAGAGAAAAGTTCCGGTTTGAGCCTATTTTAGAAAAAAACAACTGTCGGAATTCAGAAACTGTTTTTGAGTTTGCTGCATGTGCTGTTCAAATCCTCTGGAAGCCAGAGACATGTACAGAAACTTTTCTGAGCATAAAACAATATGGAGAGGATGTTTGTTTCAAAATACAACCCTTCAAAATGGAACCGTACACTGTGAGGGTGAAAAGAGAAAGTAAGTACCAAATCTTTGAGTTTAGATTACAGATAGCATGGTATTGCCAGTGCTACTGAATGTACCATCTCTTCTGTAAGAAGCTTGGGACTTTTCTGTTGATATTTTATATAATCAGCATTTCAGATTGAATTAGTCTAAAGTCAATTTCTATTTCTTTCCCCCCTTTTTAGTGCTAGATGGAAAGCTCTTGTTTTTGTTTGTAGCTGGAATTTTTCTGTTCCATTTTGCAAACAGCCTGAGCAGGTGAGTACTAGCTGTTTTTGACCTTCTTTCCCAAAGCCTGTGCATCTTTGGTGTGTTTGCTAAGCTGAAGAGGCAGTTCTTTGGGAAAGTGAAATAAGGAAGTGAATATATATTTAAAACTTCCTTGTATCATTTGGGTTTGGACAGATTGTGACATACCTTGGAGTGCCTAACTCTGTTTATCAATTAGCTGTGTTAGGTTTTTTGTGTCCAAGCTTCCTGCACTGGGGGACACCAAGACAATCCTCAGTGAGCAAGTGTGTGGATCAGAACAGTCCTTTCTCCCTTTTGTGCACCACTGAGGATAGCTGAATGCTAAATAATGCTGATTATCAATGATGCTTTCCTTGGGGGGAAATACTTAGGATGAAGTCATCTGGGGGCCTCTTCTGCCTCCACCTTTGTGCCAGCCTTTCTTGTGATGCATGTTTTGCATAGCATGTAAGGGAGGATGCTCAGTTGTAATAGCAAAATACGTGGCCCATAACTTCAAAGCAAAGTGAGTCACAAAATAATTGTCAGGAGGCACCTCTAAAACAAGCAGAGCAGTAATAGGTTTTATAGCATTAACTCTGAATTAGTAAGTTGGAATTTATAAATGCATATGCTTAGGATGAAAACCTTGTGGGTTTGTGGAGAGTTTTCTGCATTTTAAATTAAAACAAAACTTCTCTTGCAGTACAGAACCATATTGGTTATTTCATTTTCTCCTGTGTACTAGAGACTAGAAGGTGAATGCAATCAGAAGTAGCATGAGCTTTAAAAAACCTCAGCACGGTCTCCTAACCTGTAACAACTCCAGTGACCTTAAGTATCTGTTGGGAATTTTTCCTTACACAGATTTACTATCTGAACTGGGCCTGTAAACCGTATAACTACAACTCTAACTTGCAGCTGAGTTAAGTTCTTACTGAAGATCACTGCTGTTTTTACAAATGTTGTCATCTTAACCAATTACAAATTGTACTTCTCACCATATTCTCTCTTGTTCTCTTTACAGGAGTGCCAGCTTCTTTTACCTTTCTGGAATAATACTGGGTGCTCTTGCTCTGCTAGTCTTTGTCCTGTTGACACTTAAAAGGTTTATTCCAAGGGTAAATCTACATTTATAAAACAAAATAATAGTAATCATCATAATACAAGAAGTGAGAGTACAGAGCCAGGTTCTCACCTTGTTCTGGTTTTGTGGCCAGGTAACTGCACTGAAATGACTGCAGGATTGCTTGTATCAGTAAATATGGTTAGGTCAGAGTCAAGTTCTATTCAGCTTCTTCCTGAGTTCAAACTGAACAGGAGATTGGTGATGTACAAGAAGAGTTCATTCTGAATCATAAATTATTTTTATTGAACTGGAGCTAAGCTAACCTTTGAGTCTGTGAATCAATCTAAATAAAAATACAGTGGCAACTGAGACAGATTCTCTTCATTCACCAAAGACAATTCATTGTAAGGCAGATGTGAATTCTTCCTTTACTTTTATGAGGCCTGTGCATTCCCATAACATTGCTGAGATATGTTAAATTGGGAACACAGTGCAGAAGGGTTATGCTGTAACAATGGGACATGATACACAAATACAGAGATGCAGTTGCTCTGCCTAGAATTGACACTGTTCTGTTGTAGCATGCAGGGGATTGTGCAGTGGAAGTATCAATGCAGATCATAAACCCTGTAGATCTAAAGAATTTCACCTCTGTTTTTGCCTGTGAGTTCTTTTGTAAACAATGGTCCTGATTCTGACTTGAATTTTTTTGATGAAGTTTTTTTACTTTTTTTTTTTTTAATAAATTTCTAGCACAGTACCTTCTGGATCTTAATGAGTGGCTCCTGGATGGCCTCTCTCTATTTTATTTACTGCTTCAAAGAGAATATGCAGTGGTTGTGGTCTGAACACAGAAACTACCTGTTGGGTAAGAAAATTACCAAGAAATGTGCTGCAGATTTTCGTTTAATTTAGTGGTCAGATGAATACCTGCCCATAAAAAAGGAAAATCAAGTGACTCATTTATGGAGTTCTATTTTCTTCTAAGCCTAGGTGTTGAAACATTCGCAAGGTTCCTAATCCACTCAAATGGATTGTTTGTCCACTCAAATGGGTGTTTACTCACATTGTATCATTAAATAAAGAGTTTGATGTAGAGGACTAGTTCTAAGAGCAGATTTTGTCTGCATTATTAGTTCATTGATTTGCTGTTATATACTTTCCCTGTAAGAGCAAAAGGGCAGCTCCTCTGGTTTGCACTTTGCTGGATGTGGGAAATGGATGCACACATGGCTAACGGGATGTGGCTGCAGGGGCTGGCAAACCTATTGATCTGGCACCTGCCTCGACATGGTCACTTGAGGAGAATTTGGGTGCAGCCCACAGCATTGGTCTAACAGCTGTTCAGAGATAACCTTGTGAACTCTTCGCATACTTTGGAAATACCAAGCACATAAAACATCATGCAGTTATCTGTGAGACAACACAAGAATCAGCAGGCTACACTTCACAGCAGCTGCAAGCTTTGTGAAGCAAAGTAAAAGTTTATAGATGCAGTTTGCTTTTTTTTCTCCATGTCCTTTTCTGTTCCTACAGGGTATTTTCTGGCTGTTGGGATTACCAGCTTTGCCATTTGCTATCAGCATGGGCCACTGACCACGGAGCTCAGCATAACCTTGTTCACATGGACGCTCCAATTAACAGCCTTTGTCCTGATCTACTGTGGTGTCACCATCCCTCAAGTTGCATATGCAGTCATAGCAGTCAGCCTCTGCTCCAAAGGCCTGTGTTACCCCCTGGGTGCTGCCTGTCACATTGCCAGGTCTGTGTCTATTTGTGAATGTCCAGGTCCTGGGAGCACCAGGAAATACTGGAAACTGATAATGAAAAAATGCCATACACTTCAATTATGATTTAGGAATTTCTGGTACTAATTCATAATTTTGCCAAATGTAAAACTGCAGTAGGAAAGGTTTAAAGTCCTGAGACACAGGAATTATTTTCCATTTGGCAGTTTTAAGCATGAGTTTTGTTCTGTGGATAATAGAGAAGTGTGACCGTGTTCTTAAGGACAAATGTAGCACCTTCTAGTGCACAGCATATGGTAACCAGAACATTTCTGTTTGATTGATTAGACTGCAGCAATACTGCCTTGGTTTGACGTGTAGTGAGAGAAGCTGCAGGGAACTCATATGGAATCTTAGGGATAAAACAGTGTACCACCACCGAGGAAGCAGCTGTTCAAAAGGGACAGTCCTTGGAGGTTGAATAGAGCTCAGAGACTGTAATCACATGTCCACAAAAATAGTCTTCTCCATTTATTTTAGTTTTCCAAGGTTGTTACCTCCGTGTGATTCATGGAAGCAATCTATCAGAACTATGGAGATATTCCTCTGTATTCCTAGAGGCCCATTTACATTGTGGATTTGGAAAAGGAACTGCTTGCAGTAGATAGAGCTTAACTTGCTAAGTGTTTTCAGTAGCCATACAGGAACAATGTGTTGCTCATCCTTGAATTTGAAGCATGTTTTAGCACAAGTGCAACGCTCAAATGAAGATTCTAAAAAGCCCTGCCAGTTTACATCTGTTTTTTACCTTCAGTGATGGATGGCATCCAGGTTCAGAGTCTTTAGTACACACTGTTCCATAGCTGTGGACTCTGCTGAACCGCAGAGAATTAGGAAGAGGCAAAGGCTAGAACTGGCATAACCAAAATAACAAAAACCAAATAATTTGGTGTTTTGTTTTTTTCTTTTACACATTGTTTAGTTTTGAAGAACGTACTGCTTTGTGCTTGTCTTCTCTTTTTACATGCAGGAGTGTGGACTGAGTTGAAGCTTTTTTATTTTAGGTAGAATTTATCGTTTGTTGTAGACCCATTTTTGCCTGCAGCTGAGGAGCACCAGCTGTTTCAAAAGCAACATGTAAGATCAGCACCTGTTGTAAGCCAGTTCAGAACACTCTGGAATCAGTATGATGTGGCCACAAGTTCACAGAACACACTAGTTTTACTCTGAAACACTGTAGTTTATTCTTCATGTGGTTCTTTTTTTGTTGTTTTCATGCACTGATGCTTCTGTAAAGAAATACAGCTCTACAGATCTCTCTTAGGAGAATGATAAGGGCTTTTTTCTTTTTGTGTTTCAAAATACTCACGCCACAGCACCAAAGTATGAGGCTGTGATGCCAGATACACAGTTCAGAGCAGCAAATACATCAAAATAATTTAGAATCTTGTGGTATTTCTTGTTAAGAACATTGGATCTCACTGAGCCAGCAAGATCCTTCACTGTTTGACCTAAACAACGGCTACAGTTCTTTCCCTTAAAGGGATATAAGGAGGAAAGCTGAATGCTGCTGATGTTGGAGCAGGTGTTTTTATACAGAGCTGAAAGTTTTATGGGCATCAAGCCCTTGCTTATCTTAACTCATCACAACATTTAAATTGAAAGCAGTCGACAGAAGGGAACAGAACATGGCACACTTTCTAATTTATATCTAATTATATTATACATTGCTACAGCAGCTAAAAAACCATCAGATTGTAAACATTTTTGCCTCAGACTACTCAGTTTTGTAATTTAGAGTAAGATTTAAGAGAAGCAATCTAGTAAACAACATGAACGACTCACAACAGGCTTAGAGCATTGCTTATCTTTGAAGTAACATATGCAGACTGGGTTTTGATTCAGCCCATGTCTCTGCACAGACACATTTTGCATTTTGCACCTAAAAATGGCTGAGCAAGCAGCCATCTCTTTAATTCTGTGAGATTTTAGTCCATGCATACACAATAAGGACCTGATCTAAAGCTTATCTGAAGCTCATTAAATGTCATGTGAAATTCTACAGCATCGGTTAAGACCTAGGGTAAATAGGCTAGCAAACATTACATACTTTGTCCTCAAATGTAAGAATGCAGCTTGTTCTCTTAAAAGGATAGAGGTGATTAATGCATGTTAATAGCTGGTATAGAGAAAAAGGGCAGATAATAGTTATGTGCCAGAAGACTTTAGGAATACTGATTATTTAAATTTCATTCTAGAAAAATGAAGCATCACTTTAAATCAAACAAAATGGTGTTTAAATACCTTACTGAAGAGGAGTATCGAGAACAAGGTGAAAGTGAAACTATCAGAGCTCTGGAGGAGCTGCGCTCATTCTGCAGGAGCCCTGAGTTCCCATCATGGATAGCTGTGTCCAAACTCCAGACTCCACACAGGTAGGAAAACCTGGCTCCTCTAAAACAGGAAACACATTGCACAGACACTGGCACACAGCAGACCTAAGTGCCACTTCAGGCACCGTTCCAGGTGTGTTTATCTTGCATATCCCACTCAGGACCACAGCCACACCTCTCGGGGTATTACTCGCCAGTGGCATTAAACTTCTCTTTGTTCCTCCCTGACCACAAATTACTCTTGGGAGTTTGCAGATCTTCACAGCTAATTCATGGTCATAGAACTTAAAGGCTTCCTGCAGTGCCTCTGTAAGCTCTTGCAGTGACCCTGGTGGCTCTAACCAGTGAAATTGCCCTCCTCAGGTTTTAGAGCAGTGCCCTTTTCTGCGGTGTAGAATTGGGGCAGGCTGAAGATACATACTCAAATATTACCTATATTAAGCTTTCCAACTGCAAACCTGCACAGTCAGGGAATCCTATTATTGAAGTATCACTATCTAAGACTAAGAATACAGATAAAGAAATCAATACCTGCACCTAGCAAGTAGAACAAGTAGAAGAGCTGTGCCATGTATAGCTTAAGAGATAAACTAAAGACAAATATAGGTCCAAAAGGGTCAAGCAAGTGAAGCCAGAAAACCCTGCAGAATCTAAAATTTACCGTAACAGTGTATTCCCATCAAAACAAAATCTTGAAGATATCAGAAGCAGAGCTTCATGTATTAGCCAGCCACAAAGACTTAGTTCTTGCCACAGAAGCCAGTGTCAGGATTTTAAAGGAGCCCCAGTCAGCTGGGAATTTAATCAGTAACAAGCTAAACCCAGTTTCAGAACCTTCATCTGCCTTGGATTGGCATGCAGACAGCCTCTCTGCCAGGTTTTATGGATTTACTGTTAAACAGTTTTACTTTCTAAGCTGCTTGCCTTCTTTAGCATGATGGAAAGATAAAAAAGTGAAAGCTTACTGTTGTATTGTACAACTAAATACCACCAGATGTACAAAGCAACTGAGACATGCATATTTACGCATTTTCTAGCTGTCATTTCGTTAATAGAGTTGTTATAAACTGTTCACTAATTGAGAATAGGGAAATAAAAAGGAGGATGAGCAGCAATCAGATTTGGAGAACCCCTCCCAGCTCCCATTAAGCATCAGACAGTGGTTCATCCCAAGGCAAACCTGTTCCTCATTTGGACTAACAGAGCTTCCAAGAACAGCGAGGTGACGACATTCATCTCACAGAAATGTTAAGTCTGAAATGTAAATTATTGATCAGTTTACCAGAACTGCAGAATGTAGCTGCATTTCCTTTTTCATACATTTCTCTGATGCTGTCGACACTTACCCAGGTGTCAGAACTGCCGTCTGTTCCCACACACTTGCCAGAAACCTCCAGCTCTGTTCTCTCTCCTCAATGGAGTTGCCCACTGAAAGTAAGATTTGTGGTGAATTGCAGTGTAGGGACAGTGCTGAGTTCATGCTTTGTTCTGCCACACCTCCAGTTTGGCATTTACTTGGAGCAGCTGCAGAATTCCCAGTCTGCAGCTCCAGGTTCACCAGAGGCAGGAATTCTTTGGCAAGACTCGAGCTCAGCTTGCCCACAGTGTGCACACAGCACCACAGCAGAGTTACTGCACATCAGTGTAGGAGTGCAGAATTCTTGCCATTTTTTCCTTTCATTAGCAGTATCAACACACCTGAATTCTTACAGCCTTTGTCTCACATATGCCACAGCTTTAATTTATTTTTAGAATCTAGAGTACCAACTACCCCACTGTACAAATGCTTACTCTGGATTACCCTGCAAGTACTGACAAGATGCGAGAACAAAGTTGGATCTTCTTGCTTAGTCACAAGACCTTGCAGATGGTCTCCAGAAGAGCAAAAGTTACTTCTACAGAAAATACTGAAAAGATGAGCCGGGAAAACCAATCTTTGGGGTTGTTGCCATCCGTTATGGGAACTTCCTCTCATCTGCACTGCCTGTGGGGATGTCCTTACAACACTCCTGCTTAAATAGCAATACCCCTAGCATTTACAGCATTTAATTTCTCAGCTGATCACTTCTCCCTTTAAAAATGTGGCAGGTTTGCAGCTTTTGTTCTGGGATCTCCCCACGTCTCACCTGCAGAAACAAAGGCGCACGATGAGCAGTATGGCATTGGGAGCTCCTTCCTGGAAGAGCAGCTGTTTGAGACAAGGGCACAGTCTGAGCAAGATGAGCCAGCCAATTCCATCCATGAAGATGAAGAGAATGAAAGTGAAATGCATACACAAACTCCATTTCCATATGCTACTGAGCTGCTCTGAGCTTTGAGAAATAACAAAAAACCAAAAAAAGACAGAAACACACTTGTCCTAGAAAGGGAAGATACAGAATGAGAACTCGCACTTGGCCTTTTCTTGTGGGTGCTGGTAGACAGAGAAGGATTTTTGGAAAAACTGTTTCCTGTATCACCGATGTTACCTGATGAGAGCAACAGAAGGAAACCATAGGGGCTGTTCAAGTGAAGAGGAATCTCATGCTATTGGTATTTTCACTGGGGAAAACAAACATTGTGTATTCCCAAGGCAAGTACTGGAGGCAGCCTGTCCACCAGGATGCCTTGTTTTACCAAGGATACTACCTCTAGAAAACAGAGAATCTGTTTTGGCCCTTTCCGTCATCAAGTCCTCTGTGCTGAGCACTAGAGGGAGGAAAAGCCATTTTAAATACTCTCCTTTTACTAAGGACCCTCTGTGTCAACCGTTCTGATAATGCTGTTAGAGTGCTGATAAACTCTGTTCATTGTTCTTGAGACTTTGCATAGAGAGTTAACACAGCTGAATGAGGTTTGTTTCCTCTTCTGGCTGGGCTTGCTGTCTGTTAGCTTCAACCTCTAGTTTTAAGCTCCCCTTATCCCTCAGAACGCTGCCTGACTTTTCACCCTCTGCCCATATTATTCTGTTCTTGATCTCTGCTATAGCTATACTGCATTTTGTTCTTTTCATGTCTTTGTGTATTTACATACTTTCTTCCCTCTTGTACAGATCCCTCTGCTTCTCCCCCTCTGACAATGTAGATGGTTTAGGAGAGGTTTTCCATCCCCAAACATTTTTGCTATTGCCTTCAGTTTCAGTGTCAGCTTACCTCAGGGCAGGTGCTGCTATCCATTTCAGGCCTCTCAAGAGCCCAGAAAAGACCGCAAAGGCTGAGGCTGTTTCAGCTGCTTGGAGAAACTGCTATCAGCAGGGCCAGAGTGCTGCTGTGACCCTGGAATTGGGAATGCAGATAACCCACACAGAGCTCCACTGGCCTCAGAGTACTCTGTAGTTTGCTCACTCAGTAAGATGCAGAAAGTCATTACTGGCAAAACAATGAGGGAGGATACCTGGCTTTTACCTTCCTTTCTCAGCTGTCTGTGGGACTTCTCACAGAAGGTATGTGGAGAGGAAAAATAGACCAGGGAGAAAAGTTTAGGCAGTCACGTGTCTGTCAGCTTATGTATTACACAGTCCTAGGCTAGAGAGTAGAGTGTGTACTTCAGTTCATCCACCTGCAGATGTCATTTCCTTCTTTTGTTCTTTAGACTCTCCCTCCTTATAGTCTTCTGTTCTCACTTTGCTCTTTTCCTTTACTGTCTTACAAACTGCAGAAAACAAAAGACCATTAATTCTGTCACCGTCTGATCTTACAAACCCACCAGGAACTTTGAGTGATGGTGAGCAGCTGGTGCTCAAGAAGGGCATGTCAGACTGGGGNCTGATCTTACAAACCCACCAGGAACTGTGAGCGATGGGGAGCAGCTGGTGCTCAAGGGCACGTCAGACTGGGATCTCTCTGCTTTAAAAGGGGTGTCTGTTCTTTGTAAGATGCCTGGTGGTGCAGCATGACTGCAGCAGTGCAGGTGCTGTCCTGGGTTCTCCTTGTGCAGCGCTGCACCAGGGACAAAACCCATTACCTCCAACGGTGCTAGGAAGTGTGGCTGTGCCGTAATCCAAGAGCTCCTCTGTGTAACAAAGGACTCAGAGTTGGTGCTTGAAAGCCCTAAAGCCTTACTTACGTGGTCTTTCCTCCTTTATATTGCTTCAGCTTTGCTTCAGTTTAAAAGGAACACTTCCATTTTACAATAGAGACACTTAACACCCTTAAGTGCTATAAAATTGTAAGTACCTATGCAGAATCTATAGTATGTTTAGCAGAGAAAACCCTGTCAAGCAGGTGATCCAAAATGCACTCACTGTTAAATCCACAACACTCAAAAACAGAGCAAGAGTTCTGTCCAGGAAGGTCACTAAGCAGCAAGACTCACCCCTAAGAGAGGCTGCTGCTACCACATGCACAGCTAAATTGCCACTCACACTCTGGAAGCCAGGTTTGGCTTGGGAGGCTCTGGCACTAGCAACAAGCAGTTGTGAAAACCGTGGAAAGCCTCATTATCTTGGGTGGTTTGGGAGAAGGGTGGAAACTCCCCCCTGAACAATTACCATAGACCAAATTAAGATTTATTTAATCTTTGCCTGTGTCACCATCATGAAAATTGAGTACTTAAAATCATTACATATTCGGCAAAGGATACTCAAAAAGATGTCTTAATGTTTTTTGCATGTTTTAAAGTACACAGGTTTTTTTCAGGTACTTCATAGTTAGTCAAGAACTCCCATCCAAACAATTTGAGGCCAAGGAGGAGAATCAGATTTGTCTGAGCTTAAACGCACAGTTCTTCTGGATGTCCTCTCTTTAGCCGAGGTAGTGATGATTATCCTTCCATAATATGCAAGTACATAAATACATATATGTACTATATAAGTACATAATATGTATTTACATACAATTGCCCAGATTATACATTAAGGTAGTATTTTACCTAAGCAATATGTTAAATGGAAGGGCCCCCCCACTTTAGGTAATTCTATGTTTTAGAAGAATACCTACTTCACCTACTACCTTTAGAACGTAACCTACTTCAACAAGGAAAAAAGTTAAAAAACAATAAAAATTAAATAGAAATAAAAATCAACCCATGTTGTATGTAGTTGTGAGATCCATCATTTGGCAGGGATGGGTAAATACTATCCAAAGTAGAGCAGGAAACTACTAAATGCATGCAAGACAGAATGGCAGCAACATGAGAAAGATGATGGCTACCTTAGTGGGTAGCTAACAGTGACATTAAAAATCCTCCCAAGCCTGTTCCAACACTGGACGGGTTTCATAAACAAAAGCCACCAAAACCAGCTGCTGTCACTGGAGCCCTGTTCACTTGCACAGTGCTCCTGTGATACGTGGAGATGACACAGCCTTACTAAAATAATTAAGTACTGTCCACTGTTCAGACAGTGGGAACAGAATCTAGACATTAAACCACTGCCCTGTTATAAAAGCCTTTCTCCCTTAACAAAGGATGTTATATTTTTCTCTGTAGTGTTTACAGTGAGGCCCTGCACTCTTCCATATCGACCAGTTTACAGCACACAGTGGTTTGTGTCCCTTTTGTTCCCTGCACATGACAGAAGGGAATTGGTGCCTACAGTCAGATTTTATTATCAAATACTGTTTTAATACAGTGCAAGAGTAGTTCCCAGGCTCTTGGTTCAGCATCTTCCAGTGACTTTAGTAAAAGGTCATTATCACTGAATTGTTTTCACTTCAGGTGGTTATGTTCACTGCTGACACTGTAATATGAGCAAATGAAATAAAAGTTCATGTTGATACTATTAAGTATGTTACGGATATTTTATATTTCTTACCACAGTTTTTACAGTTTCACAAATATCAAAATCCAGGTGTACATGTCCATTTTGCAACATAGAATGACTATACAATTCCAAAAAGAGCAGGCATTTCAAATACAGAATTCTGAAGTGTAAACACAGTGTACAAGCTCTTCACTTCACAATCCAGGTGCTATGCAGTAGCAGCTGAGGTAACACCGTACAGCATGAACTCAACAAATGGTTGGTTAGCCTCAAGATGATTTTTAGCATCCTTCTGTCCTGTCACCTGTTCAGTCTTTAGTTCTCCCCCCAGTTATACAAACATACAATAAATACATTTCTGATTTTAAAGGACACTTAGACAAGTCATGAGGATTTATGTGAGTACAGTACATTTAAGTTCAAGTGCAAAAAAAGTAACTAGTGGCTAGTCATTGATGTTTCTTTTTTATTGTCTATGGTGTTGGTCCCAGGCACTGCCAGAACGTGGGTTGTTCTAAAAGCACAGCTAAAGCACAGCTACGGGACACCCCTTCAGTCAAGCTAACAGATGTCAAAGTGGGTAAACCTGTGCACTCCCTTCCCTGCTCAGCTGCTGCTGCCACCTTCCTCTCCCTGACTCTGGGCTCCTGTTGGCCTTGCCTCTGGCTCACTGCAGTCCCACAGCAGCGCCTTCCCCGCGGAAGGCCTCGCACCTCACACACATCCCACTTCCAGGAGGGCAGCTGAGCAGTGCTCCCTCAGTCCCGTGGGAGCTGAGTGCTCAGGATCTCCCGGGAATAAGCTGTTCATCTAAGAAAATGATGCCAAACACTGTCCTGACTAACCCCCCCCCGACTCTTCCCTGAGCCCGAGGATTTCCCTCCAGCAGCAATTTTCACTATGCACCAGCACGAGCTGGCTGCAGACAGTATTAAGAAGCTTAACAAAACATAATCCAGAGTCCTCCAGTGTCTTGACATTGGGCAAAGTAACTTCCTAAACATACTGCAACTGAGTTACATTTGCTTCCTCCTGAGAATCTCTCACTCTACTTGATTTCTGCATCCACTACTTTGCCCCTATAATCCTAAACATTAAGATTTTTGGGTGATTCCTCCCTACCCACCCCCACCTTCCCTAGGCACTTAAAGCTTACTGTTTTCTTAATAAATAACCAAAGTAACTACACTGCATTAAATAAACCCTTGTGTAGATGATGAAATAAAAAACCCCAAAAGACCATTGATCAATCTCAGGCTGTGCAATCTTGATCAAAGATTCTTGTTTCAATACAACATCAAACCTAAAATTACCCAAACGCACACAACCTCATGCCCAACTGCAGGGCTGCGAGCACAGAGGGTAACTTCTTCAGAAGCCCTCCTCCAGCTTTTGTGTTGCACTAAAACACAAGTTCAAAACCTTTGCTTTGCAGAACTAAACCTTTATCTCAAACAAGAGAACATTCGTTTCAAAAACATATTCTTTGAATATGTGTGTTGTTTACTTAATCTGTCACCATAATATTAAGATACACTTCCTTAAGCTACTCTATTTCTGAGAAATCTTTCCAGAGACAGTTTCATGACATTTCTAGAATTACTGGATCTGATATTTTCTAACAGACTATTCAGGGAAACTCAGTGTCTCTCTTAAAAAGTCTTTTAATTTTGATTTGGGAAAAAATGTAAAGAAAAAAAAATTATCCAACCAAATCAGACATTGTGCCTCAACAAATGAGGAGTGAACTCCCTTTTTTCCACAGATTGCAAGGAAATCTCATAGCACTTGACTCAGCTTTAGCAAAGCAGCCAAGAATTCTTCCTACCATCATATCTGACCACATCACTTCCCTCAAGAATCTGAACTTTTGGCTTCCCCGCTCATGTTGCTCTGTGTAGTCATATGAATATTCTTTATATAGTTAAAAGCTTGCACTGCATCACATTATGATTGTTAAGATGAAGGAAGTCCTACTTTTGAGCTCCTACTCCAGCGTTTCCCAGGTGAGAAGCAGAATTCCATGCACTGGATTTGGTAAGATGAGCGCATCTCAGGGCCCTGCAGCAGCAGGCTGAGCATCATGATCCGACACAACACGGTTGCCATCTGCTTGGGAATCTGATGTTGCTGTAGGTGTTGGTGCCGAACAATTTCTGGACTGCTCAGAATCTGTCGGATTTTGGGGTTGTCTTGCTGAGCTGGCTGATGAAGCACTGCAAGTCTCATTGGTTTTCTAAAAAGAGGGGAAAGGATTGCATGCCAGAAGTCAACGAGAACACTCAGGACACTCTCCCCACTGGCACACCCCCCGATGCATTCAGGCACTGCTGGAAAGTCACAAAGCACTTGCTTTGAATGCCCGCAACATAACAAGTCAAACTTAAAGCAGCAAAGCAAAAGTAGTACATTTAAATCCAGATGACACTAATAGCAAGCAGACAGCAGCTTACCTTCCATCTCTTTTCCTAACTGCACTTTCCCAAGAAGCATGCAAAAAACAAACTTGTTGTGTTTCAAGGGGAAAAAAACAATTAACTGGACTTCAAGGTGTTTAGACAAGATAATTCTTTTGACTAAGCAAGTCTATAACTTTTTTTTCCCATGCTTCTAAAATACAGGTATTCTCAGTTGGTCCCTCCCTCCCCAAGATACTGCTCCGACTTTCTGCCTGGCAGGATTTTTGCTGTACTGATGTACAAATCCATCCAGTCTCCTCAAACAAGCCTTACAAGGGAACATAAGAGCACATTTAAACACCAGTTACATTCCCAGGGCTGAAAGAGCAAACCTCCATGCTAACACATTTCATTAGAAGGTGATGCACTGCCTATGATTATTTGTTTTGCATTGAAGCACAGGGAATAAGGCTAGTATGTGTATAAGCAAGCAGAAGCAAAACAGATCCAAAATCTTAATGAAATAAGAAGGAATCATTTTTGTCACTAATTTTCTGTGCACCAACCCTCCTTCCAAATGATCTGTTTTCATTTTAAGGAAGCTATTTAACAAATTTAGTAAGAGAGCTGGACAGCCTTTTCCTGGTTTCAGTGTTTTAATATCACCAGCCTAAAATAAATGACTGAGCACAAAACCTGAGATATTTTGGAACAAGTTTGTCTTCTTGGAGCACTGAAATAGGGATGAGAAATTTTGGAGAATATACATGATGAAGAAAATGATACAATGAGGTGCATTGAATTTTGGCACATCAACAAGTACTTTTATATCAGCACTGTATTTTTACAGGAAGAAAAGCATAATGAAGAGACCATGTGCCATAGAGAACAAGCATAAAAGCCCTTCTGGCCACTTCACAGTGCTCAGAGAAGCAGCTGGGTTGTGTCCAGCAGTGTTGGACAAGTCACTCTCAGACACCACACACCTGCAAAACATTATTTTTTTGCCATGTTTATTGCCTAAGTTCTTTGTAACTTCTTTTCTCTGATTGAACAGAGGGCAGCTTACACTAACCAAGACCCTGAGGACATTTGCAATGGGAAACTGAGCTGTTTGTTTGTATGCTTTACTTTGATGTCAGAGACCTTATGATATCTTCAGCTCACATTCTTTGTCTCTGGATAGGTCAAAACCAAACAAAAACCCCAACCAACCTAAAGCATGCCTGTAACACATTTCCAAGAATAAAGTCAAGTAAGAAAGGCAGATCACTGACCAGGTGAAATTCCTACACACTGCTCTGCTGATTCACACTCATATCCCAAATTACCCGTTGCTAAAGACAGCACTTAAGGAAAAAGCATTTCTGTGTTTACGCCTACTGGGTGCAAGAAGGAACCTCACCCACTCCTTCCAGACAGGTAAACACAGTGGTTGAGACTGACCACGCTGTTCTAAACCCTGACTGACAGCACTTCCCTTCTGGGCTTAGCAGGGTGCTCCAGCTCCAGTCTGAAAGGCATGGCCAGAGCATTTCAAGTTCAAGATCCAAGCCCATCCACCCCCTGAGGAAGCTATTACAAGCTGTTCTGGGGGGAGACTGAACATTAGGGGAATGGTGCACAGTAAGCACCAGCCACCAGATATTTTAAGTCCCGGCATGGCTCTTATCTGGTGTAACTCTAGGTAGAAAAGAGATTAACTTCATTTGAAAAGAAGGCTCTGTATGCCATCAGGAGCTGTCTGGCACACAGCAACCATGCAGATGTCTGACAGCATCATCTAAGGAAGCAAAACTAAATAAAAATAATTTTACAGTCTGTTAAGCAGCTGTGCATCTTCTTGTTCAATTATCACCTTGTAAATTTTGCAAAATGCATAACCTGCACATTCCAACTAATATGAAAGGAAATGTAAACAAATATATCCAAATTCATAAAACAGAGTCCCTTTCTATGTCTCTTCTTCTCCTACCATCTTCAGGAAGATACTACTTGCAAAACTAGTTATTCCTGCTGCATTATACATCGAATAAAACTCTATTTCATGCAGTATTTAAGCTACTGTGTCACAGGTCCAGCTTTATTACAAGCTGACAGAAAATACCTGCCAGGTACTAACAGATTTACAGAGCTATAAAGGTTTTCAAGCAGCTAAAATTACATAAGAACTTCCTGAACATTAGAAGATTACCTGTAAAGGCTGATTCTCGGGAGCTGGATTGGTTTTGGATAGTTTAACCATCTCTTTTATCTGGTAGACAGCATAAGCTAAGGTGACCCATGGAGAAGAACTGATGCCCCAGGCAGGCTTGTTCACATCCTCTTGCTCTTCTTGGTGTTTAGTTTTCTTTGGAGGGAGTCTGGGCTCAGTCCGAGGCATGATATCTTCTGACTGCTGTTGTACAAGGTCAATAGTTGCTATGGGAACAGGACTGGAAGGCACTGGAATCCTTTCCGCCAGCATTGTCTTTTCTGAAGTTTAAAACAAAATAATCACTGGCAAAGCCAACAAGCTTAAAAAAAACAAACGCTGAGGCAGACAATGAGCATGAAATGTTTCTTGCTTTCACGCTATGGTTTTCGCTGCCCTCAAAGCAGAACACTGGCACGAACAGCCAGGAGCCAGACACGGCAGTCTGGTGAGGGAAACGTGGCTGGTGCCTGACAAGCACGGCTGCTGTGCCCCTGCACAAGGCCTGAGGAGTATGAAAAACTCCAGTTGTTCCCAACTAATAGTTCCTGTGGAGTGATGCAGTTAGTGAGACAAGAATTAAGGACAGTGACACACCGGAAGACACAAAGTATCTGTCAAAGAGTTTCAGGTAGAGGAAGAAATCCTCCCATGAGTCCTTTACATCTAAGGTCTTCCAATAAACTCTAATAGTTTTCATAGCTATCTTGAAATGTCATCCATAAAATGACTGCCATGACCCAACCTAATGTGCCTTACAATCCTTAAGAGCCAGAGTATTTATACAAAAAATAATTAAACAGATTTTTAGTAACTGTGGGATATTTTCAGTAATAGCTGTGTGGTCTCTGTAAAAAATACGTTCAGTAAACTTTGAAAAAAATATTTTTTTCAAAGAAAATTAAAAATATCTTTTTTTTTTAATTATAAAATCACACGTGGTTTACGAACTCCTAGATAGTACGGGATATTTCAAGCAAGGGCTGGATGTTCTCTAGGAGGGAAAAAATGAAGAGACTACTCCTGCACACACTTGACCACATGCTTCATTTTACTCATCCAACTGGTCTGCTTGAAAGCAGCCTAATTACTGTCATGCTTAAAATTAACATACACACTGTCAAAATGGGTAGTGTGTATTAAATGGAAACTAAAGACAGAAACAAAGAGAAAAAGGCTACTATGAACAAACTGGGCTTTTGTAGATTCACATGTAATTAACTAGATGCTGATGGGAAACTGAAGCAGCCAATATCCTTTTCATCTTTCCATTTTTTGCCATTATCGTTTGAACACAGGTGAAGAAAATACTAGCAAAATACATATTTGGTCACTTCAGTACAGGCAACTTGGTAACTACTTGATTTCATATTCCAGCTAAAGAAAACTAACTTTCATTTCATACTCAAAGTTCATATTGGAAAGTATTTGGGTAAAAAGCAGCTCAAAAATTCATGACTTTTCACAGTCTGTCAGAGTTTTACTGTCTTTGTAAGAATTAGATTTATGGTAAACCCCTAAGTTTGTTCCAAGTATTTAATTTCTGGTTAGCCTTTATATTGATAAAGGTAGAGGTTAAAAAGTTCAAGTTCCACCAGAGGGGAGATATCTCAGGTTTAAAGAAAATCTATAAAATTTTGTGTCCTCTGAAGCCATCTCTACAATTTCTAGCAGGTGGCTTTGACTGGTAGAACATGAGAGCACGAAGTGGGATCCAGTTGACCTAAAAGAATTGATGCAACTGACATGACTCACTACAGCTCTTAAGACTAACCTAAGAGATTCTCAGAACTGAGAGGACATACAGGCAGAAAAATACATCATTTCCTTCTATGGATATTCAAGAACTCAATGCTGCCCTTCTTACAGCAGCAGCAGCATACCACTTGAATGTCTTCATTGCTCAGGACAAAAACTTCCCTCTTGAAAACAAACTGCTTTGTCAAAATCCAAGTTAAGACACCAAACATACAAAACTAAAGCTGCCAGAACAGGTACAGAGAGATATTTTTTCACTACTAATTCTGTAGTGTCTCTGTGACACAACCATTTACCTTCTTCTTCATCAGGAACCAGCATCCACTGGATCAGTGCAAACAGAAGCAGAATCACCAAACAAGCCATCCCTATTCCTCTGAATGTGGCAGCAGGACCTGTAGTGAGATTTTTTTTTCCAAATTGAGAACCTACTTACTTAATAAAATGAGTCAGCATTATGTGCTTCTTGGCTATATATTGCCCATGTAGACTCTTATTAGCTTGTTTCATTACATTTTCCTCCCCCATCACTTCTTCAACAGGCTTTGCAAAGGATTTTTAAGCAAGTAATTAGATTCTCATTTGTTCATCGAGAGGCTTTATAGTATCAACCTATTCTCTCACAAAGGATTCATTCATCTTACTTACAGATCAGGTTGGGTATTCGACAGAATACTGAAAATATCTAGGTGTAACATATTTAACCAATCTGAAACACTGACAGAACAAAGCCATGAGCAATTTGCTCTGAATGCAGTGCTGACCTTCCTTGGATTGGGCGCCTGGACTGGAGATCTCAGGGCCCACCCCAGCCTGAGCAGTTCTATGATTCTGTGATCCACACAAAGCGTATTACTCTTTAATGTATAACAATACCTACAGCATAAATAAGTTTAAAGCCGACAGTTCAGTAAAACCAGAATAAATAAAATTAAAATTTTCAATATGATTTTTCCTTACCGAAGTAATTGACCAAAACCCCTCCAACCATGGCTCCGCATCCCCTGCCCAGCCCCAAGTGCAGCCCTTGCAGTATTCCCTGTGCCGACGTTCTCAGCTCCGGAGGCACTGCCGCGCTGAGGTACGAGATGCACGCTGCCCAGATAGCTGCGTGTGTGACACCTGGAGAAATGAAACATCGTCAGGAGCACCAGGGCCACAGGGTGCCAACACAACAGCTGAGCAACTGCGCTCACCAGTGGAGCACATGGAGAAAAACCAACAAAATCCCTTCAGTGACAAATGTCTGTGAAGTACAGATCAGCTTTTGATAATGTGACACTGGCAACCAAGCCACAGGGAGAAGGGACAACTTCTGCAGAGCCTGTCAAAAGCTCTTTCTCCCTCTAAGATGACCTCACTTTTCTTCTTGAGACACAGTCCCTACGGAAACAAGTCTCTCTGCCAGATTCCTTGTGCCTTCAGAAGTGACCCAGGGCCTTTGGAATACAGTCCCAATTTCACAAGCTGCAGGCAATTAAAGCATTGATACCTCTCAGCAGTCTCCTTACTGTCACAGTGAAAGCAGCACAAAAGCCATAAAATCAAAACAGTATCAGAACAGTATCAGAGATAGCCATGCCATTTCAGAGGCAAGAATTAATCCCCTCCTGCCCTTCTCACTCCCTCCAAAAACCCACAACCTCTCAGCAACCTCCTTCTGAACTCAAGACCAACACACTCTGCATTTGGCATGGAATGGTCCATCTGAGGAACAGCACACAAGCTCCTCAGAGAAGGCCAAAGATGTCACTTTCCATGGCTGCTGTTGAGAGGCAGTCAGTGTCCTGCTGTGGCTGCATCCTGCCCTGTGCCTGCATCCTGCGTGGGCACTGCCACTGCTTCACCCACTCCTGCAGCAGCCAGTCCTCACTGCCACCGACCACGGCCCCATGGCAGCCCCAGTCCTCACTGCCACCAACCACAGCCCTACTCCAGCCCCAGTCCTCACTGCCACTGACCATGGCCCCATGGCAGCCCCAGTCCTCGCTGCCACCAACCACAGCCCTACTCCAGCCCCAGTCCTCACTGCCACTGACCATGGCCCCATGGCAGCCCCAGTCCTCGCTGCCACCAACCACAGCCCTACTCCAGCCCCAGTCCTCACTGCCACCAACCACAGCCCTACTCCAGCCCCAGTCCTCACTGCCACCAACTGTGGCCCCACGGCAGCCCCAGTCCTCACTGCCACCGACCACGGCCCCATGGCAGCCCCAGTTCCCAGCAGAGATCTTGCAAGTGTCCATCTGGCCCGTGCCCCGCAGATTCAGGGCTGGGAACACGTCCTCCTCCCTGAGGAGAGCTGAGGGAAGGCCAGTGCATGACCCTCAGCATGCCAGGGTGGACTGGCTGCAGGTGGAGCCCTCGCCTTGGAGCACCTGCCTGAGGGCCTGCATGGAGTGGGGAAGAACAGGACAGGAAAAGGCAGGGTTGTGGAGAAGTTAGAAAAACAAAACAGTTTTGTAGTTCATCACACATTAAATAAGCCTGAACTATTTTGCCACCCTCAGATTGAGTGGGAATATTTTCTCCTTATTTCAAAGGTATTAAAAATAGTCATCACAGTTTACTGTGCCTGAGCTCTACTGCCTCAGTTTTAAACAAATATTGGCACAACTGATGATTCAGTCAACATGTTTCTGTCCTCTACACTTGACTTAGTAATGAACAGTTGGACAATCAATAATTACTTAGGCATTTAGGCTGAAGACTCCTAAGAGCAGGAAAACATATTTTCAAAACATACAGAATAATTTGTATTTTACTTAGGTAAAATGATAAACAGCACTATATGTAATTGATATAGTGCAGGTACACACATGTTAGATGTCCACCAGACTGTAAAGGTCAAATTAATTCCAAATCAACCCCAAAATTCCTCAAACTCTGGGTATTATACATATATGTGTGTATGTATCTCTATAAGTGTTGGAAATAGTACACCACTGTGTTGAAAAACAAAATGCTTGCATTAAAATGAGTCTGTATCACCTTACTATTTATATTTTAAGGCTTTAAGACTCACAGATTTTCTATGGAAAAAGTATAAGAGTTTTAAAACTCATTGAGTCTCTACTCTTTTTAATGTAGATCCATGGATGCATTGCAAAGAGCAACCAAGAACTGTCCCAATAATAAAGCAGAGCTAATTTAAAATAGGTAAAGTAGTTTTGGTTTAGAAAGTACATCAATTAACATAAAACATGCAGTTTTATCAGCTATTAGGACCAAGTCAATTTTTAAAGCCAGGCAAATAAAAAACACATCAGGAAATATTTGAACTGTGAAGCACAATACCACTGAGTTTGTTTGAACACAAAAGGCCATAACTTAACCAACAGGTTCTTGGATGTTTTCATCTTTACCAGCGAAAGTCCCACTAAAACACAGTGTTCCTGGTTTCTCTGAAAACAAATCCATACCTTTAAATCAGCTCAATGCACTTGTGTTTGAAAGCACAGCCTTTTTATTTTAGTATGTGTACATTATTAATGTGATTTTTTAAAATAATTATTTATACAACAGCGACTATTTGGAACAGTTTTTACCACAACTTGCATAAGAAGTCTGGTCTGGATTACTGTTACTGCTAACCACAATTCTTTTTAAAAGAAGTTGCTCACTATATATATTGCGACATTATCTGCTAAAACCACTAACCACCATTTCATCATCTGCACTACAGTTCCAACAAGTTCAGCAACCCCAGAGAGATGCTTATAATTTTAGTGAATTTAGGATAACTTATATGTAAACCATGAGCTGAAGATTTGGGAATCCAAATTTATTTCAAGAGAAATATGTATCATAAGTATTGTCAGCTAAAGGCCAAACTATGCTCTCTAGACATAACTGTGCTGCTGGAACATCAGTAGGAGTCACTTCTTAGAATAGTACTTGTTTTGGAGTTTGCTGAGCACCTGCCAAGTCAAAACAGCTCATTTTCAGGTTAACAATATAGTTTTGTAATTTACAAAAAATTCCTGTCATGCAAATTGGTGAGCTAGCATAGCTGTTACCAGAGAATCTGGACCATTGCCCTGGAACAATAAATTGCAGCTAACTAGCATAGCAAAACTTCATCTGCTAAGTGCCAAATGAACAAGATTGCTTGTGTGCTCACAGACTGATGACACAGATATATATATATATCTATATATATATACTTTACAAGGATGTCTTGAAATCTTCAGTTATTACCGATTCAGCCTGAGCTCTTATTTTCATACATTGCCTATGCAAGTCAATACAGCATTATAGTTGAAAACTTTAAATTGAGAAGTGAGTTTAAATCTCCTCATTTAGTCCTTTGAGAGTGCAATGCAATGCGAGTTGTCCTCATCCCAGCTACAAACAGCAGCGGGAACACAGCATGGTTCTTATTACAATCAATAGATGCAGACTGCACAGTCATCTTCCAGAAATGTCTCCATGCCCTTCAGCACAGGACATGGGGATAATCCTGCTTGTATTGTAGAAACATATTAAACAGAAAAATAAACTTTTTGCAAAAGTCAACTGAAACTTTTGTTAGCCTTAAAACCCCTCGAGCTGACAGAACTGGAGTTTACATAGAATTTGACAGCTTCCTGGAAAAGAGTTATGTACAATTAGAACAAGGACTTCACTGAGGGGTTTCAAAGACCCATCAACTTGATGGCCCACATGGTGCCCACATGTTCTACACAATCTACTCTTTTTTTGGTTTTCAATACTTCTAATCCTTACATAGGGAAAGCAACTACAACTCTTGCTTCCCCCTGTCAACAAGCTCACTTAAAAACAAGAGCTTCCACCTCACCAGATTTCATTAAGGTGTCACTTCTTACTGCCACTGACAATTCAGTGGTTATGTAGGAGAGAAAGCAGAGCCCAAAGAAACAGGACTTGGAACTGCTGCAGAAAAAATAACAACTCTACAAGAGATGAAAACTGGTAAGAGCAGGAAGAGAAATGAATAAGGGGCAGGGGGGGAAGTCAACAGTACTTCTAAAAAGATAGCCTTGATCCCCCATTTGGCAACACTGAATGAGATGACTGAAACCCTACAAATGCAGCAGCAGTGGTTAGGCACACACGGGGCACCCATGGACTTCAGGGACCAACAAGTGACCTCTGATGCAGGCTGAAAAGAGCACACAGAACACAGAGACCTGGGGGCTGGGCAGGGGGCGTTATGCATGGGTTTGGTTGGGTTTTAGCTTTCTCATTTGCTGACTATAAATAACTGCAAATAGCCAGATTAACCAAGGAGCCCATGATTCAGCAGTGGCTAAATATGGTAACATCTGGCAGATACATTTATGGGAAAGTATTATTTTGAAGGTCCTTAATTTTCTCTTCAAATCTCAATCACTCAGGATTGTGCCACACAAAACCCCTCACCAAAACCACTCCCTCACAGCCTTGCTGTATGTAAAGGCAAACCTATGTATTGTGCAACCCATATTGAAATTTCAGCAATATAAAAACCACATTCAAAGTACAAGAAACTTCTTTTTCAGCCATGACTTACAGGATGCTTCCGGGCACAAACTTATGGCTGTATTGGTGAAACCACAAGGTTTTTTTCCTCTATTTTGATACAGGATATCTTTAAAACAGGATTACCTAAAAGGCAACATCCAGAGCTTTGTATTCATCGTTTGTTTTCCCTAGATGTTTAAGCAGGCAAGAGTATAACAGATACTCATTCTTCACGTTCTTTCTAACATTTTCCTATTTTAACACTTGCTATGAACAATGCAGTATCAATCCAATAGTTGTGTTTGGGGGCCTTTTAATAACAAAATTCAGAAGCTTGCTGTTGTGGCAGTTATAATATGATAAACTGTTTTTGTTAGCTGGAAGGGTAAGGAGCCAGGACACAACTGGACCTCTCTCTGTGTATGTAGAGAGACACACAGTGCTGTCTAATGGCATTTTGTAGCTCAAAGTCTAGCTTACAAAGACTTCTGTAAATAAAGTAGAAGTTTATTTAAATTCAAGTTATGCTGCACATAGAGTAAAACTTCTAAGTATAATCTGTGGAAAAATTTCTAAATATTATTGTATAAAACCAAAATATTGACTTCAAAAAGATGGCCAAAAATTGTATTATTCAAATACTGAAGAAACAGAAAGTAAAACAGTTCCACTTTTTCATGGTTTTGAGAAGTGGTACCCACCACAAAGGCACAAAAGAAGGTCATAAAAACTAAGTTAGAACAATGTATTCTTTAGCATTGCAATGAAGGTCTTACAGACTTCTACAAAAAGATTTGAAAACAGGACTCAAGTTACTTGTCAATGGACCACACCTCTGTCCTTGTAAATAAGTTTGTGAAAAGGCATGTATCTTAAAGAAGTTCTATTAGCATTGAGAAAGCTATTGAGAAAAATCCCACTCTAGCTATTAAAACAAAAATTCTGTAATCTAAAAAAGTACTGATCAAACAGAAAAACTGAAATATTTTAACAGAGACAGAATGACCCAGACTGTTTGGAGGTTTTTTGCTGCATCCTTTCAAGGCCTGCAACCTCTTGAATTTAATGAAGTTCACATTTATCACCAAACAGGATTTGCAGCAGGTGTGTACCCAGCTCATGCTTCTGTCTCTTTGTTTATTTAATGGGTGTGTTGGTCTCGCACAGTTCTGTTTGAATAAACAGAGAACTGTGCACAATCAAATGCACGCCCACCCTTTTGACGTCAAATATTTCCCAGGATAAACAGTAATGGTTTATGTGTTTTATGAACCGGCATCTTCTAGGGTATTTGTGGTCAGAAAACTAGAGAAATACCAGACTTTTTACTTAAGCATAGCTCACTGGAAAAAAAGATAAATGGAAGCAGCTGATCTTATGCTGGAAGGTCATTACTGCTCTGTCTTACCTTGAAGCACCTCCATGGGAAGAACAGTCCAGGCATTTTCCAGATACGAGATGTAGATGTATCGTGCTGTATTACAAGCAAGACCAATATAAAGCACTCTAAAGGAAATAAACAAAGGAGAAGTCAGGATAGTCTGCACTTTCCCCTTCTAGCACGCTGTAATATAGCTTACTGATTTAGAAGTTATTTGCATGCATACAGTTTGCCAGTCTAAAGCATTTGCTCAACACAAAATATATCCTTTAAGTGCTACACCCAAACATAAATTCTCCTCTTGCCCATTCAACACAATCAAAATCCTAATAGAAAAAAAATAAATCAAAGAGACAGCAAACCCACTGAACTTTTAACTAAGCTCTGTAGTTCTATGCCACACTCTAAACGGGATTGTGTTTCAAAGAGATAATTTCTAAGCGCATTCGACATCCTTTCCAAACAACCTGCTTTTCTAATCATCCAGAGATTCATTCTGCTATTTCAATGAAAGCCTGGAGCAGGTTTGTATTAAAGGAATTAATTTTAACCCAATTAATATAAGTTTATAGTCCCAGTATCTGCAAACTGCTCAGAACTACTCTAAAACACATCCCACAGAAGCAATATGGTTTATAACAACATGCCTCAGGATAAAACGTAGCCATCCTGTTGAAAAGCAGCAGATGCCACATCTCACAATTTAGAGAAAAAAAAGCTCTTACAACAGTTTTAAAATAATGAAATACAAAGACTATTTGTGAAATGCATTTCCCATTACACATTTAACCTGATGACTCTTCCCTTCCAGTTTTTAGATTTAGCATAGCTTCCCTCTGGGGTGCTCATTCATTCAGCTATCTTTCTCTTATTTTTAGATGGATCTTGGGAAACAAAGACTTAATTGAAAACATGTTTACAGCTTGAGAAAGGGCACTATTGCAACCTTTAAAGATTTTTTTCAGGGACAAGGATAATTTATTGTCCAAATAGGGCTTGTTGGTTGAACCCTGGTTTGGCATAAGAGAAATAAATGCAATTGATAATTAAGGTGAAGCACCGGCCCTGTGAAAGGGCTCGTTATTCTTTGTGCTGCTTTTTCAGTTAGTTTTTCTACAAATGCACACAAATATTTAATTAAATTGTACAGAACCACTGGAAAATCTAGAGTGAGACACCATCATAAAAATGCAGCATCTTGTTAACATTTGAGGTCTCCAAATACACATGCTGACAATGAAAAATCCAGTACCCTAGTTTTCATCATGTCAGTGATATCAAAAAAGGCCTGTGCATTTCACAACAACATAAATTTACTTTCAACAAGCAGGGTAAGCTGGCAGGAAGTCGTCCCCCCTCAGTCATACATCAAACCAAGCTTCCAGACACATGTGAGGTCCATGAATAGCTGGTTTAAGCTGCCTTTAGGCAACACAAGCCCAAGCATTCAAGGAAGAAAACATGGGAAGCCATGAAAAAGTTCACTGTTATACAATAATGAGAACAAACTTGTTCTTTGTGCTGTGAATCATAAATTTAATCTCATCCTTTAATTAATGCCTTCTGTTCCAAACAAATAACTTGGTGCCTTTCATAGCCACAACTTAATGTAGTTCTGATGTACAGCCACACTTCTGAAATGTATTAGGACACACTGGCCACAAAAGGTAACCAGACTCACAAGGTCTGCAGGTTCCTGCCTACATTCCCCTACTAGAAAGGCCCAGAGTGATGCACACTCTTGGGAATACAAAGGCATTGCCTCACCACGTACACTTGTTTTTCCTCAGCACCAGTACAAATGCACCTCTCTGTTTAGGATGACTTCTAGACAGCTTAATTTCACTTTTGTCTAGCAAAAGCTTTTTCTGTTCACCAAGAACTTTCCTCCCATCTCAGCTGTTCCCTAGCAGAGCCAGACCAGAGATGTGACTTTCTCCTGCTTCAGAGTTTTTCCATCATCACTAACCACTCGCCTACCTGAGTTTTTCCAACATGTTACACTCGCAGAAAGATTTGGATTCAGAGTTTAAGAGCAGCAATTTATTCAGGTTCTACCTCTTAATTTGTTAGAATATATATACAGAATTTTAGGTAAATTACAGTTTATGAAGATCTCTATAAATATGGTCTTGGAGGGGTATGTCACACAAAAACTTTTGTGTATTTACAGAGTCTTTTCAGAAACGCATTTACAATAATCACTTAGGCTCCTTATCAGACCTAAATGGAAAATGTAAACAGATGTTCCTTTTGAACCCTATATGCGGTAGCCACAGAGACACCATATTCGATTCACACATTAAACATTTAAAGCACTGAATCTATATTTGTGTCAAGGAGTCCACACTGTTTACAGCCATGACTACCAGTCTCTGCTTCTCATAAAAACTCACATGCTGGGACTGTGGTCAGACAAATACATTCAAGCTTAACCTCGAGAAAGAAATTATTTTCAGAGCTTGACATCATCTTCTTAAGCCACTGGCAGTTTTGAGTGCTTCTACGCCAGGTGCCATTCAACAGTGGGGTCTAAATATTTTATAACCAGTTTTGTACACTTTTTTTGTCACAGTATCATAGAATGGTATGGGTTGGAAGGGACCTTAAAGATCATCTAGTTCCGAGCCCTCTGCCATAGGCAGGGACACCATTCACTAGACCAGGTTGTTCAAAGCCCCGTCCAGCCTGGTCTTGAGCACTTCCAGGCATGGGGCATCCACAGCTTCTCTGGGCAACCTGTGCCAGGGCCTCACCACCCTCAGAGTAAAGAATTTCTTCCCAATAGCCTCCCAAAGAAACACTAGAAGCATGTACTACATATGCACACATGCGGTGCACAGCGTATGAACAGTACAGCTAACAAAGTCAGAAACTGGGCACTTTTTTCAGCACATATTAAACACAGTCATGATTAAAATGCTTGGACAACAATTTGAGTATTAGTTTAAAAAATTTTGAAAACAGAATAGGTTCAATTGTTGTAAGGGTTTTATATGCCACCACATACAATGGTAGAAAGAGAAGGATTTGTAAGACTCGAAAGGGGAAACTGAGCTTCTGTCTGATAAGGTGTAAAACCTGTTTTCTTGTAGTTCTACAAAGGACATTCAATAGGATTTTTTCCTGCTACTGTGACAATGCATGCAATTCTAGTACTCAAGCCTGTCTTCAAACACTCAGCACAGGAAAGAAAGACTGAATGATAAATGTTCAAATACTGCAGAAAGAAAGTCTACATCTAGAAGTCCAACAACCTAGAAGAAAGGAATTTTGAGCTATTAAAAAAATAGATAAAATATCAATGCCAAATGCTTCTGGCTAAGACTGTTTTAAGGATATGGAGTTGGAGGCTACTGGCTCTCATTAATAGGAAAATTAATATCTGCACTAGAAGGCAGCAGACAACACATATACAGAACTGTCAAAGAAGATGAGTTATGAACTCCTAACCATTTTTCTTCGGAAAAAAAAGGAAAAGCTTGCCTCCTCTCAAACACACCATGCATTATACAAAGTTCAGAAAGTACAGGGTGGCAGATAACCAAGAGGAGTCATCTCAAAGCGTGATGACTAAACACAAGTAAGCATTAGATAACATTAAAATATGACTAATGTGCATGTCCCAGGTGCAGATATGTAGAATGCTGTTTCATAGCAAATAGGGACTAGTGTTTAAACAATTTAATAATCTTGATCCTATCTTGGCTTCACAGGCTTAGCAGTGCCAAGAAAAAAAAAAAAGGAGTTAATCTCATACATCATCCTTCTTTTTGCTGGCCAATGCTCCCATCCCTTCTATTTTATCTTATCCAGAATCCTACCACTCTTTCGATTTTCATTCTCCCTTTAGTTGAACTCTAAGCCTGAATTTTGTACTATAACATACACTGAAAGAGCATACCCAAGCTATCTTTAGCTATCAAGACTGTGATCTGTTCTCACCACTCCTCCATCATCATATCCTTCCTCCAGGCTTTGCATGCAAGGTGTCATTTTCTCTTACTAATTATTGTCAAATTCAGAGATTAAGACTGACTCTACATAAAGAGATCCTCTTCAGTTTAAAGTAAGAAAGAACACCATCTTTTAAGCAATCTCTCAAATTATTGTGCTAAACATCTCAATCATTTTTAGTAGAGGTCAAATGAAATTAAAATATTCATCCCAATAAAAGCAAAACAAAGATCAAAACCTCAGAACAGAATACACAAAAAAACCCCAGTGCAAACAGTTTAAAAATACTTACATCTCAATGACTGTATGATTAGAAACTGGGCATTTGGAAAGCATATGATGTTAACAACACACAGCTCTGTGCTTAGATGCACAAAATACCTGAGTAAGCATAAAAAAACCCCACCTTTGCTGCTTCATTAACTCAGGTTTTCCTCTATCTTTTCTCCCCTGTGGTTTTTGAAAGAGTAGTGAAGGGATTTAGAATATGTGGAAATTGAGTCCATTTAGTGAATTTACTGGAAACCAATGTTCACTAACATGCTGCAAGCAGTCACTTTCACTTACACAAGGCAAAAACAACAGGACAAGCCCTGCAGCCATCTCACTTCATAGCTGACACACACTGCTGCAACTAAAGGAGGAGAGCAAGCCCTGAACTGGTAAGTGACACTACCAGGCTGCAACCTCATTCTGCCAACACCCAGAGTCTGATTACGAGGCCACGTGCACAAGAGGTGCTCACCTCGTTTCCTCAGCTCATCTTCTCCCCTCTCAGCCTGCAGCTGACACCTTTCCAGGCTACTGTGGGGGCAACAAACTGCCCTGCAAGGGTAACCAGGCTAAAGCAGGAGGTTTGCAGAATGCTGCTACTCGCAGGAAAAAAACTGAAAAACTAATGGTATTTATATGTCAAAACAGACAACCCTTAAGGGGGTGGCAATTTGTAAAGACCTCCAACAGAGCGATGCATCAGGGAAGGAGGATGTCTTCTGGAACCATCTGCAAAAGGTTATGGTGCCAGGCATAAAGCACATACTAACATGCATCTCAAATGCAAAGCAAGCATTTCAGAGCATTTTCTACTCTTAAAATAACAAAAAACTCCATCACGTGAACAGGACTTGGAATTAAAAAAAAAAAAAAGGATTAGCTTGAATTTTACTTTGTAGCACAGATTTGAGCCTGCGAGTCAACATTTTTTTATAGCTCTTTAGTGATTGCTGCCATCTTACCTGATGTGACCAACCAATTCAATGAGTTTGTGGCTGAAGAAGTAGGCAGTCAGCTCAGACACATGACTGAGCACAGAACAAACTCCAAAGAGAGTGGTGGTGCCATTCAGGTCTTCCAAGTGCCAGTACAGAAAGGTGAACACAAAGCCATATCCAAACCCCATGAACCAGGCCACGAAGAGCACGGAGCCATACTGGATACTGCACAGCAGTTTAATTAGGTCCCAAAAACTGAAAGACTGTGACTGGCTCGTACTGGTAGGAGTGTTATCCGAAGATTCATTGGAGGCATTTCTGTCCACCTGTGAGACGTCTACCTCTTTTCTCTTTTCATCTTGCTTGAAGTGCGTGTAATGAAACCGAAACTGGGTGGCCACAATTAACGCCATTGTCATCAGGACACCAAAAACAATGAAAACGATCCTGTAGTTCTTGTACTCTGGAGCTTTACATCCTTGACCTTCAATGGCAACTTCTGTGTGAGTATAGTCAATGCCAATTCCCACGGAGAGCATGGCCAGCCCCCAGCCCAGAGACCCCCACATACGCTGCAATCCATAGCGGTCCCTATGTTTGCCAAGGTACTGCAGAGTTATGGTGTCCACAATGGTAACAGAGGAAGCGCTGAAAAATTCTCCTATTATGACAACCAGCAGAATGAGTAGAAAGATGGCCTCTACTTCTTGTTGATCATAAACGAGCACGGCTTGGTCAGAAGGCATCGGCTTCGTGCTGATGGAAGCTGGGGTGGTACTCGGAGTTGCGTTCCCAGGTGAGGCTGGGCTAGTGGTGGTGTTTTTCAAAATCAAATCGGTACTGTTTTCCAAGACAAAATCCACATCATTGCTCTGTGTAGGTACCAGGAATGTTATTTCAGGATTAGGTGTCCCTGTTGTTTCCAAAGTGACTGGAGTGGAATTGACCAGGTCTCTCCTCCCACGAACTTTCGGGGATGCAGCACTCGCTGTGGTCAGCGGAGAAGACACCGAGGCGTTCTGCGGAATTGTCGTTAAAAGGCTGCTTGCGTTGGTGGGATGTGCTGGGGGAAGGCCCTTTGGTACACATCTTAAGGTGGCTGGTCTCACAAATCCAATGCCCAGGTTAAACAAAACCCAGCATAAAAGCGAGAAGAGGAGGACAATCTTGCCTTTCTTGAAGCGATCTGCCACCACTCCCCAGAAGGGAGCACTGCAAAACTCGATAAAGTACCTGATGCCCACGAGAAGTCCGCTCTGGCTGGGTGACATACCCAGCTGCTTGTAGTACACGGGCAGCAAGGGGTAGAGAGAGCCATATGCAGAATAGAAGAAAAAATAAAAGACCTTTGAGATCAGAAGATCATTGTTTATTTTGACACAGTGCTTTTCTAACCAATCCAGCTCTTCATCTGGGACAGTGGTTGTCTCTGTAGAAGGAGATTCATTATTGGGTGGCAAGTCTTGATCCTTGGAAATGCCATTGAAAGGATCAGCAAGCACATACTTTCTCTTCTGTTCTTCTTCATCGTCGGTTAGAATGGCCACCTTATCATCAGCTGCCATGGCTTACCACAAGCATTCAGTATCTGGTGGACTCTCAAGGAACTAGGGCTACCCTGTGAACAAATAAAACATAAGGTGGTTAAGGTACCACAAGGAAACAGACCTGCAATGCCAGCCATCAAGGACAAAGACAGCTTCTTTCTTATAAGTAACATTCTTGAGTAATAAATGCAGTATTCAGGGTGGGGAAGGCCATATGCCTAGACTAGTGGTACATGGTAGCATCAATAAAAATGTGTTTTATGACCAATTCTGTGAAGTTCTCCCAACAGCAGCTTTTATATTGCGCATTAAAACATCTTTCATGTTTAGGACAGAGAATAATTTATACATTCAGAGTTACTGTGGCAATTAAGTGCTAGCATTTGCAAGTCTCTTCTTTCAAGTTGGCTTTTCTCCCCCAAGGCTAACTGCTTTATTTCCAGTATTCCCTCCTATACCAAAGGATAGCCACGATTTTGTAATTAAGTAATGCAGCCACATATATCCGGCTTATTTTGATCATCAAAACAAATTACTATCCAAAGCCTCATGATGGCCTTCAAAAGGTTCACCAGTCTCCTCTTGAAACACATTTTTCTAAGCACTACACAACTACAGCCGAAACTGATGGGAGGCTTGAGCTTCTAGGCTGAATGGGAAAAGAGGTGGGAATTAGGATGAGGCTTTAGGATCAAAATTAGGATAACAATCTCAAAGACATCAAAGACCTGGGAGAAAAGAAACACAGGGACAGGCCCTGTAAAGGTATCGTGAAGTCAAATTCTGAAATCGCAAAAAGGTGGACTGGGAGATAACAGCACAGCAGCTGCCTGCGCTTATCTTCTGCAGAAGAGCCTGCAAAATTGATAAGCAACACTAAAAAATAAATTAACCACTCCTCAGACTTTGAGTGACCAACCAGCTTTCACATTTAAAAACAACTACCCATTCCAATAAGCTAGGCTACCTAAGAAAAGTTTCCTTTTCAAATAATGAAAACCAGCTCTGCCAGCAGGCTATCAGCTCAAAATCATTATTAGAAAACTATTTTTGCTCTGTTGGTATCTGTAAATTTAACCTAGTAAGATTAACTCATGTTCATTGTGAGAAAGTTAAACATTTGATATATTTTGGTTTTGTTATACCTTTGCTGTTTGGGTTAGTATTACTATCACAAAGGAACTTTTTCAAGGACAAATATTTAAAAGGACAACCAGAAGAACCTGAAATTTCTCTAAGAGCACTCAGTTTATGATCTGGACCTGTTCACTTGAAGTTGAACAGGATGATCCTAGTGAGTTCCTTCCAACTCAGGATATTATATCATTCTACGATAAGTACTTTTTTTCGGGTCTACACTTTATTCCAAGTAGAAGAGGACACTGAAATAAGTCTTTTGTTACTCCTCTTAAAGCACAGTGTCATCCCCTTAAAATTAGTCATTCAACAGTACATTCAGTGCCTTTAAATTAATTAATTATAATTCATCATTATTTAATACTGATAATGGATTTGCAAACTGATACAAGGTTAGTAAGAGAAAAGAGATTAACATTCACTAGTATGTTAAATTAATTGTTTCTTATTGATTCAACATATATGTAAGAGCTGACAACAAGCCATGGATATTTCTAAAAACAACTGTTCATGAAAATAATCTAAACTTTACACAGTTCAGTGATAGACAAGTCTAAAAATACCATCATTAAACTTCCAAAGACTCACAAGGTTTGTGTATGTTTTTCACTTTTAAATGTTATTTCTATGGGATACTATCTATGATGATCTCTGGTTTCAATTAGGGAGAAAAGGCTACATATGCATCTTGGAACCTTAAATATTCATGTATTTAAGGTCAGAAGCAAATGAAAACCATGCCAGCACATACACAGTGACTTAAGTCTTTTCCTCCAGTTTCTTCAGAGACAACCCGATTAAATTAAAAAAAAAATTATTTCAACTGTCAAAAGATTAGACAGTCCTAATTAAGTTGTTAGAACAGTCAAATGTGAAAGCACATTTTCTTGCTCTTACCTGTTACCATCAAAAGCCATATGAACCAAAAACCAGCAGCTGTCTAGTGAGCTCCTGCAGCTTTTGGTTCAGCCAGCCACATCCATTGACAGTAAAAGAACTGTGGGGTTTTTGCTCATTCCTATATCTATAAAACAAGCCCTTCTAATAAGTAAATTAGATCAGTCATCATCTGTGCTCTTATTTTCTTTATGCCTCGCCTTGCTTTGACAACAAAGACTCCAGAACTTGTGCAGGGCCCCTCTTATGTCAAGGGGCTGTAACTGAGCTTTCAGTATATGCTCGTCTGTTTACAGCAACTTGCTTACTTGCTGCATCAGAGCTTTACAGCATTTACTTTTGAAGAATAGATTTCCTGTTCCCCAGACATGACAAGACAAAACCCACTTTTTAACCATGTGGATATTTTAGGACAATTTCTTTGTAAGTATGGCTTGAAATTATCTTTGTTTAAACAAGCTTACTCCTATATATGAGCTCTGAACCATCTCGTTTCATATAAATTATACTGAAGGCTTTTAGAGCAAATAGTATTCCATATTTTTTAATTTAGTTTCCCTTTTCTATTGAAGTGGAATTTCAGTTTCATATGTTGTATGAATAGTGAGTACGTAACAAGTTTTGGTACTGTTAATCTTTAAACACTTCAGTTGCTGCATATTCTTCCCCCCTCCATAATTTATATCAGCCTCAGCATCCATTTTCTTCTAACACACTGCATGCAAGGATTAATCTAAAAGATCCACCTCTGCTATTCTGACTAGAACATCCTGGGTTAGAATCCTATGAAAAGTATATTTCATAATAATTTCAGTAAATATTTTCCCACACTAAGAGCTCCATTGAATGTTATTAATAATACAGAATATACTCTTCAGAAATATAACAGCGTCAAGACTGGTAGCAGCCATATGGCATTCTTTATTGTTTTGATCACTAGTTTGTTTAGGAGTCAGGTTTTTGAAAGTCATATTTTGCAATGTTTTAAATTCTAAAAATAAATGACTGAAAATGAGAAAATGAACAAAGTAGTATTGTTACTGAAAAAAATCTACAAAAACCCTGAACCTATGGGGCTTTCCTTCTACTGACAAAAACACTGTGCCAGTCTGGGACTGACTGTGCTGCAAACCAACATACTTGTCAGTGACAGTTATCTGCTGGTTATTTTAACCACTGCCTTCAAATACTGTATCTTTACTTTGCAAAAATTTTTTCTAACTCACAAGACAATAGGAGGCCAGAAGACAAGCACAACTGGCAAGTTGAAAATGAACAATAGAGAACAGGAGTAAGGAAGAAAGGTTCAGAGAAAAAACAGATGCATTTCGGAGTGAATATAAATTTTAACTCATTTGAAGAGAACACAACAAATAGGTAGGGGCCTGTTGAATGTAATCAGCTCAGCCAGGACAAGTGAGACCAGAGAGGTTGCAGAGTGTCTAAAAACAGGAGTGACAGTTTGGAGCTATTTTCCCCAAACTTAGGTAAGTTCAGAAACACACAAGAAAGCCCTAAGATGCAAACTGGAAAGAACTTCTGCAAGGATCTTGAGAAAGCCCTGCAAAGGGAAAGGGAAGAGGCGTAGGAAGGGCCCAGCACAGCAGCACATGTGTGTCACAAGAAAGCTCTTTGGTCCTCCAGCTGACAAACGAGCTTCTATCTTGACAGAGATCTCTATTTCCAAACGACTACAAAACCCAGAACTGGGAACCAAGCCTTTGTTTCCTCACCATCCCATCACCCCTTACGAGGCTACAAATGGAAAAAGACCTCACAGAAACCTTTAGTGCCGATTTCCCCCCAGCCCCGATCCCACCGTACCAGCCTGGGAGCGCACATCCCCCGCTCGCAGCTGCACGGGAAGCACAGCCGAGCCGGCTCTCTCACACTGGCGATTATTCTGCGAGATCACGCGTACTCTGAACCTCTTTATGCACAAGTGCATGTGCTTCTCCTTGGATATAAAGAATGTACTTGTAAACCACAAAGCGCTTCTCCCTTCAAGATTTGCACAGATAAGATTTTTTTTTCACTAAGTAGAGGCTATTATTTTTTCTAAATTTCCTGATACAGATTGCTGTCACCTGCTTTTATATCTATTCTTCCAGCAAGTCAAAATCCACTTTCAAACCCTTACATCTAGAATATGTTTTTTATCCAGTCATCTCCCGCAAACAGCTACAACAAATTCCTTGCAGACTTGCACCTTTGAGCAGCTATCTTGGGAATGGAGGAAGAACTATTTCTCCCAAGAAATTCAGTGATGACAATACAGTGGTCATTTTAATGACTGTAATGAGCCTCTTTGGCAAGTCGGTAGAAAGAAGGTATTCTACTTTTAGTTAAGTATCTTCTTGGCATACTTGCATTTTATTTCTTAAATCGATCCTCATTTAGTCTGTCTCACCTAATAATTAATAGGATTTCAAGATCAGAAAGGATAAAAAGCTAATCTACTCAAGACAACCTGACATTACAAGAAGTTATTTATAAAACAAAGAAAAATAATAATATATTATACTAAAAACTCAGCTCTCCCCTTGGAGTCACTCTTCCCAAGACTTCAAGAAAAAAGAAACCTTGCTTTGAACTGTATCTCAAATTAAAAAAAAAAAAAAAAAAAAAAAAAGTTAGTCAAGAGATCAGACTGGGGTAGCAAATCCCTAAACCTCCCAGTGAAAATACCATGGTACTTACAGCACCAGGCATTGAAACTCCATTTGCAGACCAACAGAAAGTTAGATTTGAGGTGAAAGAGTACTGTTGTTCTAAAATAAAGTTTGATTCAGCATAAATATTCCATTCACTAGGCTTTGAGAATTAAAGTATAATTAAGACTCACAAAGCAGAGCCTCAAAATCCAGGTTTGAATGTATGTGAATGTTAAATGACAAACCACCAAAAAAACCCGTGACAGTTCATCAGAAGACAGTGCGAATGATCAAGAGAGGCTTAACTCATTAAATACCTCACAAAATGAGTCACTGTAGAAGATTTAAAATTACACAGTCTCAGAAAACATACTCAAAACAGGAATGATCAATTAACCTCTCAAACAACATGCAGCTGTAAGAATAGAGCAGGCCAGCTTGCTGTTTGCATTGTGCAGATAAATCAAATCCAGCCAGAATGGCATCACATTTTAGTTGACTCCTTCCAGCCTTTCACTGACTAGAAAACTCACTCTGTAGCAAATAAAGTCCACAAGAAACTTTCAGACAAACATTTTTAAAACTGCTAATAGAAAACATGTTTCTTCAAAAAACTTTTTTTAAAAGTCACTCATTATTGTTTCATCGAGAACAGGTCTGCTAGAGAAGGAGACTTGAAAACTGTATGAAGGCTCACCTCACTCATCCCCTAGCTGGTGAAACTGCCATGAGTGCATCCATCACATAGCTCATGCACACTACCTCCTCCTCAGCCTCCCCTGTCCCATTGATCCAAACTACAAAACCTTTGGGTCAAAGACTTTCTGCCACCGTATCCACACAGCACCTCCAGAACGAAGCCCCGCATCCAGCAGGCCTACAAGGCATGCTGCAATAGCCATAAATAATAGACCATGTTTTCCATTTTCAAGCAAGTTTCATCCCTAAGGAGCAGCCTGGCACTGCCGCCTGCATCCATGCCAGAAAGGAGGAGAATGTTAGGCAAACAACTTACATCATGACAGAGAAGTGCCTAGACTTCATTTACTCTTGCATCACGTTCCAAAGCCTCTCCCAGTTAAGCCAACCTCCAGGCGGAGCCCTTGTATGGGCTGTTCCCTGCCAAGCCATACAGAACAACTCCACAGGCTGACCCCACCTGCCCCACATCATCTCCTGGCTCTTCCTCCTGTGAGGCCCCAGCATGAACTGGGGCTGAATTTAAAAAACCAGAAATAAATCACATAGAGTGAATTAACTCAGTGATGGGAAATATACTTGTTTCAACTATGAAGCAAGACACAAGTGTTGTAACATTAACCAACATTAATTAGGGTTGCCATGAAAGTGAAACCACCTTGTTCTAAAGCACTTAATACTTAAAATTGCTTTATTTTGTGTTGCTGATATGCACTTACCTAATGTGCTGGGCTATAAGTTTTTCTGCTTCTTTCCTTTATATTTTTATGGATATAAAATCTCTACACACTGACACATTTAGTCAATTACATTGAGAGACAATAGTATCTCTGAAACATGTCAAGATCAGGTCTATAATAGGTTTAATGCACTTTATGTTAGGTCTGAAGTTGCTACAATACTGCTAGTATTAACATTAAAGAAAAGAACACTATGAATCCTCATCTATTAAAGAAAAAACATTAAAGTCACATCCTAGGACTCCTGCTTTCCAATCTTGTTTTCCATTTAATATGTGCACATTATGATGTCCGAGTAGACTCTATTTGTTAAACAGTTTGATTTTAGTTGGTATCAGCATCCATTTTTGTAAACCAGTTTTCAATCTGTCAACTACCTCCAAGGTTTACACTTGATTAATGACAGTAATTTACAAGTGTGCTTTCAGCTACCAACCAGGCAAGCGCCCAGAGCTGCAGGGCTCCAGGAGCACACTGCTGCCAGTGCTGGGGAGGGACATGGGCACCCAGCAGCCCCACCAAGCCTGGCAGCAGCGGCAGTACCGGTCTGCTGCAAGACAGCAAGGCCTTCCTGGCCAGTCCAGCCTCTGGGACCAGCTGCCACAACTGCAGAAGGATCATGTCACCAGCTCACAATCTCCCACATTGCTATTTAAACTCAGGCCCATCATACTGTAGCTGAGGATTAAGGTGAATTTTAGGCTGCATGCAAGCTGTGCCCTAGTACCAGCTACGTTAGTGATAAACCACAGCTTCCTCCCATTAGCTCCTCCTCTTGTATTCTCACTCCACCTGTTTGACTTTTTTATTAAGTCTTATGATTTTTACTGGATTTATGACTGCTACCACAAATACCATCCTTAAAGGGATGATTGTTTTCTTTTCTCCTATTCCTTGGTGGGTCTTCAGAGAATACCAACAATAAAGTACATGTCACCTTTGTCCACTATTTCTGCCAATGAAACAAAAAACACGCAAAAAAACCCAAGCTAGAAAACTAACATTTTGTAATCTCCTTCCTTGGACATTATAAACTAGTAGACAACAAGACCCGATATAATAACGTTTAGGGCAAGTTTTTAGTGAAATACTTCAATGCTATGTTTATTCAGCTGTTCTCCTCTCTCCAAGTTTATCGTTCCAACTTTATCACTCCTCAACACTGCACTTTTCATTGACACAACATTTAAAAACAGCCTGCTGTTCAAACTTTAGAGCTGCTGAACAGACACTAGTTTTAAACTCCATCTAACTTAGAACATCGCAGGCATCCGTAGCAGCTATGGCACCTTCAGCACTGACTTCCTAAATAAGTATCTGTTCCTACGCTTGTTCCAATAAACAGAGGAGCAACCGACAACTCGATTACTAAAACCCCATGGCATTTTAAGGATGTAAGGGCTCTGGATCCGAGTGACAGCCACACGTAACGCCACGCCTGGATGCTGGCGGCAAGGAGAAATGCGGGGATGCCTGTGCAGGAGCTCCCGCGGGACACGGCCCGGCCAGCGGCCAGCTCCGGGACTAGACCTTGTCACCGGAGAGGGCAGGGGACATAATACGGCTCGGCCACAACACGCTTCAACCAGGATGCTGAGCTTCAGGAGAAGCGGGCCGGCACCCCACCGAGGTCGGCACCCACCACGGCGGCCGTCAGGGCTGACACAACGGCCCGGCTCCGCGGAGGCGCAGCTGACCGGCGCCGGCGCGGCAGGAAACGCCTCCGGGGAAAAGCTGTGGCCCGGGCCCACCGGCAGCATCCCGGGCGGCTGCGGGGACGAGGCCCGCCGCCCCGGTGGGAGGGCGCTGGAGCCGGTGCCGGGGCAGACACCGGGGGGAAACGGCCTCCCCAGCCCTGTGGCTCGCAGCGGCTCGGTGCGCCACAGCCGGCCCCGGCCGCCCCATGAGGCCGGACCCCGCGGAGCGCGGGCAGGGGAGG
>VZRR01005615.1:1324831-1394618 GCA_013398015.1 Oreocharis arfaki | reverse complement strand
GCAAAAAAAAAAAAAAAAAAAAAAAAGAATCATTTACATCAGCCAGATTAGAAAGATAAGTTGAAGGTGAGATTTGTGCTGCTAGGACTTGCTCCAGAATACAATGAAGTCAACAGAAAAGCTTTCCGTAAGACCTTTAATGTATTTTGCATAACATGAAAACTACTTTTTTTAGTCAGTCCTTTGCTAGGAGAAGCACTGCATTAAGGCAACTATGACATTCATTTCTTCCTCTTGAGGAAGTTCTTTACAACACAACAGTTTGTACATATCCCAGGGTCAAGCTGGGAAGACTTAAGTCAGTATGAGGAACAGTGTGACTTTTCCTTACATCTTCAAAGACTAAAAGCACTTATGTTACCAGTTAGAGAAAAATCTCAGCAGAGAAACTGAGAAACAGTCACCAAGTGAATCAGCAAACAATACACAGCTGCAGCAGTGGTAATGGTAACAACCAAGGACGAAATATTCACAGCCAGCAAGACAACCAGTGCAGTGGTCTGTCTGGTTTGGCAGGCAAGCAGAGTATTCTCTTCATCTGAATTTTAATCTAACACTTTTAGAAGCATTACATTCATTAGCAAAGGGACAGCAATGCACAAAACCAAAGACAGAAACTGTGTATACTGTGACAGTCTTTACTGTGTGTGTATACACCAACTTTTCCCTAGTGGATAGTTTGAGGGGTTTTTTCCCTTAAATTCAGATTTGTCTTTGCGTGGTGTCTGCTTATACAGTATTCAACCTTTCCTCACCTCAAGACCTTTGAACCCACTGGCAGATATTAAATTTGATGGGTACAAATACTAAATTCCTACAACATAGCATGTATGACAGTGGCTGGTACAGAACAGAAAGGCAAGACAGTGCCCTCCATGGGAGGAAAGTCCAGGGCAGAAACTCCACAGTGTCCAGTGTCCATTTGTCCAGTGAATCAGTTTTTGTGCCTGAGCAGCAGTGCAGAACTTGGGGCCAGGTAAGGGAATAGAGGAGGGAACTGAAGAAAAAGGAGAGGGAACAGGTGAGGCATTTAAAGTGGTGACACAAGGGAGTGTATTGTAAAAATGCAAATACACAAACCCATAGGAAATGCAGCTTCATTGGTTTTACTGTCCATAGTGTAAATGTTTAAGTTGGGCTGCTGACAACACTGATGCCATTGAATAGACACAAAAATATGATTTTCTTGGTCCTCCAGACTGGGAAATGTGCAAAGCCCTGCTGACCCTGTAGTCCAGGCAGGAACTAGAGACAATTTATGCAATTTACCCACTGAATCTGCAATGAATTTTTACATTGGCCTGTCTTCACAGAGGGAAGGAAGCTTAACCAGTCAGAGCTTAGAGATGGATCCACTTAGACCCTCTGGGGTTCCCAGTGGGGTGTCCCCAGAAAAAATGCAACTTCTAAAACTTCAAAAGATAACTCCCACAGGCTCATCCATCTTATTCTAAATAAACACTAGAAATGTTAAAATAAAAATGCTAAATGAGTAGGGCAGGCAAAGCAGTTAAAAGTATGACACATCCTCCTACCTCCTCTGCCCACTATGTCCTGCACAATGAGTCCTTACTTCTACATGACTTCAGTAACACAAATGTATGGTTTTTTATCCTGTGCTCTGAGCCTACCAAGTACCTACCGAGCCTCCTGTGTTTGATGACTGCAGGTATGTGACCAAGGGACAGCAAACTGACCACTTCTCTCTGATCCCTAAGAACTTCCTTCTATCCCCTCTGAGAGCAAAGGGTTGAGCAAGTACCAGCATTCAAACAAGAAATTCATTACTATTATTGTCCTTTACATCCACAAAGAAATGCATATAGGGTCAGATATCCCTGCTTTCCTAATTACTAGTCAATGACTTGAGGTCAATGGGAATTCGAGTTCTCAGCTTTTAACAAAATTAAATTTCTGACAATACCTTTTAAAGGAAATACCATACCACTGCATGGCAAAATATTCCCTGGCCAAAAGAAATTTTAATTGAGGTTCCATATTCTACATATTGAAAGACTATTCAAGAAAATGACTTTTAATTTTATACAGCACTACATATTCTTCTCTTTTAATACAAGGACTAGATCTCACAATTTGTATGGCTTAAAAAAAAAAGGTGATAACTCAGACCACTTTCCACCTGAACTGGTTTGTTTGTTTTAATCAGATGCAAGTGCAGTCATACAGTCTTATCTCCCCGAATAAATTCAGATCTTCTACAGTGTAGCTTTGTAAACCTAAACCAAGACTAAGGCATTTTTGTTTAGCACCTGTAAATTGAAGTGCCACAAGCAGTGAAATAATCTCTTGTACTGAGGAACACATTGCACCAAATTCAGACCAAGGTTAGCTGCTGACTTCAAAGGCTTCACATCTAATTCTCTCTAGAGCTGAATTTGTCTCGGTATAAATAAAAGCAGTAAATGTCACTTTTTGCACAGAAAGGAGTCACAATTAGCCAAATAATCTAGCTTCTTTCCCCAGAAATCATACTGATCTTTTTATTCTGTATTTTCTCTCAGGACCTCCAACAACTGATGGGTGGATGACCTCTTTTAATTTCTTGGTTATTGAGATGAGAACATCTAAGTGATACTGGTAGTTGAATTTAGTTTCTAAGTGAATTTCAAACAGTGCCCTCCCCTCAAAGTGTGAGAACAATGAGCAATTTACTGATGCTCTTCTCCAACTCTCGAGATGATATCCTCACTGTAAAGAGCAAAGGACCTGAGTACTTGAGTCTCAGGAAAAGGACTGCCACAGACTTCAGTTACACTGGGACTCGAAGCAGTATCTCTGATCAAAAGAGATTGTGAAATAAATAGAACTTTTTTTTTTTACAAATTGAAGGACTCCACTATTGCAAATGTGCTTAGGACAGGTAAACTATGTTGCCAGTCATGCCATGGAATAGTAACAGCAGATTTAATGTTCTCTGATAATATTAGAGGATCAAGTTACATATTTCAAGTTTTGTATTCTCTTTTCTGGTTGGAAAGAAAAATCTTTAATAACATACATGGTATATTTTAGCTGTTTTCTTTCTAGGGCTATCAGTACAATGTGAGATAAAGTACTTCACTTCATGTAAAGGTACAGATTGTTTCAGAAATACTGTACACAGCTATTTACTTGTTTCCTACAATATCGCAACTATCACAATGTATTTAAGACAGCATATTGTACTATTCTCAGTGGAAAGCTTCAGAACATCTGTTTATTTCAGAGTCTGAAGTTGAAGATAAAAATAAGACAAACAAAATCTCAGAAGATATTAATAGTTACATACTTACCGAGCTCATTAATAAATTCATTGGATTCTTCCACAGCAATGTTTCTTTTCCAAACCTGGAAACAAAATCACTGACAGTGAAAAAAAACAACATATGTTTAGTTTTCAACAGAATGTTTATTTAGGTTTGAAGGACCTGATTCTGCAGCGTGTAGTGGCCTAAAGTTCTATTACAACAACTGGGGACAGACTTCAGGCAAAGACCAGGTCCTTCATTAGTGATACGACATTGTGTTTGGCAAGGATTGAGGATGGATGGCTTATGTTAAGCCATGATACAGCTGCTGTGATACAGCCTGCTTGCAGGAAGCAGCTCCTCTTTAATAAGGCAGAAGCATATCTTTGAGAAAATGTGTTCCTTCCATTTAATGTCTTATTTTATCCACAGTTACCAAAGCACCTTTCTCGGTCTCTAACAGAATTATATAGTTAAATATAAGAAAATGGACCTCAGCTATATGTATATGGCTGCGGGAATAACACCACTCCCAGGTATCAGGTTTCAGTGCAGGACAACTCTTCGTTCTCCCGAAGTCTGTTTGGAAGTGTTGGCAGGATCTAAACGACCTTACAAAGGAATTACTCAAACAGAAACAGAGGGATATTTAACTGTTTCCCACTTTTGATTTTTTCACTGCCTTATTGGACAAGGTCAAGCTTTCAACCATATGCTAAGACACCTCACTAAAGTTAAGGTGTTTTGGAGGCAAAGTGGAAAAAGGGAGCAAACATGACAAATGCTATCAATTCAGGGTACACAAGTACTGCCAGAAAAACTGTGGTGTAAAAGTGACACATTCTGATTTAGTGTTTCTACAGTGTATAAAAGAGTAACTGCCTCTCGTGTTTTAGCTTTGCGGTAAGGAACAGCGAAGTGCCTCCTTCTCACGTCATTGAGCTGAGAGCTCCCAGGGACAGGGCTGGACGTGGCTCTCTGCTTGGCACCGTGACCAAAAGTGCCACCTGATTCCACCTGGCTGTTCCCCCCTGCTGCACAAAGAGCCCGGCTTCCTCCGCAGTGGTTAATAAAGCATTTCAAACTGAGCACTTCTACTCTGGGAGACAGCTGGAATCTCAATCCACCTCTAAATTTTTCAGTGAAGGTTTTACAGTATTTCCATTGTCTTAGTCTCTTGCAGATTGTGATCTATTTATAACAGCTCAGCTATTTCTAAACCTCAAGCAGACAGAAAACTGATGTGTCATTGCAAGGATATGCCTTTGAAATGGCTGGGTGGGAAAAGAAAAAAAAAATCCAAAACACAGGAAGGTGGCAAAAGTAGAAAAAAATAGTCTTTGTCTATGTAACACTATTAACATTCCTTACCTTTTTTCTCTGTCATATCTCCTGACTTCCTAAGTCAGCACATCAGCTATGAATTCTAAGTACCTGTGCTTTTTGAAGTCATTTACTAATTCCTTTTCTTCTTTCTCTTTTTTTTCCTTATAAATAGCTCTATAAATAGTTGAGTAAAGGCCTGTTGCCTGCAGAGTTGGACAATTTTATCTGCTTTTAGGATGTACAATCTAGCTCCCTGAGGATTTCTTGTATTGCTACTGCTTGCTGTTAACTGTTACCAGAAGGTTCAAAACTGTCAAAGCACCTATGAGGGAGGAAAAAAAAAATTATATGTGCAAAACGAATTGCAAAGTTAGAAATAATTCTACTTTAGCATAATATATGGATTTTTTTTCACAAGTAGCGAAATTCAGACATGGATTTTGTAAGAATTACAGGAAAAAAAAATGGGATGTCCTCCTTCTTTCAAAAAGAATATGTTAGTGTTACAAAAGGTCCCAAGAAGGGTGCTCAGAAGTTAAGACTGACCTCTCTGCCTGGAACAGCTGAGTAGCCTAGTGCTCACCAGTCAGGAAAAGAGGCCAATTAGCAGAGATAAAGCAGATGTAAAAAGTCCTGAATTGGAGAAAGCAAATTCATTTACTCCTTCTTCTAGTACATGGAATACAAAACATCAAATGAAGCTACGACGAGACCTGTCCTAAACTTGCAAAGATACTGCGGATGCTGAAAGTTAGTCAAATGCCAGCAAAGCAACATGCACAGAAGAGAAATCTCCAGGTTACTAGATTTTTTGTTTCCAAGACCTGTAATCTTCTGGGGAACAACAAGATACTAGAATAACAAAAAATTAATAGTTCTCAAAAATTTTGTATCACAATTTATTTTCCCTTCAGTTTTTAAAAATATCTTGCATACTTTTAATTAAACATTTCAAGGTTTTGCAGCTCCCTTTTGGGCCACTGGTGGTTTCACAAGCCCTCCAGTTCCCTGGGCTACCACGTAGTGTTACAAATCCTCATACTTTGCCTTAAAAATAGTTTACAGATGTGCTGAGTTGGGAAAGAATTTTTTCTATTCCAGAATAGCAGAGCCGTTCTAAGGTATTTAAAGGAGCAGCATTTCCTATATGAGTGACAGAAGGAGAAGCCAGAGCAAGCTATCAGCAGCTGGCCCACCCTCGTCATCAGCTGTATCTAAGTCAGAAAAGCAGTAGTCAGGTGTTCCTCGTGTCTTCCATAGCCTTGGCCACTGACAGCAGGAACAGCAGGCAATGTTAAGGAAAGCCTAAGATCTCAGTTTCTTCTTTCTTTGTAGCATGTGTGCTGAATAATATAACTACAGAGAGTGCAAATGCCATCAGCTCTGAACTGTAGGGGGGTTTTGTTGTTCAGGTGGAAGTGGAATAAAAAAGTTAAACAATTAAACTAAACACTATGGAGTACAATGGTGAATCAGCCCTCCTGATGCCTAAAAACCCTTCAGACAACACTCTCAGAAGTAAGACTTCTAATCTTGAAAGTTCTCCAGTAAACTGTGTTATTTATAATTTTCATTGGCAAAAATGAAAATGTGGATAGACATTTTCACATGTACATGACACATAGGTTGTCTGTCTACCTCATATGTCTCACTTTCTAAATTAGTAACTTAAGCATAAACTACCATTCCAAATAGTAATACTGGAAAAGAATTTTGAAGACTTCAAGCTGCAATATATCTTAGATTTTGACCCAACAGCGTCTAATTTTAAGTCAATACAGTATCACTAAAATAGAATGCTGTAATTAGTTTACAAAACCTGTCTTATCTTACTCATCTTTAGATTTATAGGCTAAACAAAACTGGTAAACCTTTGGACTTGAGCAGAGTGGGGTGATCCTGCAACAATGCTGGCTGAACAAATATACACAGTTTATACAGAAAAGGTGCAGGAGGAGGAAATGGATATTGGAAGGTTGGTTACTAATTAACCCAGGCCTAAGGGAGACAGAAAGTGAACTAAACTACAGTTTCAATTTAGCTATTTGCTGAGCCAAGACTCCTTAAAAACACATCTGAACTATAGTTTTTTTCTGAGGTAAGTATATAGTGCTCACCTTCTACATATTAGATAGGTGTGAAAGATTATAACAGACCTGCAAACAGTTCCTCCTCTTAAACAGGAAAAGTGAAGGCTACACAGTAGGGGTCACCGCAGTCTTTGGCAACAAGTTTCCAGGTGTTGAAGTCACATCTTGAAGGGAGAATGTTTTCCTTCACCTTCCAGAATTAGCACACATATTCCGGAGAGAACTGCTCTGGCTGTTACTATGGAGTGACAAAGTCACAACCAGTTGTTGCAGTCATTCTGTGGTGAGTAATTATGGTACCTACAAGCATTATGACTGATTACTGTGAATAACTAACAAAAGCAAATGAGTTCTTGGGAAGCAGACAGATGATTGCAAATACCCTACAACCTCCTGAAATGACATACTGGAGAACATGACAGAGGAGTCTGGGGCTTTTTACTTCTGTAAACATAAGTAGTAGGCTTTTTTTACTTAAAAAGTAAAGAAGGTGGGAAATTTCCTCCGAAAAAAAGATAAATTGAAAGACTCATGGGGAAAGGAGTGTGGCTAAATGAGTGTATTTTAATACATGGAGGATTTATTTGTCCTGTGCTAAAAAGTAGGCTCATTTCCTTCTGGAGAACTGGGTAACAGCTGACTCTTTAAAGAGTTACAGGCTCACATGTCACATTATTTGCTTGGAATGGTCACATTATTTGCTTGGAAAGAAAAGGCATGCCTCCCTTGTAACATAGAGAAGACCCTTTTGAAAATCAGTTTATAACAGTTCACAGAACAGTTTTCTTTAAGATATAACTGGAAAATATATTCCATTTGTTGACTTGTAAGGCAACACAGAAATTCAAAGCATCTGAACCTTCTTCCTCTGGATCTCACGATCCTGGGTCATTGTGCTACGTGGCTTTTTCTGGTACATGCACTGCAAACATATAGATAAACAATATTTATGTTTTAGCTCACTAATAGGAGCAATGACAAGATGCCATTTGTTATCAGCAGTGTATGGTGCCCTACTGTTTCAACTAAAAGGTTAATGTTGATATTACAATGGAACAGATGACTTTCTTTACTTCACAGAAGTGCAATCTAAAATAGAAGAATGAAAAAACTACAAAGTTATTTCTCATTGCCTGCTTCTTCTGGCTATTTGAAATACGCTGAAAATTGTATGTTGCTGTTGTAATTCAGATGACAGAGAGCTGTACTTGCAAAATTCAGCTGTCTCTTACTAGGAAGGTAACTGGTCAATGGTGAGTGTTTCAAAATGCTCACAAAAGTTAAGGGATGCTAGTGGTGACATAGGAAAGAGAATGCACAGATCAAATGTGTTTCATGATTCTCCTTGGGAAATTGGGAAAAAAAATTCCATTAACATTTCAAAATGAAAGTGGATTTCTCTCTTTTTTTTTTTCACATAAAGTCTCTGCTTTCTTATGAAATTATTTAAATTTAGCATAAAACAAGCAAAAGCTGTTTCTTCTTAATGCTGACCAGACCTCTCTCTTCTTTATTTTTTTAGGCTACAAATGCCAATAAAATTACTTTTCAAAGTGTCTTAAATTTACAGAATAATGTCCCAGACTAATTCTACATGGTGCAACATCTCCTAGGCAGAAGCACAGCCTTTAATTACATGCTTTAATTTCTTGGCAAGTCCCAGACTGAAACCCTGCTGTTAACTCCTGCAGTTAACTGTACAATAAAGCACCTTCTCTCTCCTAGAGCCTGAAGAAGTGCTCTTAGCAACAGCTCTGTAAGGGAGTGCCTGCATTTTTCTTGGCAGACAGAGGTGTGTCAAAGTATGACTCAATCACCTTAAGTTCCATGTTATTTCTGAGATGATTATATAGATTGCCATACAGTGCTCTTAGCAGCAGGAACCTCTGTCCAGGCTGCTTTAGCAGAGACACAGAGAGATGGACTGTCTGGGTCTGGGCAGGAGAACCAGTGGCATCGCAAAATCCGTGGAGCAGATGCAAGACTGAGATTACAGAGAAGAGCTAATGATACTGGAGACCATGGATTTCCTTTGGAACAATTTCAATCTATGTTGTGCCCTGCCACAGCTGCCACTGCCTTTCTTCACTGAGCAGTACATCCCTAGGGAAGTATATCCACTCAATAAGTGCTCAAGGAACCGAGTACTCTGTCTCTGTCACTGCCATTGCAAGTTTGTTTATGAGTCAGGGTGACCATATTTCTTTCCTGAAAATAACCAAAAAAAAAAAAAAACACCAAAAAGACAAACACTTCCCCTTCTGACTTGCTACACATCCTTCTGCCAGGTTAATCATTATACACAGAGCTGATAAATTGAGTTGCATTGAAACTCATGATTGCCCCATATTGGTCTCTAAAAATTTATACTTTGAACAGAATATATCTGCAGCAGTGAGTGATACATGCTTATTTAACAGCTTTAAGGCCTCTGTTTATTCTACTGACCTATTTTTCCCCTAATTTTTAAGTTCTCTAATCTGCTCTGCTGTCCTTTGCATCATTTGTGGCATTAAATGAGATATCTTTCCCTAGGCAATGTTCAAGTCATTATTTTATGAACAGTTTTCACTGTACTCCAGGATGAAATAAAACAGAAAGAAATTTTGAACAATATTCTTAATATTGACTTCTAAAACAAAATGTAGATCTTTTCAAGTGAAAATTAGTACTTGTGTGAAGTGCCAGATGAGAAACGGGGAAAAGTTTGAATATACCACATCCATTTAATAAGATATTGACTGTCATACTGTCAGCCAAACTGCCCTGCTGAAGAGCATCACTTTAATTTAGAGTAAAAAATTCTTGAAATAAACATCTGAGGTGCTCAATTCCCTGGTCTGTCAGAAAGCTACTAATTAGAATCAAATGCATTTGTGCTTAATTCCCTATTATTTTGATGGAAACAAAATAGGTAACTAGTCATTCACTACGACCCCTGAGAAGGAAGCAGATGGTTCAAGACCAAAGTGTGTGACATTCCAGCTGAACAACAGACAAAACAGGGAGGCCAAGAGGAATCTTACATACAGGACTGAGCTCCTAAAATAGATTTTTAATGTTTCTAAATGTTTGGGGGGTTTTTTCCTTTCCTTTTCTTTTTCCCCCTCCTGCTTCTTGAATAATATAATTCTACCACAATAGATAGATCATACAAGGAAAAATTCAGGCTAATGGTAGTTGGCAAGATAAGCATATAATCTGCATTTAAAATCTGATGTACGTTCATTGATATAAAAGGTATGAAAGGCACTACCTTTAAAGTTAACTGAACCAATGCTAAATATGAGGTAGAATTACAAACAGGCCAATAGTGCTTCAAAATGCTACTGACAAAGGAATTGCTGCAGTGTTTTAAAGTAAATCAGTCAAGTGATGTGAACTTAGTATTTGGAATATTGCTCCTCCTCAGGCTGGGTATGTAATTCCAGTAGATTATAATTATGAGTTACATAAGATTCAGTGGAAGATTAGAAGGATATATTTAAAATATTATTCACCATTCATAAATAAGACTTTTAAAACGCCAGGATAATTCATTCCATTAAGGTTACATCTCCATTGATAGGGCTCTAGCTCTTGCTAACACAAGTCCATCAGCTGATCTGTCTGTTGTGTCACATGCAAATGTGTTAATTAGGCTTATTCATAACTTCCTTTGTTTCTGAGCCTAAAAATTATGCCTATGTTTTCCTTCCAACTCTAAGGTAAAATTTCCAGAGCTGCAGGAGACAGGCTGTGGAGGAAGGCACTGAAGTCAGTGAGCTCAGTTCCGAGGCTTGAGGCTTCTAGTCACTAGGAGAAAATCACATGTCCTGAACAATATTTTTTTCAGATATCTACAATACTTTCAGAGTCGAATTTCATTATTTGGCTGTTATTGCACCTCTGAATCATTAAAGACCACATCCTGATATAAGATTGTGCATCAGTAACATACATGGAAAGTCTGTTGCTGGTGAGAAATCTAGTCAAAACCAAATGGGTAGAGTTTTGGCTTGAGAAGAATGCATGCAACTAACTCAGGTTAGGACAACTTTGATGAGGATTACATGTCGTAAAATCTATATTTCAGATAGCTAAGTCAAACCAAGTCAGAAACTCATGGCTGTTGAGGACCCTTGGTTCTTGGCGTCTATCAGAAAGATTTCTTAAGAAACAGCACTATCACTTTGCACTCTATACCACAAGTCTTAGAAGTTCTGTTTTTCTTACTAGTTCCACTGCTATTTTCATGTAATACAAGCAAAGCATCTCAAATAACAACCAGTTAACACAAATAAGCTTGATTTTAATTTATTATAGAAGCACAGGGAGTAAATCTTGAATTAACTGATATTCTGGGACAATGCTATTTCAAGAGGTCCAACAGGGACGGTATTTTGAAATACAGACCCACACTGCATGAAAACCACGTGCCTTTTCCTGCATACAGGCAGCTCTGACTCTCACAGAATCAAGCACACACATTGAGAGCAGAACAACAGACGCGATGACACAACGAGATGCAACACAGATACCATTTGCTAAGCAGACTTCTGAAGTCTGGTAGGCAAGCTTCCCTGCCACCGCTTCCTTCATTCCCTGCTTCATTCTTTCCAGACCTGAAAACTCAACATTAAGAACTAATTATACAGCCAAAGACACCCTCAGCAGTGAGATATCTTTGGGGTACTTTTTTGGTCCACTAGAAGTTAACTGTCCTACCAAGAAAAAATGCACTTTCCTCTAGCCCCATTCCCACACACACTCTCTACAGCTATTTCCACCCACGCTACAGCTCTTTTTAACTGTGTTTAAAAAGCTGAGAGCGAGAGAAATGTGCTGCTGCTGCTAGTGCTCCTCCTCCTCAGGTGGGCGGGTTGGTAGCTGGTCAGTTTTCTGCAGCATTTCTCATTGCTAAATGCGTGGGAAGCCGAGAGCAGAAAGGGAAGGAAGCGGTCCTTTTAGGAAGGGAGGCGTATCAAAGCGAGTGGGAAGCAAATAGCCCCTTCCCACCTGCACATGTGCAATTATATGCAATTGAAAAACTAACACAATGGATCTGCAAGCAGAGCTTTCCAAGCTGTAGTCCTAAAAGGTATCAAACAGCTTGGGTCTCAAAGCCAAAGTCGGGGGTGACCAGATCTCTGGGAAGATAGCATTTTTCACCCACGGAGAACAGGCTCGTGGGGAGGAAAGGGAGGAGGGAAGAGGGCGTTCCTTACAGTTATGGCTTTGTACGTAGGTGGAGGGTGGTTCGGGGAGAGGAGTGACAGATTGCTTGTGGCAGCAGGGAAGAAAGATGTAGGAGGGTGTTTGCCCAGGGTCCCGTCTAACCCAGGGGGTTCTGGCAGGGTGGCTGCAGCACGAGTGCTATGCCTAAGCCGCGGTGGTGGGAGGAGAGGAACTCACTGCTGGATGGACCTCGCTTGGATCCTCTCTCGTTGTCTCATCAACACGGCAGCATCTGCAGCAGCACCCAGCCACTCCCACACTTTCCGCGGTGCCCTCTGAGGCCAAAAGAAAATGAAAACTACTTCACTCACACAGTTTCATTATGGGTTTGCTTTCATCCTTTTCCAAACACTTTCTAGTTCCCCACTGATAAGATGTAAATTAACTGGTGAAGAAAAAAAAAAAAGGAAAAATAAAAGCTGATTTTTTTCCCCCTCCCTCACATACTTTCTTGTTACAGGAGAAATTCACTAGTGCATGCCGTTAGCTGTGCCCTCATTCCAGATCTCTGATTTCAGATGTCTGAAATAGATGCATTATCTGAAAGGTCTCTGATCAAAAGCCCTGGGGAAGGCACTCTGTTTGCATGAGGTTGCTCAGGTTACAGACAAAACAAATTTTTCTTTCTCCATATTACATAGATGTTTCAGTCCTTCTCTGGGTTGGCCTGCTGTTAGAGAGTGAAGAAACAGGTTAGTTTTCTGCTTATTTTAAGTCTACTTCTGCTCTCAGTGATGTCCCTGGAAGACTCTCTACTGCAGACCCAAGCCTTTACTATTAGGTACCCAAGCTGGCACGAGGAAATTTCAACCTGTGTCACCTGTGGGGGTGTTTTAGAGGCCTGTCAATTGAGTCTGGACTGAGAAACAACAATGTGAGGACTGTTTGTCAGCACAGTAATAACCAGTTAGCAGGCATGAACTGGAAATTTTCCCATTCTGTTCCTCAAACCTTCGCAGACTCATTTTTCCTTAACCTTCACACACTGTAAGGGTGCACTTAACTACCTACACATAGAGAAATGAGATGCCAGCTGTTAGACCAGCAGAGGAAAAGACTGAATTTATGGCAAGCCTGGACACAGCAGCATGGGACATGATGAAGTACTTGTACCATTTATTATCTGGTCTCGGTCAACTACTCTGGGAGCTCTCAGAGGCAAACGCGAGGCACAAATTAATGGTTAACTAGGGGTGTACAGGTGGCACACAGAATGCAGCTGAGCTGTTCTTGGAATCCTTCTTGAGAGCAAGAGCTCCCACATTCTAAAATTATATGTTTTTCTGGAAAAGAAACAAAAAAAAACCCCAAAAAACCAAACCAAAAACAAAACTGAAAACATCTGCTCAACTCTGAAGACCTCCTACAGTCTGCAACTTGTTTTCTCTTTTGAAACCTGCTGAATGCGCTGCCAGGAAATTTCTCCAGGGGGAGGAATTACAACCTGCTTATCCTTCTGGCTATTGCACTTACACACTCTCAGTTTCTGGCTTGGTCCAGCGTTGTGCAGCCCTCTTTGCCAATAGTAATATCATCCATAAACTTTCAGGTTAAAGGTCATCTCATTGTGCTTATTCTCAGGCAACTCCATTATTTTCACTCTTTTTCCAATTTCTACTTAGAGAACTCTTTTATTTACTTTTTAGAAAGCATTTTCACTTTGGTATTCCACTCTGGAAAAAAATGGGGTGTGCAGGAGGACTATTGAAAAACAGGATGATATCTGAGTTATTTTTTGGACAGGATTGCAGTCAGCTAAATGGCTGTGAAATAATAGCATTTTTCTAACACCTATGAATCCCCTGCCCCTAGAAAAACTAGAAGTAAATTCAAGCCATCACCAGTATGTTTAAAAATGAAGGCTCAAGAAAGATGGCTCTTCTGTTACCACCCCTTCTTCTTGAAAATTACTTTAAAAAAAAAAATAGAAGGGAAAGAATTTAAAGAAAACATTAAGCATAAATTCAATGTCAGCACTGTGGAGAGAAATTGGTAGTTGCCTCAAGACAGGGCTTGTTGTTACTTCACTGTTTACAAAGGAGTAGGCCCACTTGTGTCCTGAATCAGACATACAGCTGGAAGACCACAAAGGGTTTACACCATTGTTTACACTGAGGACAGGACAAGAACAGATTAAAATCAGCATAAATAAAAGATGAATCAGATCACCAGCCTCTATTTTGGACCTCCAGAAACAGACATCCCTTGTAATCATGTCCTGATCACAGCCTTGCCCATGTGCAGGTGAAATTTGTTAGGAGATTTCCAGGGGTTTCAAACAGCCTCCACCTGCTCTTACCCAAGGTTAGCTTCCACACGCCCATTTCTTCATTTTCACAACAACCCTAACTAAGAGATTATCCCACAGAAAAGTTCTTTTCATATTTGTCTGTGAAATGTAGAGACTTTCAGTCACAGGAAATGAGAAACAAAAATGTTATCTGCTTATCGAACTCCCTATAATTGGTTATGCCTGGATGAGAGCTGCAGAGTTATCCTCAAAAATAATTTTAATATGTATCTAAGTCAGGGTTCAGGTTTGGCAAGTGTGATAATTTGGTGTCATTTACCCTGGTTTAGATTTAATTGCATGGCACTTGGTACAAAGCAGTATGTAGGGCTGTCTGTACTCAAGATGAGACTAATAAGCTGCATCATTGATTATCATATAACCTTTAGGTGAAAGTTTGAATAGGCGGGATCACCTGATGAATTCTGCAATTAATTAGTTTGCAGCAGGCAGTTTCTCAGTGCCTGCAAAAGCACCTCATGTCCTGTTCTATTATTTTTTGTTCACATTGTACAAGACTGAACACTGGGACTGCATTAATACAAGAATGTTCAGTACTTTTTTTTTTGGTGCCTATTTAGTTCGATTAAAATTTTTACAACCAGATTTAATATATTCTCAGAGTCACTGCAACGGAAATGCCAACACAGATGACGCTGACATAAGCAGGGGCTGAATCATTTTTGAAATGAAGAGCAAGGTTGCCCTCTGGAGACTTCTCTAGAAGTGCTTCTGAGAGTTGGGATTTTTTTTTTTTGTTCCAGTAAAAAAATTTGCTAAAAGGTGTTAAGATTTTTTTTTTCTTTTAAATACAAATGTGAATCAAGGTAGCTGATGCTAAGAACTGTGTTAGACCAAAAGCTGATGAGGCTACATTTCAACCTAATGCACTGTATTGTCATTTACTCTGTGGTTCACCCTGTCTTTTCAATATGGGTCTCATGTTGGTATGTGTCAGCCAAAAAAAAATTCATGGAATGGTCTTAGTTACTGAAATCAAAGTGAATTTTGTATTATTGACTCCTAGCGTGATGGCCATATAATATCAAGTGCCTTAAGACTGTATTTTTTTTAAAAAGGCAATTTTCACAGTTGTTATTTCTGAGTTATGCTGAACACACAGGCTGTATTTGAGCTCACAGTTGTCTGTAGCTACTGTTGGGGCAGTAACCACGCTGGTTCTTAATCCATATATTTACCTTCACGGATAAGCAGTTCTTGGTGGGATGTTACATTAGAGCAGCTCCTTAATCCCACCCCACTCGCTGCCCGTGTGTCAGTAGCTGCGAGGGCAGGCGCAATGGATGAAGAGAAGCCGTGAGGTCAGAAATTAAGAAACCAGTTTTACAGCTGAAAATAATGCGCCGTCTAAATGCAGCTCCAGCCCACGAAGTTCAGCTCTGAAAGCAGTTTGGCAATGAGCGCTTTCCCCACCTTGAGCAGCAAGCACCACGGGTGATGTTATTGCTACACGCGGCACCACTCGCTTCACCGACAAAACAGCTGCTTCAGCTGGTGCCCTCACACCTCCCGGCCTTATCCAGGACAGGGAGCAGCACCCCTTCCCTCCCCAGGTAAGGAATCTGCCTTCGTCACTGGAAAAGGACTGTTGGAGGGGGCGAGCGGGCGGCCGCCCCTCATGAGCCGGTCCCAGGCGTGCGGGAGCCGGGTCCGTGCCGGAGCAGCCCCGCGCATGCGCCCCGCGCTGTGCCGCGCCGTGCCGCGCCGCCGGGCCGGTGAGGGAGCGGTGCCGCCATGGCGGGCCGGGCGCTGCAGGCGCTGCCCAGGGAACGGGGGCCGCCCTCCGGGGCTCGAGGGGCGGCGGGGGGGGGGGGGGNCGAGTGGCGGCGGGGAGCGAGGGGAGCGGCGGCCCGGGCCGGCCGGGGATCGCAGCCCCGCAGCTGCTGCGAGTTATAATTTGGGCCTACACCAGCCAGGCCTTCACTAACTTTCACCTTCAGGAGCGAGCATGTGTTTAAAAAATAGCGTAGTACGCCGCGGCACTAACATGTAACACGTAGTTGACTGGGTTTGTGCGCTGAAGTAGCTGAAAGGTGAAGTTTCTCATTCCGGCTCTCTCATGTGTGGGCAGCACAGCCTGCCTCAGTGGCCATTAATAAATAGCAACCTCATTGCCCAAAACCAGTGAGATGTTCACAGAGTTTGACAGCGTGGGTCTCTCCTGTCACCCACGGAAGCAAGAGCACTGTGTGAGCTCTTACACAAACCCTGTGTAAATGTGTGTAAAATGCGTGTACACACCAGGGCAGGTTTGTGTCATGGAAGCTTTTGTTAATAGGTGAAGGTTTTGGCAAGACTTTTTTTTTTTTTTTTTAATGTCAGTATTTAAACGCGCCCGCAAAAAGGCTGTAAATCTTTAAAAGAGACACACAGACTGTTAAGTCATAGCCCCCAACCCCTCTGTCCTGGTATTTCCAGGTTCTCCTAACTTAAAAACATTAGTAGCTGACTCTGGTATCTGCTATGTATTTACTAGTAAGCAAAGAATTTCCAGCTGTTTCAGTAACAAATTTGTGCCCTAATTTAATTTAAGCAGGAGAACGTAAAACAGTCGTGTTCAGAAATTCTTCTACTGCTGCTTTGCTTAACCCAGCAGTCAGATATTTGGGTAATGGTGTGGCTGGTTTGTGGATTTAGCTGTCTTCTTAATATTTCTTTTTCAGGCTGAGGGCACTCAACAGGCTGCAAGTAGTATTACAACATTTGGTAAGGACAGCATCATGTTTGACTGAGTTGGAAGCGTCCAGGACTCCTTAACTCCCCTGAGACACACAGCACATGCACCTTCTAATGTGTCTGCACACAGTGGTTCTGAACACTGCCAGTTATTGCTCAGGCATAGTATTGCTCACATCTTTGAGCACTTTGTTACAAGTTTCTATTGTACTGTAAATAAAAGTTTAATTATTTTGTCTTTACTTATGTTTATAGATAGTTTCTGTGTTAGCTTCCATAAATTCCTTAAGTATCAGCCCACTGTGAGTGAGAAAATAGTTCAGGGGATTTGTTCTCTACTATTAAAAGTTACTTCATGACAAAGTAGGGTGTACATTTGGGTTTGCAGTGTCAAACTACCAGTAAGGAAATATGGAACTGTCGTTGTTCTAATTGTTGCAAGTATTTTCAGAATGTCGGTTTTAAGGAACCATGGGTTTGTGTTGTATTAGTAGGGTGGGAAATTTTTGATTGATTGATTTTGTGTTTTGGTGTTTGTTTTGTGTGTGTGCATGTGTGTTTCTGTTGTAAATTTTTTTGAGTGAACTCAAAATATTGCTGTGAAACAATATGTGGTCCAAAAACCTATCTGGGGTTTATTACTTTGAAGGACTCAAACATAAAGTAGTTCCCAAAGAACTGTTTAGGAAATGCAAATAGGAGTACAGTGGGAAAAACTTAGCGTACAGTTCCAGAATGTGTGTTTTGTGATCCTAAATAGTGTGTTTTGAGAATAAATTTCCATAAACACTTTTGTAAATATGTTACTTATCTAACTGATAACATTTACTTTATTTATTTGTTTTTGCATGCACAGAAAATGTCTAAGCAAACAGATTCGACAGCAGAAGTGTTGTTGGAAAAGAAAGGAGGTGCAGGAATAATAACTTTGAATAGACCCAAGGCTCTCAATGCACTAAATCTGTCTATGATTCAACAAATTTATCCTCAATTGAAGGTTAGTAGCTCCACTTCTACCCATCCGCTTTACAAATGTTATTTGAAACCAATTTTAAAATGCGGCTAGACACTTCTGAGTGTACTGATTTAAAGAATGAAAGTCTGTGTGAGTACAGTGAACTCAGATTTATAGCATGGGAAAAACCAGGCAGTTTCAAGCAAGTTATAAAGAGAAGACACATCAAAGAAACAAGCTGTCAGGCAGAGTTAAATTTAGCATCTCCATAGGTAAATGGACATCCATGTTAATACCAGGACTGAATTAAGAGCAAGCAGTGCTCAGCATTTGTATGTTGCTTTTGGAAACACCCCTCGAGTCAGCTGACATGCACCAATTTCAAGCTATACAGTGGTGTTGCCTCTTGATGGAGTGCCTGTTTTGTGGGGAGGCTGCATGGCTGAAAATAAAAGATACTAGCCACCAGGAAGCAAGGGGCTATCAGTGTCATTCCTTAAAAATGAGAACTCATGGATTTACAGGCACTGTTCCTACAAGCTAGTGAGGTACCATGAGATTTTAAGCGTGAAAATAGTCCCTTTTAATTTAATGATACTATTTATCATGTGCACAGAGTCAAATTCATTAGATACCAATATTTGTTTGATGATTTTCTGATGCTTTTTGGTATTTTGGTAGACATTTTTGGCACCTTAAAAGGTGTAATAGTTTTTGATTTCTGTCAGGCCCTGTTTTGTGGGGTGCTGCCTTTCCCCAGAGGCTGGGAGCTGTGCACAGGTGTTTTTCTGAAATATGCGAGGCAGCTCTGCTGATCTCTGCTCTCATGGCTGAATAGGATGCAGAAGTGGCAGAAAGACATTCAGCTCTCAAACTTCAGTGTAAGACAATCTGTTTAAGGTGTGGTTTGATTTGCTTTTTGAAAAGTAAAGTAAGAATTGTAGACACTATACAGAGCAAGCATTATTTTCACAGATTTTAGTCTTATGAGGAAATATTTGCTTCTTTTTAGACATGGGAGCAAGATCCTGAAACTTTTCTAATAATTATAAAGGGAGCTGGAGGAAAAGCTTTTTGTGCTGGGGGTGACATCAGAGGTAAGGACTATACTCTCTTAAATATTTGATGTCTTTCCCAGTTACTACTTTGTGTTGATTTCCTTTGTTTAGTGACTTGGGTAAACAAAAGCTTGCTACACAACAGTAAGAGATCAGTTCTGCTGACTCTTACGACACCTTCATGTGCAGATGCTATTTGAGGTATTTGTCAAGAGACAACTGTCAGGACATTGTATAAAAGAATAAAAACTACATTTTTATGAATAACTGATAGTAGCAGCCAGTCATTCCAGGGAAGAGAGGGTTCTTGTCTCTACCTTTCTCTTCCCAGATTTTCATTACTGACAGCTTCTTTACAAGAAATTTGAAGGGTCTTAGCAGGTAGCTCTGATAGTATTGGATAATTTGTGTCTGATGTTTTAGATGGCTAGATACAGATTTGACAAGGGTGATCAATGTATCTGTGATTATTTTTTAGCTATGAACTGCAGGAAGTGTCCAGAGTGTCAAAATTAGCAGTTGTTGTAAACTATAGGTAAACAAGCAGCACGGGTTATTGTTAAATTATGTCATGCTCTAATTGGCTTCTCATCTTTAGTATTTAGAGTCTTCAGTATAATCAGTTTTAAGTGACTGTTCTAGATGTTGCTATGAAAAATACCACAAATGAGTACTTGACATTAGGAGGGGTTAGAAAATGGACCACATTCTTACAGGTACATAACAAAATCTCCAGAAAAATACAATTAAATCAAATTTGAGACTTAACATTAATATTTAAATTTGAACAAATTTTCTCAAATATAATAAAGCAGGATTAAGTTGCTATTTGCTGTAGGAAAAGACCCAGCTTATGTGACATTATTTTCTTTTACTTGTATTTTCTATTAAACTTACAGTTATCTTCAGAATTTTTATTTCTCTTAAGCCATCAGAGAAGCGGGAAAAGTTGGAGATAAACTGTCGCAAGATTTCTTCAGAGGAGAATATAGGCTGAACAATGCAGTTGGTATGTTAACAGCCATTTCTGAAACAGTACATTTTTCATAACACTGCCTTCAAATGTAAATTTATCTCTTTGATAATCTATTAAAGACTGTGGTAACATCAGAGAAGTAGTAATTCTTTTTTTACCAGGTTCAATACCAGTAATATAACATATCCCATTTTTGTACCTTGCATGCAGAATGTGTTTCTTTTGTTTAAGTTATTGTGACAGCTGCTTTATCCCATCCCATTGTTCTGATTAGGTCTATTTCCTCTGTGGAAGAATTAATTTTAGCTGCAGACACTGCATTTTTGCCCTAAGTATCATTGATCTGCTTCAAAGAAGACCTGAGGTAAAAATAGATGTGTGGAAAATCATTAATATTCAGTCAGAAAGCAGAAGATCAAATTATATTAAGTCTTTCCATTTAAATAGACTGCACGAAAGACTAGGGCTGCATAACTCAGGAGTGAGCTGCCTTAGTTCATTGCAAAGAACAGCAAAGACATGGGGTGAAGTTTGCCGGAGTAAAGCATATTGAAAAAGGATGTTAATTCTTTAGGGTAAAAGTCAAGAGTTGAAGGTTTTGGTGAGAAAATAATACTGAGTTTTGAAATATTGTATCCAGTGTTAGTCACTACGGGAGGACAGGTGAAGGTGTTGCTTACATTGACAGAAGAGCACAGCTATTAGAGTAATTCCTAAAAAGTTATTTTTACTTTGTTTGACAGAGTCTCTAGACTGAGCATGCTTGTCATGTACCTTTCTTTCTTTCACCCATACAAGGCAGAAAAATAGTTTAACGTTTCACATAGCTGTGGAAAAAATAGCATTACCTTGCCAGTTGAACTTGTAGATGATTCTGTTGCAAGGGTACATAATTTAAAAGTCTGTTTTGTTTTTCTTTTTTTTTTATTAGGTATTCAGTATCTGTAGTGCGTGTAATTACAAAACCTAGATTTTTGATAGCTTTAGTATGATTGTATTCCTTTGAGATTTCTGCTAAAAAGATTTATTTATGTCTTGCATTTTACAACTTTAAAGTGCAGTGGGGAGCTGCTTTCACAGCATTGCAATGGGAAAGGCTTGCTGCTGTAGAAATTTAGTTCAAGGTGTAGCATCTGCAGCTCATGCATTAGCTTGCATGTTCATGTAAGAACAAAGTTCAATATACAATTCTCGTAACATTTTGTAAATACTAATTTGAAGGACTGAACTGCCTTTTAAAAATAGGGTTTTTTTTAAACAAAGCTCTATATAGTTGTTACAAAAAAGCTTGCAACATGGTTGCAGGGGATACCTGTATCAGCAATCTATTTGGCCTGTAAGTCTGACCTGAAAACACTGAGTACAAGGCAGCTGTTTCATTCACGGTGAATTTCTGAATCTTTCCAGAAATGGTAATTGAAAACATTGTTGCTTTAGTTTTATGCCTTTTAAAGGCTCCAACAGATGAAGTTGGTAGTTCAGGACATTGTCATGTGAACCTGCCTACAGCACATTCAGAGTTGCATGCAAGAGTTGACATGACACAACATACCAGCATTGCAGAAGTCTGTAGTCACATTGTGACTGGAACCTGCCCATACATCTGGCTTTGTAGTAAAGCATTGAAGGGCTGGCACACACCCTGTGCTGTTCTTAATCCAGACTGTGAGAGGGGGTGAAAGGGCATCTGCTGTGTCCCAACATCAGACAAAGCTCTTTATAATGGCTGAGCTGTCAGATACTCCCATAACAAACAGTCTGATGTTTGATAGTTGAATAATGTTCTCTTGCAACACTCACAATCCAGTAAATCAGAACCAGAAACTGGTGTTTCTTTTCATTTCTTAAGAACTACGTGAGGTACCTTCATTGTAAGTTGATAACATGATTACTGTTTAAATTACGATTCATTTTCTTCTGCTCTTGCTGAAGTAAAACATAGGGAAATGTGTCATGTGGCAGCTAGTCACAGGTCCAGTGTTGAAAAAGATGGATGATTGTTTTTCTTTACATTTCTTACAGGCACTTGTAAGAAGCCATATGTGGCACTGATCGATGGCATTACAATGGGAGGGGTGAGTTAAGTACCTTGGTGTGATACCTGATAGATTGTTTTAAAATAATGTCGTGTTCTGTCTGTGAGGTGGATGAAGTGCACGCAAGGCATTTCCAGCATGTCAGTTGAAGAACAAGCGTCATAGTCGGAACCTTTGTCTCTTGTTTGTCAGGGTACACTGCTGCTCTTGTAGGGCCTCTGCTGTTCCTTGATAGCTAATACAAGTGCTTTCTCTGAGGCAAAGAGCAGAATCCCCTCACTGCTGGAAATAACCCTCACAAAGGTTTTCAGAATACTGAGGGTGAGTTGGTATATCACATAAAAGCTGAGAAGAGTTCTCCTTTCTTAGTGTATTAAAAATAGAACTAAATAAAAATACATTTAAAGAACAACTCTTGGAAAAATTGGGAAAATTCTAAGCTACACCTCAACAGACATTCATGAGTTCTGTATTTTTCCAGCAAATAATCTGGAAATGCATCTACTTTCTCACCTCTGTAGTATTTTTAAAACATCATTTGTGGTATCCTGATTGCACACACACCTCACACAGGGCTGCACCTTATTACTAAAGCAACGTAGAGGAGACTCCGTCATACTGCTGGTTATACTCAGTGTTAATAATTTTTTCAGCAGTTGTTGTCTGTGAACACCGTGAGTAGATAGTTAACAGGGCAATGCCATTCTTTTTTGCATGCTATATTTCTGTTCTATTGAGTTTGACATCTGTGGGATATATTTGCACCATATCAAAGAGTGGACTACAATAATCTTCAGTTATTTTGAGCAATGAGTTTGACTGTGAAGCGTGTCTGCCATGTCAATTCTTAGATTTCTGTTGTTTTCTGGCATGGCCCTATGATATGGGTGTAGAGTCTATTTAAATAAAGTTTGTCAAAGATAGGATGCAAGAAGTGGAACACTACATGATCCATGACCTGTCATGACTCTTCCCTTTCCCTCTTTCCTTACACATTTCATTTGTCTGTTTTGGTCTTTTCAGCTTGTGATCTAAACACACAATAGCTCTCTTGCCCTTTGCTTCTTTGCTACCAAGCCCCAAAGATCTCAGCTAGAGAGCCATTGCCCCCAGCCTAGTATACATACATTGTTCATCAGAAAGGGGTCTTATTCTATAGCTCTTCTTGCAGAAAAAGTACTTTATTGACTACAGGAGCCCTGAAGGTTTGTAGATAAGAGATAGGGAATCCATTTATTTTATGGACTTTTGAATAATAGGATGGAAAGCTATGGATGAGCAAAACTGCCCAGCAGCCAGTATCTTTTTAAAGGTCCTGCAGATTGCTCGTTATGGCTGTGGCCTGAGCAGAAATAGAATTCTGCCCTTTGAAAGGAAAGTATATTTTTGGACTGAAAAGAGCATAATAAAGTCAGATGATCCTGCATTAGAAAGAATCTTTATGAATTCTCTTTCCTCTAAAGAGCTTTTGAAAGACAGCAATTAGTCTGAAACTTTATTTTGGGTAATCAGATTTTAGTGCAGGATACCCAAATTTCAGTGGGACTGTGACAGAGTTTAACTGCCATTAGGGTTTGAATGACAACTTACTTGCTTGTCATATACTAGTAGTAATTATCTTTGTTTGTGGGTGGGGGTCTAGATTTTGAGTCAGCAAGTATGCAGCCTGATTTAGGGGAATAAACAGGTGGGTCTCAAGTTCCAGACTATTTTAAGCTTTTTTTTTTGTGGGACATTGAATGGTGTTTGATTTGAATTTGTTAACACAGCTGCAGTTTACTCTGAGACAATGTACTTCCTACAGGAGGGCAGCATCAACACTTCTCCCCCCCCACACTGACGGTGCATGGAAGCATCTCCTGATAATTTAACAAAGGAGGTCAGCAGTAGTTATTTCTCAACACTGATTAATTTTCATGTGTGTGATTTCTGTTAGTTTTGAGTTGTCTGCTACACTTTTCCTTTCAACTACCTCTCCTTTAGGCAGATGTCTGGAGAACATTTGTCACTTAGAAGCTACAGTAAATGCCTTTAAAAGATTGACATTCAAGCCTTGGGCTTCCAGAGCAAGTCATTTCGGCTTGGGTTAAAAGTCAAGGGACATGTTTTAAATACTATAGTTTCACTTTAGGCCATTTATCTCTGAATGAAAATGCAAGCAAGCCAGTCTCAACCTTGCTCAAAAAACCAGCATTCTGCAGATTGCCTTGTTGTTCTTATTTAAGGTAAGTTAAAAATCACAGAAGTGTGTTAGAAACTCGGTTATTATGTGCTTAGGTAGTAGAAGCTGCTACTGATGCATAGATACTATAGATCTGTGATAGTAAAACCTGGAATTTTGTCCAGAAAATGAGCTGGTTCCGCTTCATTATTGGCTAGGGGCTAGTAGATGGCTTTGGGAGCTTCATTAGCCAACAGATGGGGCTGTGGAGCTTGTTCTCAGCACCTTCCTGTCTGTTCTGTAGTTCATCAAAAATTGATACTCAATATGAATGTATCTTTTCATCTTTTTGTACTTTTTTGGAGCAGTAAGGTCAAATTTGTAAGACAGATTAGTTAGAAGCAGGAATGTCTGCAGTTTACTCAAAAATGGTGAAATGTGTCATAAATACCACATTTACTGCTAAAGGAGGTGCCCTGTTGGAAGGAACACTGGGCACACACTCCCGTGTTGCTAAAAACTACTTCACATTTAGCTGATTTCTGCCTGTAAATGTTCTTTTCCTTGAAATTAAGTACCCGAAGAGTTGACAAGAAATTCAGAAGTTTGGGATTTTTTAGAATATTGATGTCTGCAATTGATGTCCTAAGTTTGGTCTTCTTGGTTTTAGAGAAGTCCCAACCTTGTTTTAAGTTCTTTGCAGATGAATATAGGTGATTTATAAGATCATTCCAAAACTACGGTTTTAAATAGGGCTCTGGCACAAAATATATTACTGCGTCAGATACTCTCTCTAACAGACAAAAAGATTCATAAAATTGTTTTGAAACCTATTTCAGGGCCAAATAAAGCACACTAGACAGATTGAGTGGTGGCTTTTCAATGTTTTGGCTTGGAATTCAAGGTGAATATATGGCAGGAAAAAGAAAAAAACGGGGCATAGACTTTGGAAGTTGGTGAAAGTGGTGAAGGTCACTGGAATAACTTCCAAAAGTCAAAAAAATATGTAAAAAAACTTAAGTAGCTTTGCGAAAACTGAAGTACATTTTCAGGAGCAAAGGCTGTTACTTTTAGTTTATAGAAGAATCTGTAACAGCATGAATGAAGTACCCTTTTTTGCAGGATCGAATTCTAGGTCATTTGTTATTTAGAAACTTCCTGAGATGGGCTTCATTTCATAACCACAGTGCTGAATATCCATCAGTGGTCACACTCACCTCTCTACACATCTTGTCGTTTTTGACAGTAAGTAGGCTTGGCATTCAGAAAGGCCTCTGGCAATCGATTTCACAGTTGAATGTTGTGCTTTGTGAAAAGCAACTTGTTGTTCTTTCAGGCCTATTGTCTAATATTATTAAATGTTTATGTGTTTAATTATCAGTGAGGCCAAACTAGAACCCCAAATGCTTATTTTTTTTTTAAGCGATGAGTAAAGAGAGTGTTGCTCAAGCATAGGAATTCTTGCCTTTGACGATTTTCTGTGGGATTTAATCCTTTAGTCTGCTCTCTTATGCAGCATATTTGCTAAGTTCGTTTTAGCCTTGCTTCAAAAATTTGTGCTTTTAGTTTTAGGATGAGAAAACATCTTCATGAGGGGGAAGTAGGTTTTAACTTACATGGTAACGTGCAACGTTTTCAGTTGAAATTACGTTTGGTAGAGTTGCTAGCTCTCTTAAATCCTTTGCAAAGCACTGTCCTTTGAGTTATTCCAAGCATCTTATTTTCCAGTTTTCAGGTTTGGGAAGAATAATGGGAAGTTTTTTCTTTAATATTAGGAGATAATCTTACCAGATTTCTACCTCTGACTCCCCCAGATTGTGGAGCCCAGTTTGTGAGAGCAATAGCACTATACAGGACTGACTGCTTTAGTTTTTCCTTGGAGAAGGACCTCAGGAGTACAGACTGGGAGATATAAGATGTCAACCTGTGACTGGGTCTTTGGGTTCGTGAGTGGCTTTCCTTTATTTTTGTCAACACACCTGGCAGCATGGGTTTTTTAGGCAAGGTCTTTTACTTACGCTGAGAGTCTACATCTAAGTTATTTACATCGAGTTTCTTTAGGGTGGCAGTTGGACAATAGAATTTTCTTAAGAGCCTTTTGACTGTTGCTCTCTCTTGTAGTAATGCGAAATATGTCAAGCTTTAGACTACACAAATGTGTAGAGCTGGGAGGAGCGTCAGGATTATTCTTTTGCACTTGCATTAGGGTTAAGTACAGCTAGATGACTGCTTAGCTGATTTTCACCTAATGCACTCAGAACTCTCCAACAGCAGGAATTCTGTTTTTTCTGGTTATGCCACCTGAGTGCTTAGTTATTCTTTCAAGCTTGGTTTCCCTAGTGTCTAATTTAAGTCTTTAGTAGGTGTAATCGATGTATTCCAGTCTTAGTCACAGCTCCCTATGGACATTTTGAGATGCTTGCATTCCTTGCTCCTAGTCCTCTCTCTTTAATAGGGATAAGGATAGCTATTCAGCCTTTCCTATAGATTAAGTCTCTTAGTCTTTTTGCAGTCCTCTGGAATCTCTCTCATTTGTGTACTTTACAGTTCATTGCCAGAGACCAGACAATATTTCAGCTGGAGGATTCATCAGCACCAAGTAGAGCAGAATAATTATCCTCCCTGTATAACAAAGATATTCTGTCAAAAATAGTCCATGTAAATAGTAGTTTTGAAAGCATCCAGTCCTAGGAGGCCACCACTTCTAGTTATTCCCAGAACTATTACTGTCACCTCTTGCTTCCTTGCCTAACATAAACTTATATCGCAGTACATTTCTTTCTTACTTACCTTTTACCAATTTTAAATCTTCTTCCTTGAACTGAACTTATTTGTCAGAGAGTCAGTTTTGCAGAGCTACCCTTTTCTTCAGAGACTAGAGAAGAAAAAAAGTACTCCTTTTCTCTGAATTTCAGGAAACCAGAGTGCCATATCAGCTGGCACTGGGCTGATGGGGCTGCCCAGGTGTACTGAATCCAGGCTGAGTGTTCCCACCTCAGCCCTTGGCTGCCTGCTGCTGCAGACTCTGCTGTAGTGTGATACCTTCAGGAGTTCTTTTCACAACAGCATTGCCTTGTTTGTACTAATTTCATGGTTGCTGTAAACCCCTGAGAAGCATCTAGGTAGTTGTTCCATGGGAAGCATACTTACCATCTCTGCATTTGATTATGCCTTCCTGAGTGCAGTTATTTTCATTTTGTTAGTTTCTCCGAAGTGAGATGGTTTTGAATCTTGCCCTTCAAAATGTTTGCCTTCCCCAAAAGCAAACTGTGAATTGTAGAAATCCTTGTTACTTCATCATCCAAGCAGATAATGAAACTGTCAAAATAAGTTTCATTAATGATTGGCTGCTGTGTGACCCCAGCTGGGGTGCCCTCTCAGTTTCATTGCAAACTGCTGATAACCCTTAATATTGTTTCAGAGGGTGGTGCCCTCCTTTTCCCAGTAATATCATTTATGCTTCCTTTGCTTGTTTGTGAAAGGAAGTTGTGCTGTGGAGGGGGAAGGATCACAAACACTGCAGTTCAAAATGTGAAGCTTTTTCAGAATGCTGCTTAATGAGTGATGTCATTTTAATCAAGGGATAACGCAGGTGTTCCAGAGAAGCACATGCACCCAAATTCCTGAACCTACTCCGTGGTTTGGAAATACTCATTCTATCATGCATCTACCTGTGCATCTTCACTTCTGGAATACAGAGTCAGAATTACTGCACCTGTGTTGCAGTAGAAGAGTGAACTCAGTGCCCAATATTTAGCTTTACTTCTTTTTCACATTAGTGCCATTTGATTTTTAGAGAAACATTCCAGATCCTGACATTGTTACAAGAATCTGCCTTTCCTTGCAAATCAGATCTCAGGACCTGATGGGGCATCTACCAATACTTACAAATGACTACAATTACACTTTAGCAGGATTTGGTCAACAATTCTTGTTACATTAATATTTGTTCTCAAGTAGATTGGTAGTGATGTCATAAGCAGCTTGTATGTTATCCATTTTAGTCAATAGAATTTTAGTACACAGAGGAGCTGGAGTTGACCAATAGCTGTCTTTATCCTGTCCCATTTTTACCCAGATTGTGCAGCTGTAACTCTTTAGGAATGTTCCTTCCACTATGAACATATATCTATTCATGTAAGTTGTGTGCATGTAACTTTTACTCAGAACTGTGGATAGCAGCATTTGAGACTAACATTCAAAAACTAGGAAACATTAGGATTAACAGTATCTATAAAATCTCACTTTTTTGCCCATGTGTGATACAGTTTTTAATTACAGGAATGTGCATTCACAAGTGCATATTGCCCACGGAGCAAAGCTATTCATTCGTGGTTTAATTTGGGGTGCAAATTTGAGTGCACAACACAGAAATTCTGCTTAGTAGTTATCAATATACATATATACATGTATACATATGGGGCTTGGGATGACTAGCTGCAGCATATGAAAGCTCATGAAAAATTATGATCTTACATAGTACTTCTCTACTGTAATGGACATTATTAACTCTTTAGCCCTTTTAAAGCTAGGAAGCTGGAACCTAGAAATGTCAGCACTTCTTGGGACTTCTGATCCTTAATTCTTTTTCCTCCTTTTTATAAGTATGTCGTGCCTCTTTACAGCCATCATGCTCTGGAACGTCTTTGGTTTTGTTTTAATTTGCACTCTAAAATCTGCCCTGAAGTAAAAGTAATTGTCATACTAAACCTAGATAAGCTGCTTTCCAATTCTCTCTCTGCCTGTCCCCCTCTCCCCCTCCCTTGTGCCTGTGTGCCACATAGAAGCTTGTGGCCTGTTCTGTTGCCAGTGCTTCAAAGCTGAAGGCAGCTTTTACTGGGAAATAGAATACAGATTTTGTAAGTACAAACAAGTCATTGTGAGATTGACTTGTGCACCACTTATCTTTTGAAATATGGGGTGTTGAGAACAATGCTGAGGCAATCCTAAGGAAGGGTTCACTCCTTGCTGCTGTTCCAGCCTCTTTGCCATCTGGCCACGCTGCTCTGCCTGCTTGGCTCTGGTGTATGATCCCAGGGATAAATGGTGCTCTTCATTTTGTGGCTAATCGGACTAGAATGTCAGCAGCTCTTGACATCAACAAAATGTAACCATTGAATGCTCAGTGATTTGCATGTGATGTTATTCTCCAAAGGGCTTATCATAAAGCACTGTCTTGAATACAAGTATTTTAAATTATAGCTCAGTACTGGTACAGTAAGTAAAACGCCTTTTCTCTCCCTCTCCTTACTCTGCAATGGCTGAGATTTTTGCTGGCTTCTGCACAGATTTGTTCTTTCCATTTAACACCAGACTCTTGCATGCTGAAAGTCCCACTATTTTTCTCTAATTCTAGGCCTTTGTGTACATATCTAGCCTCATATTGAGAGTTACCTCCTTATTTCCCTCTCCTTCCCTTTACTATAGATCAAAGAATAAAAGTTCTAAAGGGAATTATCTTTGCCTGCTTCTCCATCCTTTCATACTTCTGCTCATTTTCCTCATTTCCTGAAGAATCTGGGTGCTCATTTTCTCCTTGAGTTGTAAGACTTCTAATCAGTCTTATACTTCCTAAGCACTTTTTTCAGAGAAATAGAGCATCATTACAAAAATCCTCTGGATTCACTCCCGTTATCCCAAATAACTGTGCTCCTGTTTAAATAAAGTTCTGATGCACATACCTGTCTTTAAGAACAAGGAGTGTTTCTTCAGTTTTCAGATAAAACCTAAAAGCTCAGTTGTGCACTGATGCAAGTTGCTGAAACAGGTTCCCTCCCGCTTGTCTGCCCTCCCTGCAGACATTGGAATGTGATGAGCTGGACACAGAGATTTCTTGCAGTAGCAACAGTTTTAGGTGATACAGAGGGACAAAAGGAGAGCTTCTTCCAGAATCTTAGAAACAGTTAAAAAGCCACATTTGCTATCTTTTTCTGAGTACACATGGCCAGTTATGTATAAAGAAACCAAAGTGAGATAAAAAGAATACTTTCAAATGTAAAACTAGAAAAAGTTGCACTTGCTGCTAGTTAAAAGCTACAGGCTTTAAGCTAGGTCTTCTTACATCTTCTCTTTTCCTTCTGTTGCAGCACAAGTCTTGTGCCCATAAAAAATTGTGCAGATTATGATAGCTACCCTAGTAAAAATTGTTTGTGATCATTGAAAATTTGGGCTGGCAGTAGAAAAACAAAACCTGGGCTTTTAGAAAGTCAATCTAAATTTGGTTGGTAAAGGACACTCACTGTAGCAGCATTGGTGCACAGAATGGCCTCTATGTTTTTTTCTCTAAGTTTCCCTGTAATAAGAACCTGACCGAAATGATTACTATTCATGTAGTTGGATCAAATTGTTTAAATACTTAGGGGTCAGAAGAACAAGACTGAGACATCAGATATTACTGCAGAATATCTGTCTCCAGTCAGCTCGTTGTGCTTCTGTATGTCTGTAGCAATTTGGACTGAGACTCTCTAATACATAATCAGTATATGGAAATTAATATTTTATATTTAAATTATATCATATTAATATTTTATGTTTAAAAATACCACACTGAATTATTGAAAAGTTCACAATACCCACTGTTTTTAATGATATCTTAAAAATAAGAGTTGATTTGTATGTCAACAGCCAAAGAAAGTGATATTCTAAGTCCAGATTGATCTGTCACGCTGCATTGCTCTGGTTCACTTTGTTGTCTTGTCTGTTAGCATCTACAGATGAAAATGGATTATGCTCTTTGGAGTGGGCCATAACATAAATGATGAACAAAGATTAATTTTGATTCAGTTTAAGATTCGTTGTGTCTGGATGCAGGGGGTAATGCTCTTACATCCATGATTTTTGATCCGCTATATCTATAAGCTCCTGCTGCTTCCTGAATCAATTCCACTCACTTTGAAAACATTGTTGCTGCACCTTGGCTATTTTTGCACATTTGTATGCAGACATATTTGCCCTTTGTTGTGTTGTGCTCAGTTATGCTCAATTGATTGCTACATTGCTTTTTGGTTCTAGCTCTACCAGAAGCTATTCTCATGCAGTTAAAATGTAAAAAGTGTAGTCACTAGACAGGAACTGTTAAAATAGGACTTTCACTGCAGTCAATATTGGTATTATCAAACAGTGCTTACTCAAACAGCTAAAAATTATTTACCAGCCTGGTGAAGGTGACGCAAGCAACATTCCTGAAGGCCTTTCCTATTCGTGTTTCTTTTGTTGTGTTGCCTGTGTGTTCCTTACAGTCTGGGTTAGATTATTTAGTAAATAGCCAAGTATGATGTCTAGTTTTGCTGTGACACAGGTCTGCTTTTCTGTATGTGAGCAGATATTTAGGTATGTCATTCAGGAAGGGAGTATTTATTTTGCTCTGTATTTTTCCCTGTTATGATGGCCCTCAGTTTCTGAATAGCTTCCCTAGATGTGATAAATTCTCTGATTTACTAAATGTGGGTCATTCTCAATATAAGATAATCCAGCCCTCGGGACATAAAAGATTCATGGTAGCTGTATTTCATTTCTGCATCTATTGGTCACCTTATTTTTCATTAGAAAAATACTTGTAGTAAGGTTCTGTATTCATCATGAGAAAAAAAATGGAAATCAATGATAATGTTTCTATATACAGTCACATAATGACTTTTGAAATACAGCACTGAGTAGGCAGTCTTGTATGGGAAATAAAATTCAGATACTCTACATTCTTTTTTGTAAGCTTGTTAGTGAATTCAGACTGAACTGCCTATAAAATTACGTGCCTCCCTGAGGTATGCTGAGACTGAGTCGAGTTCTAACACTGTTTTTAAGATTAATACTCTAATATCCATGTAATAATAAATCTGTAATTTGTAACCAAACCCCTTGATAGCCTATCTCCAGTAATACATTGTTAGACTATAATTTCTGCTCTTGTCTATATTTTTGATTCATATATAAAGCCTGTAGAAAGAGAGTTGCCATGGTTTTACCCCAGCTGGCAACTAAGGCCTGCCCAGCCACTCACTCCTTCCCTCACTCCCGGGCCAGGATGATTGGGAGAGAATCAGAAGTGTAAAAGTGAGAAACCTCATGGGCTGAGATGCATGCACTTTAACAGGTGAAGCAGCAGCCACACACACCAACAAAGGAAAACAAGGAATTAATTCAGTGCTTGCCATGGGCAGGCAGGTGTCTGGGNACCCCAGCTGGCAACTAAGGCCTGCCCAGCCACTCACTCCTTCCCTCACTCCCGGGCCAGGATGATTGGGAGAGAATCAGAAGTGTAAAAGTGAGAAACCTCATGGGCTGAGATGAATGCACTTTAACAGGTGAAGCAGCAGCCACACACACCAACAAAGGAAAACAAGGAATTAATTCAGTGCTTGCCATGGGCAGGCAGGTGTCTGGGCATCTCCAGCTATCACACATAATGGTGACTTGGGAAGACAACCACCATCACTCCAAACGTTCCCCCTTCCTCCTTTTTTCCCCCCACTTCATGTGCTGAGCATGCTGCCATACAACATGGGATACCCCTTGGGTCAGTTGGGATCAGCTGTCCTGGCTGTGGCCCCTCCCATCTCCTTGGCACCCCCAGCTCCCTCGCTGGTAGGATGGCGTGGGGTGAGAATCAGAAAAGGCCTTGACCCTGTGCAAGTGCTGCTCAGTAATAACAAAAACATCTCTATATTATCAACACTGCTTTCAGTGCAAACAAAACAGCCCCCACGCTGTGAAGAAGCTACTGTGAAGAGAACTGTCTCAGCCAAAACCAGCCCAGTAGTTTAAATTGGTTGCTTGTTAATTTCTTTATTCTCCTTAACTTCTAGTCTCATTCTGTGAATATCCTTTACAAAATTCAAACATTCTGCTGTCAGTGGAAAAAAAGGTTTCCAGCCAGTAAAAGTCTGATTGACCATGGGAGTGTATTACCTTGGAAAAGTCTGAAGGAAGACATTAGCTTTAGTATATAAGGTCATGAAAAGCAGAACTCTTGACAGTGCAGAATACAGTGTGTTTTATTAAAGATATTTTATTAAGACTTGTATGTGTAAATGCTGGAAGTACCTGGTAAAGTAAACAGTCCAGTTGAAGATTTTTTAATGGTGTGAAAGGCCTCCTAGGGGGGACTATGTCAGATTTCAGGTAAATTAGAACAAAATAAAATTAGAAAATCCAGAAATGAAGGAGGAATGCATTTAGACTTCTGACTGGTTTGTCCTTTACACAGACTATATTAAACTAATGAGTGTCTGTCCTCTGTATTAGCTCTAGAAGGTTAAACAGATGCAGTGATGTGTTAATCGTTTGGGAAGTTACAAATAAACAAACAAAAGCGTATGAACATCCATAAAGAAGTTACTGGGATTTGTACCATTAACCAATTTTTCTCTCCAAATTTTGTCTTAATATTGGATTCTTTAGAAATTATCTTCAAAGAAGCAAGAATGTATTTGCACCACTTTCTTTATAATGAATAAAAAAAAATACAGTTTTAGTCTTTTAAATATACATCTGAAATAAGGCTGTTATATATGATATAAAACTCAAAGGCTGTCTAGAAAACACATCCAATTATGGCTTAAGCACTTGAGAAAGTGAAATCTGATTTAATTACTTCTTTCAAAAGGAAATTTTTTCTTTCAACTTTCTATTATTAAAGCTCAACATTTATTTTTATCACTCTAAAAAAAGAACTAGCTTAGAAGAGAAGCTCCCTTCATGGAATTCACACTCGAATCTTTGTTACTTAATACTCAAGCTAAAAATTTGAGTCCCTAAGCAAAATTTTGGTTGTCTAGAAAACAAGCCAGACAAAATGCTTTGAGATAGATGGTATTTGTATTTTTAGGTATGGGATTAGAAAACACTAATTTAAGTGTGAGAAAGACCAAAATGGGCATGATTTTTATTTCATTATCTTTATAAAAAGGTCATCGTTATTGCTGAACATGCATAAAAATAACAAGCAGGCTTTACTTAATGCAGTGAAAATATGCTATTATGACATTTAAAAAGTCGAAAGTGATGAAGTCACATTTACATTTCATTTAAGAGTTCTGGAGCTGTTTTAGGAGTGAACATAGCTTTACATGCAGCTTTGCATTTTCAGGAGGGCTAAATACAGGCTCATTACTCTTGCTGCTGCTCAGATGAGGTCTGCCCAGTGCTCAGAGAAAGGGCTAAAGGACAGATAAGGGATGAGACATAAGGTTTTACCCTGTGTAAATAAGATTCAGATGTTTGCTCAAATCCCATTTGCCTCCTTGGAACAGCAGTGCTTCATGTGAATGCATTTGGCTTGGTTCCTGAATATAAAATCGAGTTTGATAACCAGTTACCCTATGGGTGCATTTCTCAGGAAATTGAACTGGAGTCTTAAAAACTTCATACATCTGTATTAAAACCCGAGAGTGGCAGATAGTTGTTTCACAGAAGAAGCTTGAAAATATTTTCAGGTTTAGTTGTGTATCAGCCTAATGGAATAAGCAGTGACAATTAATTTCTTGTTGGGCTGAATCGTAAGAGAGGCCAGGGAAGGGTGAGAGGAAATTTAATTTCTATGAAATTGAGATAACTTTAAAAAAATTTTGATGTAAAACCCAATCTGTAGGTAAGCAAAAGGAAAAAATACTCTATTCACACCATAAAAACCTGTCAAATACAAACTGCTTGTCCAAGGGAGTATCACCCAATTAATCCCACTGTTTTTTATGGGAAGTATGAAATACAGTGAAGATATTTGTGAAGACTAATGGCCTTAGTTGGGTGAAGTGCTGTTTTTCTAGTATTTAAACAACTAAAAATGTTTTTTAAAATCACTTTTATCCTCAACAGACACTGACTTCTTTTGGCTAATGATTTTTAAGATATCTTAGTTTCAACATAAAACATGGAAGGATTGAGCAAATGAAGAATTAACAGTGAGGAACAGAAGTAAACTGAATTGGTGGAAAGGAAGAGAGAGAGAATATTTGTATGAAATAACTTTTTGTGAAGTATTCAGCAGAGGGTTTTGTCTCCAGATAGGATCAAACACACATTTCTGTTGACAGGTATCATATAGGTAAGCTTTGAGAAGTGAGACATCAATATGTGTGTTGTGGTTGTGCCCTATGACCTAAACATTCTTGGATTACTTCAAATATTTTTACTAAGTAGTAGTAACTTTTTCTGATAACCATTTTTGGTTTTATTTGTCAGTTTGCCTCCTGAAGATTTATCTAGATTAAATTTATTTTGTGTGAAGTGATTTTTTTTTAAAATTGAGGCTTGGTGATGCTTACTACCTAAATCAGAAAATATGGCATAGACAGCACCAGAAACTCTTCTGCTTTTGAGGGAAGTGTTTCATCAGGACAGGCTGCTAGAGGAGAGTGCTAGATATTTAGAAATGTAAATTCTGTTACTGACTTGGTGAACACAAGTGCCCAGGATAAAAAGTGAGTTTCTAACCACGTATTTTGAATTTTAATCAGTAACGCTGAAGGCTTTTTCTGCTTGAAATACTTCTGTGTTTATAATGTAGGTAATTATCACATTAGAAGAATAGTTAATTATTATTTCTTTTGAAAGTCTTAGGATGACAGCTTTGTTAAATTTATGTATTTTCCAGAAGTATTGGCTTTTTTTTTTGTTGGTGATTTGAAATATGTGCAAAAATTATGGCTGGAGTAACATTAGCAAAAGGATGTCAACTCCCTCAGTAGTCCAGTGGAGATAACAGGGTCACTCATGGTTCTTTGAAGTTCTTCTCTGTATGACTCACCCATCTTTCAAAGCACAGAATGCTACTTCAGCCAAATCATGAAGATAATATGAGGCTTTATTAGCATTTGAACCATAAAAGGCCTTTTAGTATTTTCTTGAGATGCGCATGGTAAACCTGGTATTATTTAAATTGTAAAGCAAAGCAAGAGTATGTTACGTAGGATTGTGGTTATGATTATTTTTTCCAGTGATTTTATAACGGTGTCCTTTGCCTGTATAGGGAGTTGGTGTCTCAATCCATGGACATTTTCGAGTTGCTACAGAAAAGACTCTTTTTGCCATGCCAGAAACAGCAATAGGTAAATATTTTAACAGATTTTAAACATGTTAACGTGTTTAGGGTTTCGCTGTTCATGTAATCAGGGTGAAATATCTTTGACTGAACGCTTTGGTGGTAGGGAAAGAATTTTAAAAGGGAATTGGAGATGTCCATATATGGAAAATATTTTCTAATAAATTATCAGAAGCCTTCTTGTATTCTGGGAGTTGATCATTGAGGCTCTTAACTGTGTGGACTGACACAAAGGCTGTCAGGATAAAACTTTTTAAGAAGGAACCAAGTTTTGCAACAGATGAAGGCAGGTAAAGTCTGAAGCTCGCAGTGCAGGTATGCCAGCTTTACCTTGGGAACTCAGTCTGACTCAAACTGGGTGTTCTACAAGCTGCTCTGCAACGTTAATGAGACAGATTTTGGAATTCCAGCTTTTCTGGTAGATTATTAATGTAGACCCATTACAATTGTGCACAGATTGTGTCTAGGCAAGATCACAGTGTCTTCAGTGTCGCCTTTTTTTGTTTTAAATAGCAACATGTACCTTGTGTTTCCTAATGTTTGATCCTGCAGTTTCTTTGTTAGTTCTGAGAGGTACAAAAGAAAATGTATCTCAGAGCTACATAAAGATACATATATGGCTCAAGAAAAGTGAATCAGATTAAAGTGAACTCTCCTGATGCAGCTGCCAAGCACAACAAAGCATAATAAACCACCCAAATAGAAGCAAGCTCGTTATCATTTGAACTCCTGAAAAAAATATTAGAGCAATTCCTGCTAGCTGTCAAAGGTAATGTAATTTTTCTGAACGAGTAAAGTTGGGATTAAAAAAACAAAAGCTATTGCAGCCCTCCAAATATTTTTTTGCTGAAGAAAAACTTGGTAAACTAAACAAGCTTTAATACAACATGAGTTTTCTAAACTTTGAAGTTTATAACCAGTTGTTGTATATGAAAATCATTTGAAGTAAACAATTTGTATTTTTTTTAACTGAACAGAGAGTCACTTTCATTGGCATATGAAATTATTCTAATAATAAAAGTACCTTCACTTTCTTCTTCGAAGGTAGAGATATGAGTAATTTTATATTAACAAAACCTACGTACTTTACACAGATTTCCTGTGGTGATGAGGACTTATTTAAACAAAAATAGACTGTGAAGACATGTGAAGGAAAAGCTTAGGACTTGCTTAGGAAAGAAAGTAATTAAACCTCTTTTAGGATCACTTAGAAGTCAAACCACTGAAATCTGTTTGGATTTAAAGGCTTAGCTGTTTTGATATCTGTGGGGTGTGTTTAAAATGTCTAGCTCTCTAGATACTGTATTAATTGTTTTTTTTGTGTGCTCACTTCTTTCAGTAGGCATGACACCTTTGCTGTGAAATGAAAACAAAGCATTCATTCAGCTGCTGCATTTTCACACAGTTACTCTGCATTTGTACACCACCGTAAATAAAAGGATATAGATAAATATGGCACTTTGCAAATAGAAAGAAAAGGCAGTTCTAGACTGTAGGAGTTTGACATAGATAAGATAAAGCTCTGGAAAGCAGCACAGAAGTAGGAGGGTGTGGAAAAACCACTGGTGGGGAGAACAAACGATGAAAGTGTAAGGTGTGGGCTTTGAGGTGATGTTACACTAATAATGGATACTTTCTTGTATATCCCTGCTAAGTTTTTAGCTTTCTAGAAGTCAATAGTAATAAATTCCCAACCCCCTGTGCCAGACAAGGTAAGAATGTAGCAGCACTGCCTTTCTTATGCTTGGCAAATGCAGAGTTGCACCTTTGGGATTACAGCAGAGCGTGTTGCACCTGTGTCAGAGCACAGACTGCAAGGCAGCCGTACAGGCATAGGCTTATGGCCTGGGCAGCCCAGCAGTAACACAGCTCTTCTCTTACTTCAGTAGGAAATTGAGAAATGGTTGCTAAATGCTAACAAAAACCCCCCAAAATCAAGTATGGAACACATTAACAGAACCACAGTAGCAAAGAGAAACATATGGGAAGCCTTACTGAGAGAATTAAGAGCAATATGTAGAACATGGACAAGAGGAGTAAAATTATAAGAAAAAGGAAGACAGGAATATAGAAAAGGATACAGTAGAAGCTATAGCAGACCGTGTAACCAAGTAAGTTTAAAGTGGATTAGGTAGACCTTCACTAATCCTGTTTGTAAATTGCTTAATTAAAGAAACCTTCATTCAATTTAGGTTTATTTGCCTCTAAAGCAACTTAAGCTAATCAGCTTCACAGTTTATTTAGAACTGATTTCCCTGTGTATGGCCAAGTGGAAGGGCACTATGAACCCAAATAGAAAGATGATTTACTGGAAATGTACTGAAGCATGGGGAGGACAGTAGTCCAGCATTGGTATTATTTTAACTACACCAAAAAGAAAAAATACTGTTGCTGTTGTTGTTCTGGTGGATGGAGAGAATAATGTAATTGCCTTTTTGCTTTGGAGGGCATTTTTAAGGCAAGTTTTACTTTGAAATGAGGTTGGGTGGTTTGTTTTTTTTTTTTACAGTAGAAGGATATCCAAGAGGAGAGAGATGAATAGAAACATAAAACTAAATAGAAGTCTTGGCATCAGTGTTATGATGGCTCAAGCTGAGAAGGGAAAAATGTAGAATAGACTATTAGAGAATGTGAGTGCAGATGAAAAAGAAGGTAAGTGATGAATTGGAGTTAATACAGCTTAGGGCTTTTCAAGGGTGTCAGCAAGGCATTCAGCATTTCAGGAGGAGAGTTGTATGTCTCAGTAGCCTGGGGGATGAGGAATAAATCAATTAATGACAGCTCACCCATCAGTGGGAATAGAATACTACAGCTGTAAGTGATAGGAAGTGACTCCTAAACCCAACTTTTTGATGTCTTAGAAGCAGCAGAATAAAAGGAAACCAAGAGGGAACCTGAGGAAAAGCTGAGATGGGTTAGATATTAAGATTATTAAGAGGGAAACACTGAAGAGCAGCTGTCTGAAGGAAACCTCCCCTTGTTCCATCCGAGGAGAGGACTCTTCAGGGACCACTAATTTCCCATGTCTCAAAATACTTGGAATAGGGTCTTTCTGTAATACATACATTGACTTCTGTGAACAAAAGCCATTACTTGTGAGTGAAAAATTACCATCTTCTAACAGAACCCCATTTAAACTCCTTATTTAAACACATATACATCTGAATTTTCCCAGTTAATATCTCTTCTTTGGCATGTGTCTTATGAGTTTCCTATTGCTCATTTGTATTTTTTTTCATTTGTTTTCATGATTGATTTATTCTCCGAAAGCTAAAAAAACCCAGCACACCTTTTATTTCTTTGAAAGACTTTCAGTTCCATGAACATTGGCATGATTTCAAAGTAGTAACTGCACCCTGCTTTTATGCACTCATTTCTGAAATCAATACAGCTAAGCTAAAGTTCTCTCAAGTTTAAGAATGTTACAAAACGTGTCTAAATTTATTTCGTTGGTGATCAATATACAGAACAGAAGGTAGATGCTTTTCAATTACAACTTTTTAAAGTATTTTAAATCCTATTCACAGCTTTGAATTTTTAAAAAATTACCCTAATCTTCAGATTTAAAAAAAAATACACAAGACAGTTCCTAAACTGGAGAGTTGAATAATTTTTTTAAATTTCAGCTTAGTCACAGTCCTGTCAAAGAGCCAAGTACTAAGTCAGCATCTTTTGCCTCCACCTTCAGGAAGACCCTGGCAGTACTATTAATCTATTATTGAATTATCAGCCCCAAAATTTGTTCAAATTAAGCTGTGCAAGAGGCACTTCATCAGTGTTTGATATTTTTAGAACGATAAGAGATTTCACCATTCTTTGTGTCACTTCTGTTTCTTTGCTGAGAACACACTTGATTTTTCAAGCACCTAAAATTGTCTTGAGTTGCTGGGAAATAGCATAAATACTGTTGTTTGGTGTATGTTTGTAAAGTATGTGCCAGTGGAAAGGATGAAGTTTGGAAAGTGTTCAAGAGTTTGCTTTTAGGAAGGGTTTTGATGCCAGAAATGTCAAGCCAAGTCAAGGAGAAATTTGGGCAAGGTTGCAGTGCCTATGTAGTGAATGTGAGACAAAATGAGAGATGAAAGTGAGACAAATTGCTGCTAGTGATCATTAGTACAAGATCTTCTCCCTTCACTTTTGTTTTGTGTTGTTTATTACAGGCCTTTTTCCTGATGTAGGTGGAGGGTATTTCTTGCCAAGGCTCTCAGGAAAGATTGGCTATTACCTCGGGCTAACAGGATGTAGGCTGAAAGGAAGAGATGTGCTAAGAGCTGGCATTGCTACGCATTTTGTAGAATCTGAGAAGGTAAGGTGCCAACAGTGCTGGCCAGGGCACAGCCCACAGCCACAGTGACAGCTCTGGGATTTTAGCACCCCAATAAGCTGTTACCAACACGAGTGTCTGCAGAGGTGCACTTAGATTAGCTGGCCATGCCCTGCAAACAGGGATAGTGAGACACTCTCAAGCTGTCCTTGTAACACGTGCCAGCTGGTGACAGCTTTGCTTGAAGGAAGGAGCAAATGGTGCTGTTTTACAATTCCACTCTTGGAAGGGCATGATCTACTCAGCATAATGGGAGTTGCTTGAAAAATTGTACAATTTAGACAGCAGCGTATGAAACTAGAGATTTATTCAGCTGCAAAGGTTGCAGTCAAGGTTACACCCCATTAACATGTTCTTCCCTCTCAGACTGCTGCAGCCTGGCTTTACCTGCTGCAGCTGTAGCACTGCACCGGGGGGCTGCTTGGGAAGCAGTTCTTTGCTGGTCACTGCAGACATAACTAAGTTTGAGTGGTTCATCACTGACAAATGAGCTCTGTCTCTTTGTGTTGTTGGCTTTGTACTTCTTTAAGGTCTGTCAGAAAGTTGGGGAGGATGAGGGGGTGTTCATGTATGCATATCCTACTATTACCATAGTAATAGCCCAAAGTAGTATGTTTTGTTTTACTTATTTGTAATTAAATCTAATTTTGAATAGCTACCTGCCTTGGAAAAAGACCTGATAGCACTGAAATCTCCTTCAAAAGAAAAAATTGCGGATTTATTGAACTCTTACCACATGAAGGTAATCTGAAATTACTGAAATCAAGCAGAATTGTTAAATATATGTAGACATTTGTTTTTTATCCATGCTACTGATTACCTTCTTTTATGGTTGAAAAGAATGAGTTTTCAAACTCTTTGCTGCACTCTATCCGTAGTATTTGTGTTAGCCCCTGTAACAATGGGCATGAAAATAAAAGGTTTTGCCTTTAAAATCAGTAGCTATTTTAACTGTTTTGATGTGCATTGCAGTTCTCTCTCAAAAGAAGGAAAACTTCTAGTCAAACCAGTATTCAGTGTTATTCAGTCAGTCTTACTCTGCTGTTGTTCAGCTTTAAAATGAGCTGTGCCTACTCTTGTTATTTCTGTTTTGTAATTACTAAGTTCATAAATAAGATTAATTAGAAAAATAAATGGGATAAGCTAATTTACATCATAGTACTGATTATTTTGACAAAACAGAATGCTATGGAATAGGAGTGATTATATGTTGCAGTATCCTGCTTTACAAGATGACACTGAATGAAAAAGGAAACTGTGTATTTTTAGCTATCAGAGCTGAAATGCCAGGGAACCTTTTTCAGCTTCAGCTGCTGTTCCCAAAACATCTGCTTATGTCCCAAACCCCTTAATGCCAGAAGATGTGAAACATTTGACAGCCTTCCCACAGAAGGCCGATGGATCTATCATACACTTCGTTTAAATAAAAATTTTTAAATGACATAGAAAAGGAAGAGAAATACTTTTCTTTTTTTGTCATTGAAAAAGCCTAAACTTAGGCCTGTATATTTTTAAAGAAAATAAAAGGGTTCTTTTTAAAAACCAATCTCAGGTTTTTGAGTAGATTTATCTACACTGACTTTCTTTGTGTATTGTACAGAAGTGTTTTGATAGAATAATCAGAATTACTTGTGTACAAGATAACCACCCAGACAAATATGCATACATAATAGCTCAGAGCAAGCACTGCAGTATGAGGCAACATCTTTAACATTCACAGGATAAAGCGACAAATTCATATATACACACTGCAAAATTGTAATTCATTAAAAATAGCACTGTCCTATGAATATTAAGTGTTCATTTATAATGATATTTCTGTAACAGAAATCACTGAAAGTTTTTGGTACTGATACACTTTTCAGTCTAAAATAACCAAGTAAAATATGTATTTGCTTTTTAAATAGTGCACAGTTGATCAAGAAAAGGAATTTGTACTTGATGAACATATGGAGAAGATTAACAGGTATTCAGCAATCTATTTAAATTTTTTATTCTTGTGGGAAGAGGACATGAAGTTAAACCTAGTAACAGTGTTTCACAGATAGGGTGAGAGAAATGACCTCCAAGTTTAAGTAATATTTTTTCTCTAGGGAGCTTTATCTGAAGCTCATTAAATATTTCACTTATCAGTACATTAAATACTTGGGCATAGTAGCCTGATTCACAGCCTATGACACATGGAAGTGAACATTTTCTGTAGGTACTGGATGGGAATTTGTGAGAGTAACTGTTCAGTTGAACAAAAAATGTTACCCAATACATTTATGGTACTCATTGGGTTAAGGCCGTTTCTCTGATAGTTTGGAACTTCTGTGTGTCAGAAAGGGAAGGAGAAATAAGTGAGAGTGATAAGAAAGGGCTAAACTCTGGAAGAAGGATGACAAGAACTACATTTAGAGATAAAAGATGCTGACACCAAACCAGTAGAATGGAGCTGGTAGCTAAAGATTTGATATGTTATAAAAATACAGCTAAGACTGATGGTAGTCACTGAAGTTTATAGACAAATATCAGAGTTTGTTAGTGAGGTTTATCGAAACATTAGAGATTTGTAAAGGAAAAGGAGATGCCTGAGTTACTTGAAACTGAGCAACATGGAAGNACAAATATCAGAGTTTGTTAGTGAGGTTTATTGAAACATTAAAGATTTGTAAAGGAAAAGGAGATGCCTGAGTTACTTGAAACTGAGCAACATTGCTAAGAAAAGCCAAATCAGCTGGTTATGCTCTGTTTCTGTTGTTACTGACCCTTCAAAGCTAAGAGGGAGACTGAAGCAGCTTATTAACTAATTTTTTTTCTTTTAGCCTTTTTTCAGCAAATAGTATGGAAGAAATTGTTAAAAAATTAAAGCAAGATGGTTCTCCTTTTGCCATGAAGCAACTTGAGGTAAAGTCTTCTATGTCATTTTTGTTAGAGATTTTAACTCTGGTTTTATGGTTTCTTATCTCATAGGGAAGACTTCAGTCACACTGTAAGGCCTTGGACTGAGAGCCTCAGCTTCTCTCACATAGTCCTGAGTGATTCTCAGTAGTTCTATTCAGACAAGGGTATTCCTCTAAAATCACACAATGTGAGCACTATCATATAGTGCATAAAACTGTAATCTAATAAATTTCTTTTCTTTTGCCCTCCCCACTGTCAGGGGGTTGTTGGGAGCAAGTGTTCCCTTTATAGCTTCTCATTTTATTGCCAAGGCTGGGAATAAAACAGTGCCAGAACAGTGGTGTTGTTTTTCTTCCATTCCAGATATCTCATTTGGGTAAACAGCAAAAGACTTATAATCACAAAGTATTTTTTGATCTTTTTAATGCATTTCTGAGTGTTGGATGTAGTCACTACTCGAAAAACATACAGCAGTGCTACACACATAATTCATACTTCATCCTCAAAAGCAAGAAGCAACTTACATTAATTTATAAATAATGTGTGTATTTTCTCTTTTTCCTTTGAAGTATCTTTGTTCAGGTGCCTTGTAAAAGTTTGATTTGGAGCTAGTGAAATACTACAGCTGGATAGAACTGAAGCATTTCTCCAACAAAAGGGTCATTTAAACTTTAGTTACAGCTCACAGAAGAAATCTTCCTTTCATAGTAAAATAAAACATCCATCATCTCTGACTTTGGTATGAGCAGAAGGAATTTTATAAGGTAGTGTTCACATTAGGCATCCTGTCACTTTTTAAAAAAAAAAATTTCAAAATGTAACACGTTGTCGCTGGAACTCTCAAACAGTTTTTGAGAAAGGAAGTTTTAAGGTTATCTTTGTGCCAACTTGTACATCTAGTACATTGCAAGAAGTTCAGCATATGTCTTAAAAAAGTAAAATGGAATTAAAAGGAAAGCTTATTTTTTACCCCTAGTATTCAAGTTCCATTGGATAAAGCAGTCAAATGTATTCTGGTGCCAGAATACAAATTTTTTCTGTTTGTATTATATTGATTAGGTTCAGTGGATGTGGAAATCAACTAAGAATAATTTGTTGTTTTTCTGTATTGTTTATGATAGTACATTTGTTTAACACTTTTAATTTTGAAGTTAAAACTAGGTCATCTACTTCAAAGTTACGATTTTGTGTAACTGATTTTTTAAATTCCTGAACAAGAAAGAAAAAAGGCTATTTTGTTGCCTCTTCAGTTCTCTTATCTCATGTCTTTAATAGGACTTTATAACAACTTTTTTCTTTCATGTGATTACAAATGAACGTCCTTGGAGTTGAACGAAGTTTCAGAACAATTGTCTGTTCTGTTCAAGAGATAAGACTGTGTTAGTATGACTTGCCTTCAGTCCGTGCAGAAATTCGTAGGGAAAACCCCATGGAACAAATCTCACGTTTTCTAGCACGTGCAAGACTTGCTACTGTGAACAAATACTTAAGTTCCAGAGGAGTATCTGACAGCAGACATGCTGGGCTAAGCAGTAGGATTAGGCAAGATTGTGAAACCAAGATCTCACTTTAGTGTCCAGGTACAGGAGCAACAGCAAATCCGACTGATAAATACTGTATCAGCTGATTCAGTAACAGCAATAACTATCTTATTCCCCTTGTTTACCCCTATATTTATTATATGGGTAAGTAAGCTTATGGAATAAGCCCTAACTGAAAGTTTAATTCAAATACCCTAATTTGGAGGTACCCCTTGGTACATCCACCTTATACCTTGGATCTACAGATACCTTTTAGTGTTAATAAAATGGAACTCCTAGTTCTGCAATAATCCAAGTGTGCTGTGAGCCATGCTATCCCATGTGTCCTGTTCTCTTTGACCTCCAGTACTCCTGCGTTTTACTTTCCAAACATGCCTGCTTGGCAGGCTGTCACATATCTGATACTGAAATATTGCATGAAGAAGAATATAAAGTTGTTAAAATTCTGTTTGAGAATGACTTAATGACTTACACCACATTTTGAACGCAGTTACAAACAGGTAGAAAGCTAGAGAACTAACACTTTGAACTCAGTAGTTTTCAAACCTTCAACTTCATAGTGCTACTTTGTTTTCAGGATTTACATGAGCCAGAAATCTTTAATCTGAGTGGCAGATGTACCGTTTCTAATGGGATGAAGTAAACATGTGGGGTCAAACCTGAAAAGCATCAGATATTTGACTTGGTTTTCACATAATGCTTTCTTAGAGCTTTTTTTGGCAGAGCAGTGCACCTTCTGAGCACTGACACTTAATAGTTTAATATCCTTCATTGTTACTGAGTGAGTGCCAGTGTAGTGTGCAGGACAGTGCAGACTGAGAATTACAGGAGTCATCGTCCAGATCTACTGGTCAGGCTGAGATGCACATAATAGCTCCTGAAACTTTAATGTGTGTGCAGCAAATGGGTGAGGTACATGACAGGAATGAAGCTTGGGAGTGCTGAATTCAGAGCAGCATTCTGAAACTCTTAACACACCAGCAAGAGTGATATTTTGTCTTTAGGCAGCTTTCCTGTGTAGCTTTGGCTAGATACTCCTCATACATTGTGAAAGCTCCTCCAGGACTATTGCTCCCTGTGGTTTACCAAATGCATTGATACCTCAGAAAGTAAGTGATGGGTGTCTTCACCTATTGCAAGGGGAGTGATGCACTGGACCTCTGGGGGTTTTTTTGTTTTTTAACTGAAAGAAAGTCATTATTCCCACTTTTACTCTTGTAAGGAACTCCACTGTGTCAGTGCCACTTAATTCAGTCACCTTCTGATAAGTGTTTTATTGGTGTTCAGTCTACTGCAAATTCAGCTCAGAGCTTTTGTGTCAAAATCAAGATGGTTTGAAAGATACTGGAATAGATATCAAATACTTCTATGAAGACTTCTTTGCATTTTAGTATTCCCCACTCCAGCCTATCCTGTCTCCTTTTCAGGCTTGTTCCCTAGCACCAATCCCCTCCTCTTAGTAGAGAGAATGTATTTATAGCTACACTGGTGACTCATTTTTCTGCAATTACACCTACCCATTTTCCTGCCGTGTTCCTCTTCCTCCAGCTTGATTTATGTCAGTGCCTCCTCCACCTTCAGCCTCATTGATATGCCAAGATAACCAGTCTAGTGGATCTAGCAGCTGCCTTAAGTGCTGTTTTCAGATCTTCCCCATTCCAATGCTTGCTTTGGCCAGAATGAACTTGCCAGTACCATTTCACCCTGGAACCGTCTGGCTGTACCATGCATACCATTTAACTTGGTCTGAGCAAAGACCTCCTGATCCAAATGACTTCCTAATCTGAAATCTGAAACCGAAAGGAGGAAAGGTCCAGTCGAAAGGCAAGGCCAGCAAAAGCATATTACAGGAAATATGGGGTCCAGTTAAGACCTGCCATCTGAGACCTACAGAGTGTTGTAGTTAGAGGTACAGCAGATTTCTTAATCTGCTGAAAGGCAGCTCACTGTTTGAGAGCTTGACCAGAACTCAGGAACTGCTGGCACTTAGAGCCAGTGCTGGCTCATTCTTTGCCAGCTTCTCTCTCAAGCACAGTGGTTACACACAAGTAGCAGAACAACAGAACCAGTGCTTTGAAGGCACAATTCCACAGACTCCTGCTTGTATAGCAATCACATGTTTTCCAGCTTAACTAGGCAAAATGGGTCACTGCTGTATCAGCTGGTGTCTGGAGGGATGAAGAGTAATTGGGAGCTAGAAAAAATGTTGCTGTTGATGACTGGAAACCTGCCATTTCAGTCTATGGTAAAGGAGCCTAATGTCTGTAATGAAAATAATGTAAAGAGGCAAATCTTACCATCTGCTGCTTTTTAGTAATGGTAAAAATGTCCTAATTATCAGGAAATGTCTATTGTGCTATGAATGATACAGGGCTTTTTATTTGGGTTTACAGAGGAGGGAGGATCTTGTTTAGAGTAACAAAACAATGATAAGCAAAAATAAGATTTAATTCCTTTTCCCCACAACCCATGAAGTTTTAAAGCTCAGTTCTGTTTTCTTAACTAGGTTTTTGTATTTCTCCCCACTTTCTCCTACTGTTTACTGGCGTTATGTTCATCAAAGGATACTCCTGAGAGCCAAGTTTACAGCATTTGTTTGTGTGCCTTAAGCAAATCCTGTCTGTGGCACAATATTTACAGCCTGTACTTCTGTCAAAAGTAAGGCAAGACCTCCAGGCTTCCTATCAGCAGAGTAATGTAGGGCTAAATTACTTCAGTATCTGTTGATCCCAGACAAGAAGGCTGGATAAATATGTTTGATTTAATGTAACATTTTCTTCTTTGCATATCATTTGGTCTTTGCAAATGATTGTAAAGCAACTACCTGAAGTTTGTTGCCAGGCTCTCTATTATTACCTTATTACTCTGTTGTACCAAATAAATGCTGAGCAATACTAATGTCAGCTCCAATATCAGTAAATCTAAGAGCAATTCAGACTACATATATATGATATTCAAAAATGAAGTATAATTGCTTGTAACACTTGCCTTCACTTATCAAACGATTCTTCTTGGAAATGTCTTTCAAACTCCACTAATTTCTCTGACTAGTAGTAATTTGATCTTAAATGATGGGACCTTAGGAGTTGTAGGCTTTCCACCAGTGATGGCACACATCCCAGAGATCCTGCTGATCAAAGTTTATGAAGGGAAGTTCATTTAATGTGACAGCTTGGTGGGAGGGAACAGGAGGAATAGGTGTCACAAAGGGAGCTCAGGGAGAAGAGAGCCATCATTTACTTCACAAAGTTTAATGCACAAAAGACAGACTTGCAAATGTGTCCAAATTGAAGGAAATAAAAATAATGTTAATGTCTTCCTCAGACTCTCAGTAAGATGTCACCTACATCTTTAAAGCTGACTCTCAGACAGCTCAGAGAAGGAGCTTCCATGAGCTTACAAGAGGTACTCAGGATGGAATATAGACTAAGCCAAGCATGCATGGTAAGCAACAGCTGAGCCCGTTGTCCTTCTCTAGCCACAATGGGGGAACAGTTTATCAGAGGCTAAAAATTTTATGTAGAATACATCAAGGGTTTATAATTTATGAGTTTTAATTTTCAGTATCATCTTTATGAGTTTGTGAGGCTGTTACTTTTTTCCAGTTTCATGTTACTATATGGAATGCAAAGGACACTACATTAATGATGGTCAGATGGGAATGTAGAAGACTTCTGTTAAAGTATGAAAACATTAATTTATAGAAAGTTTCATATTTGGATTATAATTTTAAAAGTGGAGTTCTTGAACAGGTTTTCCATTTAAATTACTTAGTCCTCAATGCCTCAGTTCCCAGCAGCAGGGTGCAAATAGTTGTTTATCACTGCCTTTCAAGAGTGTTGTCTATGAAAAATTCATCACAGCAAGAGATTTTAGTGCTATTTGCACTAAGAGCTGAGTACTTGGAAAGCACATGAGAAAGTGATCCTTGCACTGCAACATAGCTGCTAACTGAATTACCTGAACAAATGCCTTACAGGCTTCCCCATGGCATCCTTATTATTCGTTGTGTCACATTTTAAAATAAGGTTTGTATGTATCCAATTAAATGATTTGCAATGGTTAAAGTAAATATGTAAAGAAATGAAAATCTGTCTAATTCTGATATGTTCTAATGGCTGACTAAAACTAGGATTGTGGCTCCATTACTAATGAAGCATGCTTAGGGATTTAAGTGTTACATTTACCTTTATCAAAAAAGAAGTGGATGTTTACAGGATTCAATTTAACTGCAAAGTGTTCCCAGTATGCAGAATACATCACAATTCCTGAAGACTGGCCTTTCTCAGAAGAATTTCTGATACTACACACCTTAGCCCCATCATGTGAAGCTCTTTAGAAAAAGATCTGAGATGTCACGCAGAGAGAGAACTTGGACTGTGGCAAAGTGCCTGATCAGCTACAGGTCAACAGACTGATTTTAAGAGATGTGGCTGCATTTAAGCAAGAAGATAACAGAGCTCTTTAATAAGTAAAGACAAAGTAGGCCTAGAAGAGAACAGTACAAGTGGGATTTAACTGAATCTTGAGAACTTGCATTTCAAGGACAAGTGGGATAGGGAAAGATGGGATAGATAGAATGTCATGTTACAGCTTTTTTTTTTTTTAATCATCTTTCAGAAAGGCCATGACTTCTTTGAAGGGGTTCGGGCAGGTAAGCATGCACAACAAAACCACTTCTCAAACATAATAATACACAAATTCACTATTGTGGTGCTTCTTTGGAGATCACTACAAAAGCATGCAGCAACAGCCAAGAGAAAACTTCCCAGCTTTCCGTAGGTATTGCTTATTGGACTTCTGTGTGGCCAAAATGTATTATTTGTTCCGAAGCACAAGAGCCATGGTTGTTTCCTTTGTGTAATCTCAGTTCCCTAACATTATTTCTCCACCTGGTTTCACCATTTCACATTTAACACTGGCAGTATTGAGTAGCTGCATGTATCACTTGTGTCCAGGTTTAGTGTTGCCACAGAGCTGGTTGAGCCAGCTACACAGTGCTTTAAGACTCAAAATCAAGAACAACTGTTTGCATAGAGAACTGTTAGAACAAAGACTTGCTTTCCCCCGTGTCCAGAATATCGCTGAATGCAAGTGTCTTACTGCCAAAAAACTATAAATGTAAACCTAATGTTAAATAATTCAGCATTTTAAGACATTGGTCAAGAGAGGTGGTGGTAAAAGTAGAGCAGTGGCTCAGCAAGTTCATTGAGGGGACAGACTTCGAGTCTGTCCTTGATCCTACTGCTGATTCACTGGGCAGTTTGTCAAACCCAAAGTCACATCTGTTGGGAGCTGTAGCAATTATTTATGTCCTGTTCATCACGAGATGAAATAAAGCACAGGCATTTCTTTTTCCAAGGAGCTTACAGTACGAGGCATTTAGATGCATAACTTTTGGTTAGATTTTTAATTCACACAGTTTAATACTCAAGTATGTATTATCACCTCCTCCTCATTGTTTTATATCTGTCTTTATAAAGCAGTTTAAAAGCCACTTGAGGAATGGATATTAGTTTGAGTGTCTTCTATTAGTAACACTTTATTAAAGATAGCCTGGGGTGAGAAATGCAAAATTTATTCATACAACATGGGGAAAGTTTCTGATTTTCATTAATTAGTCTTTAGCACTTATTAGCAGACACTCCTTTGAAGAATTTACCACGTGTTGATAAGTGGTTTTCATTATGTTGGTAATGGGGACAAGGATATCTTAAAAATACTATTCCTGGGATATATTCTAAATCAGCAAATAAGCTGCTGAGATGTAGTTATTCAGGAAGTGACAAACTCCAAGCCTGCGAGTCAGAGGAACACCAGCTGAATTTCTCCTTGTAAGGCACAAGGTCATGAAACCATCTGGGACTGCAGTACAGTACAGAAGCAAATCCCTTGTCAGGATGGCCAGGAAATACACAAACTGTTTGTAAGGAGAGGAGCTGCAGCAACAGCAGTTGGGAAACTTCTCTTTTTATACAGGATGATGTAGCAAAAGTTTGACTGTATCAGGGGAAGGAAAAAAATAAACCCACCAAAGATCCAACTGCACTGAGGGGATTGCTTATAATAATAACTTGTTCCTGAAGCACTTTTGTTCTCTGCTTACTGCATGGATCTTGTTCTCAGATTTTCAGTCTTAGAATTGTTTCTCATTTCAGAAGAGTGTAGAATCTGACTCAAGATCATTTTTGTAGTTTGGTCTAATTTCATAAAAATCATTTTCCATCAATGTGCTGAGCATCTTTTTTAATAGGAAGGGAGATTATCAAGTACTTCAACCAACCATTGTGAATAAAAATGATGAAAGTGTTAAGTATTAGCTTTTGCTTTCTTAAAGCATTACATTACAAGCATTTAAAAGCCAGCTCTTGACCCTCTATACCACAAAAAGATCTACCACCAAAAGAAGCTGAGTTACAGCAATCAGATTTTAGTTTAAGAATGTTTTTCAGCAGCAAATGGCCACAGGTCAGGTTTTAATAATACCTTTCATCTGCTTCAAACCATAATTTTAAAAGGCATGCTAGGGAGTAGTTTAAAAGCTTTTTAGACCTGCTTTGACCTGAGGTCAAAATTTCATTTTTCTTTTAGCCAGTTTTCTTTCGACCTGAAAATCTGCTGTGGCAAACAGTCTTCCCTGTTTATGTGGAGGTATTAAAGAAAAGCCAAAACCCCGAAAGCATAAAACACATGGATCATATTTCATCAACAATTTCCCATAAAATGATAAATGTGGACTTGGAACACATTAGATACCAATTTTTCACCTTGATTAATAGAGTAATATGTAAACTAAGAAATGCATAGGTCTGGGTAGTTGCCAAGAACTGTTTTTCAAATCTTATTGCCTAAGAAAAGTGGTCATTTTTGGAGTCAGTGCTCAAACACATCCAGGTAGGATACAGTCTCAGCAGCAAATCTCAGGGACAAATATCTGTTAAATTACCCTCCTAAATCTTTGTGCAGAATGTGCACTTGAAATGGAACTGTAAAGGTCTTCCACATCTTGCTGATCCTGCAAAGATGATATTTCTGTGCAGCTTCTGCCACCTCCCCTGCAGTGCTGGCAGATGTGAGCTGTACCCTGGGTACCCCAGGGCCCTGCACGAGTTCAGAGATTTTATGGCAGCAAACAGAATGTCAGGGGCTTGGAAATAGCAGAGTTCTGACTGTGCTGGAGGAAGCTCAGCAACAGAGCACTAACTGAAGTCTGGTAAAGTCACTGCTACTGAACAGAGGGGTTTAGGATTTTGATTAAAAAAGGTGGAACACAAGAACAAACCCTTAACATGATGTCTGTGCTCAGTTACTTTTATCAAATTGAATTTCCCTTAGCCTGCCTTAGAAGTCTTCAGAATTTTTATTCTGTTCTTGTAATGATTGATCTCAAGCTGGAGACATACAAAATACAAAGAAGTCAGTGCAGAAAGGGAACATTTTCATGATACTACTAGAAAAATATTTTGACTCATACAAGATTAAAGACTTCCCTGGGGAGACTGTTATCAGCATTCAGTGTATGCACCAGAGTAAAACTGGCCACAGATCCAAACAGAAAGATAAACTTGAATAGACAGCAGTGCCCTGGAGTGGAGAACTGGGAGCACTTCCTACAGCATGGCAGAGGTGAAGCTCTGGTAACATAGATGGAGACTTTTTTACTCTTTAATTTAAAGCATCTCTAGTCAGCATTGGCTTTTGTGGATAACAGTTTAGATTGTTTTGGCTAGACTGTGAACTTCAACTAAAATTGAAGAAAATGAGTAGATAAGTACTACTCCAGTGGAATAAATACAGTTGATTTGGGACAATTACATCTTTTGACACAAGCCAATCAATAATTTCACCATGTTCAGAAGTAACTTGGAAGATCAGAGCTCTTCAGTAAGTTATGCAGTTGAACAGCCAAGTAAAAGCACTCTTTTACAGGATGTGTCTTTTAAAGAATTGTCCTCATGGATTCTGTTTTCTGTGGAACTGCAGTTTCCCATATAATGGGTTACTTTGTACAATTAATTTGTTTCTAAGGAGTTCTTAGTTTCCTCTTTGCAAATAAATAGATGTAGGGCTCTGATTTGCCTTGCTCTTCAGGGATGTAAGCTAAAGAGTTGTGATGCCTCTATGTCTTCCGCTGCAGAAATATTAATTAGTGCAGTTATCATTTGAATGGTGTTTACTTTCTAGCCACTCTCAACCATTGGTTAAAGACAGAAAAGTTAAAGAGAAGTTTTCAAGTCACATTTTTTACTTCAAGTTGATAGGCAGGCCACAGTGCCTATTTTTTTGATAAGCACAGTCAGGTAGGTATGCTTTTCACTGAATGTGAAATTCTACCCCCTCACACATTCCTCATCTTGGATATTTCTAGTTCACTCAGTAAGAACAAATTCAGTTTAGAAAAACATGACAACTCACCCAAAAATAGCTGTTATTCTTTGAAATACTTGGTCTCTGTGAGTATCACAGTTCACCTGCCTTTAGAACCATCCTGCCCCAAACTCTTTGTCAGAAAACGAACAAATAAAGACCATTCTCGGAAGAGAAATTTGAAATGTGCTCCTTCTTCCTGCCCATCCTCTCTTGTATGCTGTGGGCTGTGTTGGTCAGGAGGTTCCCCCAGGCCACAGGTGCATCTCCAGTCAGTTGCTGATCTCACTCACCTGAAGGGAATATGTTTTGGGAGGGGTGTTGGGCAGTCAGTGCATCCTAGAGAGCCGCAGTTCTTACAGCTGTTCTTTTTTAAATGATAAAAATTTCATGTTTTCAATAGCACCTTTGTGGGTTTCTTGAAGCCTGAAAGGAGCTTGGAAGGATGCTCTGGAATTCCATTCATACTGGTCATCTTTACACACAGATAAACTCGCTCTTGTTTTATTGTTTGCTAATGCAGCTGTTGCTGACATGCCTGCAACGTTCCTGTGGTACAGGGAATGTTTCTTGGGAACTGGCATTTTCTTGTTAGCCTTTTACATGTGATTTGTTCAGTGATAGTTTTTATCTTCAGTGACGTATTTCCCAGGATACAGCGTAAAGTCTGTACTAAGATCATACAGATTGTCACAGTTAAATCTGCCCAGGCCTCAGTATCTGTCAGCATTTACAAATAAACACTCTGGGTTCCCACACGGATACTCTGCTTTACTCTTTCCTCGTGAGTTATTTCATTATTGGTTTATGTGATGTGTTTAAATTAACTTTAGGCACTTAGCACCACTGAGTCATCTCCTGTACTCTCCCAAGAGTCAGATTTTGCACAGAGGTGTGAAAGCCTTGTCCAAAAGTAGCATCATCACTGTTCCAGGTTCCCATGAAGGAGCGTAAGTCAGCCGAGAGTGGCAGGTCTAACAAAACCACCAATTTCAGGTCTATTCCTTCAAAGCTTGGGCTACTTTTGAAGTGATCCACTGTCCCTTGTATCATCAGGCAGCTCCCAGATGCATCTCTGGATGGGTCACAACCCAGGAATTTGATTTGTTAGAGTAGAAATATCTGTGTTACAAAAACCCTGCCTTCTCCAGAGCACACTGATTTGTCTCCCCCGTGTAATCACTGTAGTGATCTGTCTCGATGCAATCTTAAGTCATTTTAATTAGAGGAAGTTTACAAGTAACTTTGGTGTTTCTCTGTTCCACCTGACAGTGCTGATTGACAAAGACCAGTCCCCCAAATGGAAGCCAGCTGCTCTAGAAGAAGTCAGCGATGAATTTGTGGACAACTGTTTCAAACCACTGGGAAACGACGATCTCAAGCTGTAAAGATCAGACCTATCGACATCATACCTATCTGCTTAGTTCTGTGATATAAATATTAATAGTAGTGTGATCAATTTTGACAAGACTTTTTTAGCTAGCCTGACATTCACAAGGCTAATTTTTTGGGGGTTTTTGTTTGGTTTTTGGTTTTTTTTTTGCATTTCAGGACCATTCTCCATAATGAGAAAATAATTGTGTCTCTGGTTAATAATCAAAAAAATCACTTCAAGGCAAATTGTTATTTTTACTGCTTTACACAGTGATTAACATCTAATTTTTTTGCATCAGCTCTTAGTTTAGGAGGAGCCCTTGGGGAAAAGAGCACAGTTAAGTGGTGACCTAATAAGCAAAAAGTCAAGAGACCTTTTGTGTTCTTGGCTCTGTCACTGATCTGGTAAATTGGGATTGTGCCTCAAATTCTTCTGTATACAATGAAAATAAAATATGGTTAAACCTTTAATGCAGTCAAAGCTACAAAGGAAAATGCAAGACAGAATTCATGGTGTTAAATACCCTTTTAAGTAAAAGCTCAGACTGATACATTATTAGCCTGGGAACAAGAAATTGTTCCATTGATTTAACATTTGGTCATTTTTCAGCCTTGCTGTGTGATGTAAACATTGTTTCAAATGCGATAATGTTGCCAGAGCCTAGAGCACATTTCTCTTTGCTTGTATAGCCCATTTTTTAAAATGTCATTAAGTCTGATTCAACTGCATAATCAGTTTTTCAGGATTTCAGAAAATTGCTGTTTTTTCTTGGTCTTACAGCGGTGAAGAAACAAGTGCCTCAAAGCTTGCTGTGAACACCAAGTAGCACATTTCCTGTGCATTCAAGGTGGCTGGGTTCTGATAATACACGAGGTTGTACAACATAACCAGAACCCCTTGATGCAAGTATTTGTGGGAGGAAAATTAATTTTTCTATTGTGTATGCAACACACAGCTACTAATCTTTCTTCAACATTACGCCTTCTTTTTTATGCTTCATCAGTTCACGTATCAGTGCTTCTTCCTACTTATTTCTACACTTACAGGCAGGTCACAAGTACAAATTTGGGCTTCTCTGAAGACTAAAAGAAGAAAACTTCTGTTCAAATGCCATAGTCAGTAACCAGCACTGGGGAATCAAAAAGTCAGAGCTGCAGCAGAACCATTACGGAGTTTTCAACATTGGGCAGTTTTTATTACCAACAGCAATGGTCTACAATGGCATAAGGCTCCTTCCTTTCTAGGAGCTGTTGCCTGGAAACAAAGTCCAGGAAATTCAGGCATCAAGGTGAACTACCAGAGTGACTTTGAAAAAATGAGAGGTGAGCAAATGGAGAGCTAAATCAAGAAAAAATGGCACTTGCTTTGTCACTAGAGGCTTGTAAGATAAAATTGGTAAGATTTCAGCTGTGAGTTTATGTTACCATGGGCATACTTGTTATGGGACTGTCCTTGAGTTTAGTTCCAAAAGTAATTGAGATTTCATTAATACCTTTAGGTAAATCTGAAAATATCCCTTGACTTTCTACCTCAAGCTGGTTCCATAAGAAGTGCAAACCTCCCCCTGTATTTTTTTAAATTTTTGTGTGTTTTGCATTCATAAACAATTGCTATTTTTAATTTATTTTTTTAAGACTGGTTAATTCCATTATTTTTTGTATAAAAGGAGCAGTCTTCATTTAATGAAAACCACAGTAATTCCCAGGGAGTAGGGATCATGCTTCTTCTGATTGTAAATGACTTACACGATTTTAGGAAGAACATACTTCTGAATTAATAAACTTTGACTTGTGTGTTCAGTTGCTTCCAAAATTTATGTGAACAGGAATTATCCCAAGCTCAAGGTAATGAGATCCTGTCCAATCTGTGCAATCTTGTGGTTTTTTGAAATAAAAGGCATACAAGCAGATGGTAAGTTGCATTTTATTTGGTCCACAAGAAAATATTTTCCACAAAAAATATTGTAAAAATATATTGTAGTGTGTTTTATTTGGGAATACTGATGTGCCTTACTCCAGAAACGTCAACTTTACGAAGTTGTGCTGCAGTTAATGTATTTTGAACCATTATTAGAGTATCAAGTCAGTCACATCATATCCACTCAGATTTATCTTGTTTGCTGGAGAAAATATAAAGCAAATGTATTTTTAACTCCTAAATAGAAGTAAACAGTTTTGCAGAGTATGCCAGTCCCAAACTGGAGTGCCTTTATTACACAAAATCAAGTCAAAGAATCAATGGTAACTTAGCTGGAAACCCACTGTCAGTGGCTCTATGAAACTGTAGCACAGCTTAGCATAACCTATCTGAATTTATTTAGGTAAAGAAGTCTTTATTTTTACAGTGTATTAGTATTGTGCCTGTTAAATGTACAGCAGAGCTCTGGAAAGAGATCTCCCTCAATCTCTTACCAGACTGTAGTACTGAACAGATTTTCTATTAAGGGTAAGTGCATTATTTATAAGGACAGCATCTTGTAAAAGAGATGATTTTCCTGGTGAGAAGCCCTCTCCCTGTTGCTTGCAAGCTTGTTTGCTTTCCATTTGCTGCTTTCCATTCCCTGACGTGCCAGTGCCATGGAAAGCATCGTAGAGCAGCTGGAATTGCACTTGGGGCCATTCTGAAGCTGCTGTAAACTCCAGGCACCAGTGAGGGCCGAGGTTGGTGGCTGCAGGTGGGGGACTGGTTGGGCCACCAGCAGCAGGTGCTGAGTCACGCTGTGGGCAGCTCTGGGGGCAGGCCCTGGGGCACATTCAGTGTGCCTGGGCAACCTCCTCCTCTGGGGAAGTTCTGGGTGCTGAGCAGAAGGGATGCTGTGATGGAACCTTGGGCTGCTTTATAACTCTCCCTGCTGTTGGACCTGCAGTGGCAGCCTGCCAGCGGGGAAGCTGCTTTTAGAAGTGCATCTGATATTCCTGAAGAGCGTCAGATGCTAAGGCTACATCCAGAGGAAAGATTTGAGACATGGCAAGAGGAAGCACTGCAACACCCCACACCCCGTGGCAACTGCCAGGGGGTCTGCACCTAAAGGTGCTCTGGAAGTGAGTGCAGTTTCCTACCTGCTCTTCACCCGCCTGGCCAGCAACGGCTATGGAGCTTTGGCTTTTTACTTAATTACCATGGTTAGCAGTGTTAACATTCTGGAGTCCACACTCGTTAGAAAGGTTGGCCCTTGTTTTCTTTTTTGTAATAAAGCTTTATTTTAGCTAGAATAAGAACAGGAATCTTTTTTAATACTGTGGTTAAGCAATATCTAATTAATATGTACTGACTTGATCAGTGTTTTGGCTTTGCTTTCTAACTCACACTAATGTATGGAGGTATTTCAGAGCAGAGTATGATCTAATGTTTTATATGCTGTAGAACTTGAAGGAACGTCACTTAGCAGGAGAATTTAAGTGAACCATAAAACCTTAGTCCCACTTTGCAAATGGCTTTGAAGATGACTCTGTAACTTCAAAGAGGACGACGTTACAGCATAAGCTGATTTTGTTCCCTTTTCCAGCAAAAGCCTGAGAACAGCCTTAATAGCAGGTCACTGGGAATCCAGTCTGGTCACTGGGATGTAATGGCAGCCTTGTGCTGTGTCAGAGAAGTGTTTTTCACCCTTTATTCCTAATAAACCCACTTCCCCATATAGGTGAATTTCAAATACCTAAGTTTGTGTCACATTTGCAAAACAGCTCAATTAATAGACTCTCTTATGTTACAGAATATGCTAAAACCAGCAATTGACATGGTCCTCTTTCTGCTTGGTTCCCATTGCTTGAAAAATCATACTTTGTGTCATTTACTAGAACTATGTGTACCTTTAAAAAATAGTAACAGCTTTAGCCAGTATGGAAGGCGTTTCTCTATAAAATGAAAACAAAATGGAAAGCACTTTGATCTAGGAAAAGGAACTATGTCTTTTAAACTGGGCATCACAGAAAAAGGAACAAACGTGGTAAAAGCCACATTAGAAGGCGTTCACTTTGTATAAAACATCAGCAACATTGTACCTTTGGGATGAATAGGAGAAATTCATCCCAGTCCTGATCTGTCAAACGCCAACTGTGAGTGCAGCGGGTCAGGCTGCGAGTCCTGGGCAAGCAGGGAGCAGTGTGTGGATGAAGTGGGGGAGGAATGCAGCCCTTGAGCTTTGGGCCTAAGGCTTAGTCCCTAACTCTGCCTTCAGAGCACTGCTCAGGGCTCGGGCTCTCGTAGCTCCTACTGGCATTGCCATGAACAGGTTTTCCAACTGGGAAGCAGCAGCCCAGAGAAGCTGAAGGAAGATGTCCTGTCCCAAGGGTGGTACTTCAGAGAGGAATTTCAGTGTAATGCAGCCACAGTTCCCATGAAACCAATTGTCCTAAAGCACTGCCACAGCTTTGAAGGTTCATTTCACTTAGTTACCATCAGTAGTTTTTGCACATCTCTCTGGGTTACAGTAAACAACAAAACCAAATCTTCCCAAACCAGCACTCTAACACAAAAAAAAACCCCAAACAAAACCAAAAAACCAAACAGCTTTGGTCGGAATACAGCAACCAGATGTCATTAACCTATCTTACTGCAGCGTTTTAGAGACAAGCTTTCATGCTTTTACAGAAGCATCTGTTAATGATAATGCACTGCTTATCAACACTGGCATGTTTCTCACTCGTTCACTTCAATGGAAGGTGAATAGCATCAGCCTCCCATATGGTTCCCTGAATACCATTTGGGTTTACAAAGCGCTTCTCATCACCTTCATTATTTCGTGGTATTAGAGATTTAGTTAGGTCATAGAATCCAAAGTAAAATTTATGATAGCAGTAACCTTTGCTACATGCAGACCTTGATTTCACTTCAGCAAAACGAAGACAAATTCACCAAGCACAGAGAGTTCATCTCACCTACAGACAGACCACTGATCTTTTATGCAGAACATAGAAATAATCCACGTTTTGTCCTCAGTGGCAGTGCTTGTAGAGGCGCAGGGCAGCCACAGTCTTCTCATCCTCTTTTTAACACTAATTTCTGGTCACATCCAACACATACAAAGACAGAGCATACTGAACATATGGCTGACAACAAATGACACTTGATGAATACGTTCTACTGCGATCCAATTAGTTAGTCAGCAATCTGCGTTAAAAGGCAAATTTTCTCAGGCTCTCCGTGCAAACACCTCCCCACAGAGGTGCTCAGAGGACAGCCGGGGGTGCTTTATCTGCCCCGGTACCACACAGAGCGCCCGCAGGCGGGCCAGGCTCCGCGAGGGCTCAGGGCACGTCGCTCTCGATGAAGGGGATGTCGCTGTACTTGCTCTCGGTCACCGCCCACTGCTTGACCGCCTGCTCCAGGATCTCGCGCGACAGCCGGTGCGCGTAGTCCAGCACGACGGCGCTCGAGGGGCCCTTCTCCTCCGCCTTCACCGCCAGCAGCGACGACTTCTCCCCAGCGCACCCTTCGCTGCCTCCCTCGATCCTCTCATCCTGGACAGCACCGGACCCTTGGAAGGCAGCCTTGGATTTGATGCATCCCATGGTACATTGGAAAATGCAGCTGCAAAATTCAGTTCAACAGCATGTTTTGATAACCTGGAAGTGGCTCTCTTGTTCCGTGCAGGGTTGCTGCTTCTTGCCCGTGGCTCCAGTTATTTTCAAAGTACAGAACATCTCCTTTTGTGCTTCTTCTGAAGAAATCTGTCAAAATAGTGTTTCATACAAAGGCAATAAATAGTTTACCATTCTCAGTGAGCTCAAAGGAAACCTAAATTCACTACAGGCGCTTGTAGAAGCGGCTTAAATAAATCTCTGCCCAGTGTGCGTAAAATGTTTTTATCGGTAACATCCATCTACTACAAGTAGGCAAAGTTTGACCTGAATTCATGCTGCCTTTGAATGCAATTCCCAGTACAGGATGTAAGCCATCTAGGAATGGAAAAGTCTTAGGAAAAAGATAAAGTCTGTTTCTTCCAAGCTCATAACGCATTGCTCTTCTCCTGAAACTGCAAACAAATACTGTTTAGCTCCAGGGACTGCTGCTGCTGCTGGAAATAAACACCAAAACCACCCCACAGAAGCACCACACAACCACCATAACCAGAAGCCTGTGTCATGGCTGTCACACGCACTCTGGGCACGATGACACTAATTCCCAGCGTCATTCCGCTGTTGCTCAAGGAGGGCAGCCACCAGAAGGTATTCACAAGGAACAAGAGCTGTTTTTGTTTTTTCCCTGGAGAGGGTAGGGAAAGCAGCAGCAGCCTGCTGTGATCAAGGCAGTTCCAACAGAGCCAGAGCACCATTCTCACTAGAGCAGAACAACTCTACATCTAGAGAAGGGAGAGTGACAAATGAAACACCTGATAGGGTCCCTTTAAACTCCTCAAGACCCAGAATTGGTCAACTCCAAATTCTGGTATATGGATTTTTGCTTACTGGCCTACAAAGCTGTTTCTGGGGCTACTTTCTCTTCACAGGCAATGCAGAATCTCACGATATGCCTGACTTTGCTTGGCATGCACTTACCCACTTATCAGAGTTAACAGACTGCCAGCCAAAATAAAGACTGCGCAGCACAGAAACCAACTGTTCCCTACAGCTTCACCCAATGACGTTGCGCTAAGGTCAGCCAAAGTTAAAGATTTTTTGTAAATAGCCTTTGAAAACATAATCATGGCAAAGATGTTAAGCCTTATTTATTTCCTTTATACACGGGAGGAAATAAGGGCTGCAATCCAATAACCTGATCACAAGCAAATATTTGCAGAGGAAATCAATCCCATTTGCAGGCAAACGGTGCTTCACAGGCAGGACGGGACTTCCCTGGTGTGGCAGCTGACTCAGGAGAACCAGACTCCCAGGACAAGCTCCTCTCCTCTCTTTGTTGGTTCATAAAACCCATTGCTCTCTCTTTGTAAGGCTGAAGTGCAGCACAGAAGGGGTGGCTGGTGCTCCTGGCAGGAAGTCGGTCCTAAAGGGCTTCAGGAACCACCAGGTCCATACAAACGTTTTCACACCATTAGCTTGTGCCAGGACATTTCAGCATTGTAGAGAAACGTTTGTAAACCACTTCAGTGAAGTTCAGCGAGTGTCTTTTGTGCACACTGACCTGCTGCAGCACGCGCCCCGTGCTTGGGGGCAGGCACTGTGTCTCACAGCCCTGTAACACAAACCCTGCTGCCAAGGGCTGACCTCCACTTGCAGTTTTACCCAACACAGAGGAGAGCCAAGCTATCAGATTTTTATTCCAGTAACTTATCATTAAATGAGTAAAGACTGGATGAATAACTTGTAATTAGACGAGTAAAGAGCAGGATTCCCTTCACTGCACAAGAAACTACATTTATCCCTATGGAGGTTTGTACCCAGGTCTATCCATCACATACACTGACTAAACTTAACATGCCTACAGACCAGAGGCCAAGGAGAGGCCTGAAAGCAATTCAGACAGCTGAATAATTCAAAGCTTGAATAGTAATATCTTGTGCATGTCTAATTTCAATATTTGCCATTAATAAAACATTAATACTAATCACTTCCACTTGCTCTTCTGGACAAATATGTAGTTCCAAGTATATGGTAAAGAATCACTAACAGCAGGTACCACCCAGCACTGCTGATACCTGAAAGCTGCAGTCTTGATCCAGCCAGGGTAATGCACAGCTTCAGTGTATTTTTATTAGAGTTTATCCCTGACACTTTCCTTAAAACAGACTATTCGGATTTGGATTTTTTTTCCAAGTCTGGACCTATAATTTTTCATTTTCTACTTTTTTTTTTTTTAGCTTTTTAATGGAGGTCTAATAAATAGAAGCTAGCTTTAGATAGTATTTGATCATTGCTTTAATGTTTCCCTCATGCAACTGGAGATTTCTGTTAGGGGACAGCAGCAGATGAGTTAGTGTCTAATGGAAAGGACAGATTATGAGTAGAGGGAGGGTAAACATCTCCTAAAGCAGGTAGGGGGAAATTCCCTAAGGTTCAGAATCTTCCTCTGCAGAACTTAGCACCTCTGCCTCTTCATTTGGGCCAAGTCAAACGTTTGTGGGACTGTCCTACACGGAGCACAGGGTGGGCTCTAAAGCTTGCAGACAGCAAGGCACACAAAACAACTCAACTGTACTCAATCAGTTGAGCTTCAAAGCAAAGTTATCGACCCTTGTTTAAATTCTTGCCTGTTGCTCATTTCAGTCTTTACAGAGCTCAGTATTTTCCAAGTCACTGCAGTGAGTGTTACAGTTTGCCCGGTCTACTGGAGTTAATAATTGTTGGCACAGAAATGATTGCAAATGAAGCTGCCCTCAACCTTCTGGCCGCTTCCTTGTTTTCCTGACAGCCCTTGCCTGCACACACATGGTGAAGTGCTGTTTAAATCCTCTGTGCCTAACTCATCTCCAGAGTCTAAAGTTCTGACAGGGATTTTAACATCTCTACCTTTCCTCGCAACGCTCATACCCCGAGAGAAAAAACCCAGCAAATTAAACCGCCTCATTTTTCTCCCAGCACGATGTTTCATCCAGTAACTGCACAAGGCAAAGCTGTGTGATAGGAGCCTGTTTCTCTCAGTGCCCAAGCTCTGCTCTGTGGCCAGTTGTGCCTCAGACACCACTGCATAGAAGGTTTGGGGCTCAGGCCAAGAGCTCTGCAGCACAGTTCCTCACATGACAAAGCTGCTGGGCTTAGCTGGAACCAGAGGTCAGGGAGCTCAGCCTGCTCTGCTCACTCTCAACCGGGAGTTAAAGCAGCACCATCGCAAACCAGAACTCATCTTCTCTTTTTAGAGACAGATTTTACAGTAGGTGAAACACTGATTTATTCATCTGAAAAATACAGTCTCCTAGTTGTGCTCAATTTTACTGGACGTACAGTCAAAATGTTTTAAAAGGCTTCATTTCCCTTTAACATGACAAACACTGTATTACTTTCAGGGAAGTCCTAAAAACAATCAATTCCATATTGGAATTGGAAGTTCACATGGATAAGTTCAGGTGTTGTTTCACCTACTATGTTATTTACTGTGGTAATACAAGGAGAGAGAAATTATTGAGGGGGTGGTAGCTGAACTCACCTGGCACATGAGAGCTAAGCAGTCTCTTTGCCAGCCTGGCAAAGTGTTTCCTGCCAAGGTAAGTTCATTTCTAACTACTGAAGGAAACAAAACAATGGTGAAAAGATGCCTTCAATTCACTATTAGACAGTATAAAATAGAGGAAAAAAAGCATTAATCACATAAATGCAATTTTGAAAAACAAATAGGAATTTAAAAAGCATTAAAATAATTGATAAAAATAATTACAAAAAGGTAAATGTGAAATATCAAAAAATCAGGGTTCTACTGCCCTCTGCAATACACCATCATAGGATCAAAACAGGCAGAAGAGCAAGTGTTTTGCTGTTGTGCAACATCTGTAGCCATCATAAGCAAGTAAGTTCCTGCTGCCATTTAAATGTTTTCCATCGATAAGAACCTCAGAAAAAAATCTTGAAGTTCAATATTATGCTGTAAGAAGCTGCTTTCTGCAACACTTTCTGTTACAGCAGTCACCAGATTAAAAATAAGTCATACTTTTCAAAATAGCTTCAAAATGTGCAGCTTTGCCCAGCTGAAGGCAGCAAGTAATTCCTGCTGTGACAGAGCCAAACTTTAAGGCTCAAGTATGACTCCTCCTCCAGCAGGGAGGCTTTCAGTTTTCCCCTGGGTATCCACAGAAGAAGCTCAGAGTGCCACTTACCAGAACCACATCTGCTTCTAACAGGTTGTCCCCGTGTCCCCAGGAGAGCACAGACAGCTTCACGTCTGGGACTCTGCAAAGGGAACCGAGGAACAGAGCTTAGCACTCGCCGGGATGTCAGAGGTGCACGTTATTACCAAGGTGATGCATCTGTAGTGCTGGCCCTGCACAAGTCTGCCTGCCTTTTCTCCCACACAGAACTTGACTTTGACAAAGGATGATACAGCACTTAATAAATGAGATTGAATGACAGGCTGCAAGAATTTATGTACAGCACCTAATCCCGGGTGCAGGGTGGGGCCACTGCTTGGGCAAGTGGCTCCTGACCATCTGCAGGATGCCAACCTCCTCCCACAGCAAGTCCAGGTAAGAAGGATTTCAGCAAGGATACAGGAAGGGTATCCTTGCCCCATCTTTTGCCTAACCTCAAAAGTTCTCTGCTGTTTTCCCTTCTCCCTCTCAGAGCTTCTGCTGAGACCTGGACCTCGATCATCCAGGACGCAGGGCAAACAGTCAGACAATCCCAGTGCTGCCATTATCATGGAAACATTAAACTCTAGAACAAAGGTATTCAAAGCTGGAGTTTGGGCAGGTGACTCAGCTGAGCTACCAGCAGAGGTAACCAAACAGCACTTAGGCATCCACACCTCTGAACTGCACCCAGTCACACAAAATATTCACACCCTCCATATCATAACGGAGAGGAAACCCAGAACATCCTCTGTCTGCCTCTCCCTAACAAGGTGGGCTGTGACTCAGGAGCACGCGTGGCATTAGTCTTTGGATACTCTGCAGCTCTGAGCAGAGCAGCGACACATAAACGGCAGAGGGATGAATCATTCACTCAGTGCACAGCATCCCCTCCATCGCTGCAGGACTCAGAGCTCCCCATGCAAACCAGCCCCAGGCAGGGGCTCCAAGAGCAGCCCAATCCACCAGGCTTTCAGTTCTGCCTCTCCTTAACATCCAGCTTCCTGCAAATCCTACAGAGGAGATGCACTGCACAACATTTATTACAACAATTCTTCCTAACCGTAGGAAAATGAAGTTTTAAATGAAGTTACTTTAAGACAAGCACAATATCAAAGATTCTTCTGCCTCAGGCAATCACTGATACCCAAATATCCCAAAACAACTCAGGACATGAAAAGCAAAAATGGAGATCTCATTCCTCTCAGGGCCATCCCCTCCCTCTCCTGTCACTTAGTGCCAACAAGAGATAAGAGCTACAGATTGGAAAGGGCTGGATGCAGCAACTGCAAACAACTGCTGTGCAGGATTAGCGTGGAAGTGAAAGTCTCCTGGTTATCTGTCTCAAGGTACGTGCTGGAATTTCAAAGGCTTGGGTTTTTCCCCTTCATGGCCAGAATTGATAAAGCTTTTCCAGGCTTCTAAGCCAGTTTGTAACTGAATGGGGAAATGACACATTTGCTTTTCCAAATCAGACAGACCTCTAGTTTACTTGAAAAGGCTTTTCATTAAGAGCACAGCTGATCACAGAATCGTAAAATCGGTTTGGCTGGAAAAGGCCTTTCAGATCAAGTCCTACCATTATCCCAGCACTGCCATGTCCACAACTAAAAACCTGTCCCTAAGGGCCACATCTACACAGCTTTTAAATACCTCCAGGGATGGTGACTCCACCACTTCCCTGGGCAGCCTGTTCCAACGCCTGACCACCATTTCAGTGGAGAATCTTTGCTAATATCCAACTTAAACCTCTCCTGGCACAGCTTGTGGTCAATTCCTCTGGATCTACTGCTTGTTACCTCAGAGAAGAGACTGAACCCCACCTGCCTACAACCTCCTTTCTCAGAACACTGAGCTACTTAATGGAGGCAATTTCCACATCAAATTTCATCTCTCAACCACTTTAGCAATGCAGTTAAGGAACATGAAAATCTTCAAATTAGAGGGAAAAACAAAAGAGAAGAAAAATGTTTCTTCTTACTTCACTTCATGATTACTTCACTTTATACATGCACAGTGTGAGTGGGGTGTTTTTACAGTTAAATAGTACAGCTGTGTTGATGTGAGCTTTTATGCTGACAAACTCTAGAAATCTAAAATGAGTACTGACTTAAAAAAAAAAAAAAAAAAAAAAAAGGCAAAAGCCCCCCCAAAATCGAGAAACAGTCTCCCCCCTCCCCAAGACACACAACCACAGAAGCCAGGAAGAAAAATAACTGGTTTCTGCACTGTTGTAGCAATCTCACCCAAGCTCTGGGAAGCAGCAAGCAAAGATGAAGTACCAAAGAAACCTTTGGGTGAAAATACCAGTAGTTCAGAGAACAGCAACACCAGTAGGTACAGCCCTCAGCAGCCACAGTGTAATTCTTCATCCAGGGAAAAGGAGTCTTGTTAGAAGCAAAGAACACTGTGTGCTTGGTAGCTGTCTGATTTCATGAAAGTAAAACTGTACCCAGTCGGCCTGTCCTGAAATCCTCCCTCCTCCCTCCAGTGCAGCAGTTTATTCACCAGAACTGCGCGCACACAGCTCAAGGAGCAGCCTGAAGGCCACTGGAGAACAGGATGCTAAAAACTTCTTGCAGGTTCTGCTCATATTTTACCTTAGCTGCTCGCCCAAACAGCCGTACAGACTGCTGTTAGTCCGAACTTGGACAGAAATACTTACAATGTATTGATGGGGTTTTTCCCAATGTCTCACAAACAAGCAAGCATGCACCAGTACAGACTCTGCCAGACCACAGACAAGAGGGAACATTAACTTAACCACCCCCCAGGAACAGGAGAAGGATGCCTACCATCGATGGAAGCCTGTTTTCTAGGTGGGTAACAGTGAACCAATGGATTCCCTTAGCAATTGAGGCCTTGGAGTGAGGCTGTAGAAGAAAGGACATGAAGAAGATGCAGAGCTTCTCAGAAACTCCATCTGCAGGAAGTTTAGTCAAGACTTAAAGAACCCAACTACAGAAACTATAGAGGAGTGCCTTTGGAAGGGGAAGCTAATAGTGATAGAGGAGACCTAAAGTTCTCCAAGGTCTCTAATACAAAATAATGCTCAAAACTGGTGAATGAACAGAAACAAAATATCAGAAATGGATATAAATTTTTGGACATAGATGTACAGCTATTTTCTTGCCCTGCATAACACAAAAGGATGCAGGTTCAACACATTTTTCAGCAAAGCCCACAGTTTTTGTAATCACCAGCCCCTCCCATCTGTACTAGCTGCAAATCCATGGTCTGAAGACCATTCCCACAGCAGGGGAAAACACAAGGCACACCACCAAAGGTGTCAGAGACACTGGCCAAGTCCCACAGTGAGGTTAGACTTCTCCAAGGCACAGCACCGGGTCCAGATGAAGCAGCCTCTTGGTTTATTACAATGCTCTAACACTGGAATAGACTAGAGCAGAAACAGGAATTTTCCTACATACACCACAAAACTTCCATCCCAACAACTCAGCTGTGGAGCCCCAGCCTTCCTACTAACAGTCCTCTTAAGGAACTCACTGAAACATTAAGCTGCTTACTCTCACACTAAGGCTCAGGATCTAGCCTTGTTTGTAAAGGTGCATTACTGTCCTCCACAGGTGCCAGGCAGAGACACAGCTGCAGACAATGAAAAGGGATGCACAAATCTTTACGACCAAGAAAAGCCCCTCCTGCAGCTCTTGCTGGCTGCTGCCCAGCCTGGGGATCCTGCCAGCAGGAACTGAGGAGCAGCAGCAAAAGCAGCGGATCGGTGTCTCAGGCTGACAGGGTCGGGTTTTATTGTAGTGGCTGTCACAAGACTCAACTACGAACATATGGAGCTGCAGAGCATAAGGTATGAATGAGGGACACTGCCTGGCTTTGTGATGCTCTCAGGAAGCCAAAGGCTCCAGTGGATTAAAACAAATGAAAGTCAGAAGGAAGGAGACGGTCAAGATCTGCCCAAGATCAACCACAGAAGAGCACAATAAAAGCAGCACACAGCCCCATTCTATTCTTTAATCTCCAGAAGCCAGTTATAAAAAGGGGAATGGGAATTAGAGATGCACCAGAAAAGCAATTTTTCCACATCTCACATAAGAAGGCACAGGAAAACACAGCCTCACATTTTAAAATCACAACTATGTTACTACTGATTAGCACAAATTGAGGAGTAAGAGGACAAAGTGAGGAGTTAACAACCAGATGCTCCAGCTGTATGAAAGCTGCCCAGAATCGCAACAAAGAACTATGTCAGCCTTAAAAATCACTCTGTCTCACGGCTCTCCCCCGGTGTTTGTTTCCTTGAATTCCATCACTCCTAACGTGCCAGCTCCTACTTCCAGCAGTTGCCGCCTTCGCGCCTGGGAAGAGGGAAGGCCGGCAGCCAGGCGAGGCAGCCGTGCCCGCACAGCCTGGCACCGCTGCCAGCTCTCTCTCCCCCAGGACCCTGCCCACAGAAACACCTTGTCCCCAGAGACACGAGCGTCGTGAGGCTCTGCCCAACCCCTCGGGCAACTTGTGCGAACCAAGGTGATTTTAAAGCAAGAATGCTCTCAGCAGAACATGATGTTCAGAAGCAAACTAATTTGTATGTATTTGAAGGTTAAAAACGCCACTTTGTTAAGGCTACAGGATAAATCCCTGCATTTTTCTGGTTTTTCCTGATTACTGTATTTAGAAACCTAATTTGGACTGCTACTTACTGAACTATGAGAAAGCATAAAATATTTCTAAATGTTTAACACTTTTTACCATGACAGGTCTTGCATTATTAAATCTGTATTTTATAACATGCCAGATGAAGGTAACCTGCTCTGTATAAGGGTTTGTGTGGAAGCCTGGAAAGGGTACTCATGGCAAAGCAGAGGCTGACAGACCCTCACACCCCCTCGGCCGGCAAATACAGTAGTCTCACATCTTCCCCACAGCAGGAGCACCGCTTGGAGAGAACCAGCCACGCCGTTTACCTTCCCACTCCGCAACACTCTCACTGCTGTCCACAGCACCGCCTTTCCTCAGGGTGCCCAGCGGGAGCGGCACCTCCGCTTTGCTCAGTTTGGAGGAGTCCGTGGCCGGCAACCTCTCTGCGAGATGATGGGAGGAGTAAAGCACCGCCGCCTGCCCTGAGAAACCCCACCTCAAAGCCCGGCTCTCGCTCCTCTCCTGCACGACACGAGCCTAAGGCGGCTGGAGGCCAGCGCTGCCCACGGCCAGGCTCGCCCCGCGGGTGCGGCGGCGCATCCCCCCTCCCGGCCCCGGCGCGGCTCGGGGCGATGGAGCGGGCACATACCGGCGCGGCGGGGCGGTGTCCGTGCGAGCAGCATGCTGGAAGCGTGGCCCCACCGCGCACGGTCCCCGGCCGCCGGGCTGCCCCTTCCTCCGGCGGTGCCCGCGGGATCCGGCCCTCGTCCCACCGACGCCGCCGCCTCCTGCGGGCTCCTGAACGGCAAAGACGCAAACCCACCGTCAAAGTCCATGCTGGGAGCACCTCCCGGCCCCCCGCCCGGCCCCGCGGCGCTCGCACAGGTAGCGCCGGGAGGGCCCCGCGCCCGCCGCCGCTCAC
>VZRR01005615.1:1212300-1324797 GCA_013398015.1 Oreocharis arfaki | reverse complement strand
CCGCGGCCCCGACCTGTCCCCCCCGCCCGCACCTGAGCCCGCCCCGCAGCCCCCGGGCACGGCGCTCCTGCCCCGCCCGCGGGCAGCGGGGCCGCCGCGCCTCAGCGCCCGCACCGGCCCTGCCATTTAAAATGAGGGGAAAAGGGGAAAAAGGCACCCAGGCAGGAAAGCCGCCTCTCATTGGCTTCTCCTCCTTTAAATCCTCCTCCCCCTCTCCTCGGCCCTAGTGAAGCACATCTGGAGTGCTGTGTCCAGTTCTGGGCTCATCAGTATAAAAAACGCGAGGAGCTGCTTGGAGAGGGTCCAGCAGAGGCCACAAAGACGATGAGGGATCTGGAGCATCTCTCTTACAAGGAGAGACCGCTGGAACCGGGCCTGTTTAGTCTGGAGAAGAGGAGACTGAGAGGGGACCTCCTCATTGCGTATAAGTATCTCAAAGGCAGTTGCCAAGAGCATGGTGCCAGACCCTTTTCAGTGGTGCCCAGCAACAGGATGGGGAGCAGTGGCCACCAACTAAAACACAACAAGTTCCACCTCAACACGAGGAAGAACTTCTTTTCATTGAGGGTGGCAGAGCACTGGAACAGGCTGCCCAGGGAGGTCACAGAGTCTCCCTCTCCGGCGACATCCCAAACCCACCAGGGTGTGTTCCTGTGTCACCTGCTCCAGGTGACCCTGCCTTGGCAGGAGGGGTGGACTGGATTACCTCCAGAGGCCCCTTCCAAGAACCCTAACAATTCTATGATTCTGTGAAATGTGGAAAAGAATGGAGTTGCCATATAAAAGCTTGGGGCCATTGCCATTGAGTGCTCCACTGAGCCCTGTGACAGCACTGAGGTGCCAGAACACATTGAGCACTCAAGGACTGGTGAGTGCTAAAGCAAAAAAAAAACAGTGGAAAAGACTGTAGGAGAGGCCTGGGTGATGCTTCTCCGATTTTATCCTGTCAGGCAGCATCAAATCATGTACAACCATAGAGAAGTATTAATTATACCAAAGCTTTTTAGGAAACGCCCCCATTCCAAAAGAAAGCTTCCAGAATGAAGGAGCTGAGCAAACTAAAATAACATTTCCAATTTTTCAAAAATAAAAGTGATGCTAAAACTGAGAACTATTTTGTAAGAGAGGCTGCAAACAGACATCCTGGGTAAAGCACTCCTGTTTTGGGGGTGTTCTTGACACTCAAACTTCTGCACAATACACAAGAGCACACCTGGGCACCACCTCTGGGAGGCTGTCACGGAGCTCACACCTGGCTGGGGCTGGCAAACAGCACCCCAGGGCTTGCAGGAGTCTCCTGGCCCTGACGGTGACAGGCCTGGGGACACGAGGCTCGTGCTGGGCCCTGGCTTGTCCTGTGGCAACAGGCTAAAAGCCAGGGGTGCTGCAGGGCTGGGCACTGCGCTCGTGCCCCTCACTGGAGTTAGCACTTCCTTTCAGTGCCTGTGCTGAGCTGGGGCTAAGTCTTCCCATCTATTTAGGCAACAGTTTTATAGAATCAGAGAATCATTTAGAATAGAAAGGACCTTCAAGGTCATCAAAGTCCAACTGATAACTTGGCACTGCCATGTCCACAGCTAAAACATGTCCCTTAGTGCCACAGCTACACAGCTTTTAAATACCTGCAGGGATGGTGACCCCACCACGGCCCTGGGCAGACTGCTACAATGCTTGGCCACCCCTTCCATGAAGGAATTTTTTCTAATACCCAACCTAAACCTCTCCTGGCACAACCTGAGGCCATTTCCTCTATTGCTGTTATTTGGGAGAAGAGGCCAACCCACCTCACTCCACTCTCTTTTCAGGTAGATCTAGGGAGCAATAAGGTCTCCCCTGAGCCTCCTTTTCTCCATACTAAACACACCCCTGGCTCCCTCAGCCCCTCCTCATTTGAGTCACTCTCTAGCCCCTTCACCAGCTCTGTTGCCTGTTCCTGGACACGCTGCAGCGCCTCAATGATTATTGCCAAGCAGGTTTCCAATTATCCAGCCTAATTCTAATTGTCAAGCAGGTTTCTAACACGTTTCCCGTCAGTCATTGGCATGCCAAGGAATTTCTTGCAGCATTTTCAAAGCCAAAGAAAACGCTGCACTGGTAACATCAGTGAAGAGAAACACCGCTGTAACTGTAGCTGTGGGTCACAGATCATCCGCTGTGATCATGTCCTGGAGGGGCTGTGCAGGGATGAGACAGCCAGGGGTTGGACAGGTGCACAAAAACCGGAACAGCATCCCTCTGGTCTCCAGCAGCTGGGAAACTCTCCCTAGCCTGGAAAGCTGGGAGATAGGGAGCAGGCAGCCATCCCTGTACACCTCCACCAACAAAATCCAGCAGCTCCTTGTACGAAAGAACTGCTGCTACAGCTGTTGGGACCACCCAACAACAGCACACAATATTACACTCGTTACTTGCAAACAGTCCACCTGTGAATTAAAAACCCCACATATTTTACTAATTACTGCCCTTGGGGGCTGGAGAAAGCATTGTGCTGACAAATGCTGTGCAGGCTTTGTACACACTGCGTTTGCTGCGTCATTTCATCCAGCTCTAATGGGAACCATGCTCCCTTAGAGACCAGAGGGAGAGTTTCTGGGGCTGGGGTGCAACAGCAGACCTAAGCTTGACCCTCAGCAGCAGTTCTCAGGGCAGGCAACCTCAGGTGCACATCAGCTCCAGGTCCTCATGTGTGATTTTTAGTCTGACAAGATCCCCAGCCAGGATTAAGCCCCTTGGGCACTAAGCACGTGCTGCAAGTGTTTGCAGGGGCAGGTCTGAGGAGCTCAACCCAAAGCCTGTTAAAGCTGGTGACATTGTGCCCTCTGATTTCAAGGAGCTTTGACTTGGGACCTGCTGACCTGGGTAGATTTTGTGCAGATGTTTTATTACTGTTTTAGCTCGCCTGTAGGTGGCTGGAGGAGAAAATCAAATAAACTCCTAGCCCTGAGAATTAAAACAAGATGAAGTTTTGGAAAGGCAAGGTTACATTGCATTAACACACTGGTATTATTACAACAGTGATTTTTAAACTATCTCCTGTTTTTAAACAAGAATTTGTTAACTAAATTATAAATATCTTTGTATAGGTTTATGGCTACTGTGCTCTTTATTATTCTAGCCTGGTTTCTAATGCAAGGCTCTACTTTTAACTTCAGCTTTTAAATGAATGCAGCTCCCACCGAGAAACCTGGAGCTGTGGGGCAGGCATTCCACAGGCTGCCAGCACAGCTGGTGCCTGACTGGATCACTTCATTGCATCCCAATAGATAGTACTCTGGTCCTGGTGCACTGCTCATCTCCTGTGTCACCACCCAAAACAAGCCTTGTCCTGAGCAGCAGCACCTCAGTGTGACGTGGCAGGGACAGGGAGCTAAGGAGAGGGAGAGACACGGGATGAGAATCTCAAGCCCGTATTTATTTCTGGGTGCCAAAATGGATTTAATATTTTATTAGCTGTGGAGTTTGCAAGACAGCTGATCATGCTGAGCTGAGGAAAAGCAGTCAGTGTTTTTAAATGCAGAGCATCCATTTGAAACAACTACCGCAGGCACAGGCCAAGAAGTTGATGAAATATTTAGCTCGTAAAGCATTTCAGTGTGCAAGGCTGAGGCCAGACATGGGTGCTGTGATACTGAAAACCACAACACCCAAATCTGAGGTGCCCCAGCCCCAACACGGAGGCCTCAGAGGTGCAGCAGTTGCCCAGGAAGTGGGGCTATGAGGCTCCAAGGTCCCCTACCCCCCGCCAGCGTGCAGGAAACCTTGCTGGGCATGGACTGGTTTGGGAGAACACAGACATCGAGGCCTTTTCTGTGACTCAACTTGCCAGAAAATTATGCCTCTTGCATCCCTCTCCCAAATTTCAGTGGCTGAAAGCATTTTGCCATAAGGGTAAGGAAGGCACTCTCACTCCAGCAGAAATTGCTTTGAAGCAAGTTTGACTTTTTGTTGTCATAAGATCTGATATATATTTTATTAGCTACTTGCTTATTGGAGTTTGCTAGATCTTCCTATAATATGGTCCAAACCCTCTAAATTCTTGGCATGCCCTGCTCTGTGTGCACAAGTGGATGCAGCACCAATACATCTGCAATGGGGGAAACTGGTGCAAAGTGAGCCATGGAAGTCAGGGAATGGTGTTAGCATTGGTACTGCTGGAACGGTACCCAGGCTGGATGATAGCTGTGCTGAAGCTTCAGAGGAACCTGGGTAAGAAACTGATAACTTACTTTGGGGTTAAAATTTGTCACTTAACAACCTCTGCACCAGATGGCAAAGTTGTAGTGAGTTTGTCCAAGGGTAGCAGAACAAATGAAATCTGGTTTCTCTGTCCCTCTGATACAATTTCACAGTTCCTGCCCTTGCCCTTCCACCTTCACGGTTCCTCCACGTCCGTGACCCCCTTTCCAAGCCTTCAACTCCTCTTCCCTGTCCCATAGACCCACAATATCCTACACTCATTTCTGGACTACTCATGTCCTCTTCTGCCTGGCAATACCTCAGCTCCCTCCCATTTCTCCTGTGCCCAGTTTACAGCAACCCCAGCTTTCCTCCACATCTCCTGACCTGAGCTGTGTGGCAGGCCAGGTGGCAGCAGGAGCACATGCTCTGCTTTTGCCGAGGTGCTGCCCGGACCGTCAGTCCTTCAGTCCTGCACACCACAGATGCTGGGTCAGATCCTCCCCGCCTTTCCAACAGAAAGCAGAGAAAATACCGTCATTTTTCCCAAGCAGTGCTTAAGTTCATTAAAGAACCAACTGACAAGGGATGTGGCACTCAAAAAAAGTCTACAGAACTCCATGGCTTTCTCCAAATCCAACCAACTCAATCCCTAGTCAGAGGTCACTGGCTGAAACACTTGTCCCATTTCTCAGTTCATTTTTTTAACTCTACACATACACACTGGTGTTAGGGAGGGCTTTACTGAGGCACTTATTTCTAATTCAGCTGAAGGGTTAAAGGGAAGCCATGACAAGCACTCTGTGCCCCAGGAGCTCCCCCCAGCATGCCCACAGCCGCGTGGTGACTTTACAAAATATATTTATATGTGCAGCAATCCACTAACTGTACGAGGTGGAAAATGTTGCTCAGTCTGAGAAGAATCAATATGGAGACTAAAGAGTTAGAAAGCCCTGAAGATTTTTGTTATTGACTAAAGTCTCCTAACAATCCAAAAACCTTGAAGTTGTACCTGATACCCTGTGAACACCTTGTTATAAGTACTTTGGTCGAGCTTCAAAATCAAACCCATGATGCAAAGCAGGCCACTGCAACGCAGCTCTACAGACTAAGGAACTATTGTCTAAATAAAGGCTCTATTTTCAAAAACTTTGTGCATGGGAAAGGTGTTCCTTCCCTCAGCCATGGATTTTTCTCTTTTTTACCTAATTCTTCTTTCATTATACACCGCTCTCAACTGCTCTCAGTGTTCTACGCACAACTGAGATTTACCAAAGCCTTTTCTCAGAGCTTTTATTTTCTTAAAATATTTCCTTGATGTTTGCAACCAGGCTGATTAAAAGTAAGCACAAATATGACTGCAGGATGCCCAAGCACATGCCATGGAAGTCACTCAGTGCTGCCCTAGTTTTCAACTCTGGTCCTACCAAAAGTACATGACAGTGGGGATTGCACGACTGCTCCAAACCTTAGGACACAGCATTGATTTCTAGATCATGATTATTTTTGGAATGCCCCATCCTCCTGCTTTCAAAAAAAGGTTTGATAGTTTTTAATTTAAGATAAAATATAATAGAATATAGATGTAAAGCCTAATTCCACTTTCTTGTATGAAGAGATCCTGAATATTTAAACTAGGTTTAACCCATTGCTATTAGTTTTACTTCTTTTGGTGCAAGTTGGATGTGCTTATACTGCTATAACTCAAAGAAGAAACACAAAATCAATGCATGCCATGAACTCTGTACCCATTAAAGAACCCCCAGTGCCTTGTGATTATCACAATGAGACATTTGGGGAAGGACTTGGGTTTTTTTTAAAAAATTATAAAATATCCCATTTCTTCATCTTCATAGCAGAACTTGAACATGCTCAGTTTTACTCATGTACTTACACTTCGGTGTGTCCTGCAGGACTTCTTTGGATAGGGGCTGAGCTGCAGAAATTCAATTCCAACACCTGTGCAAAGATATTTAAAACTGCTTAAACCACCATATTTGCAAAATTTTCAATGAAAAAACCCAACATTATTTACTTAGAATTTGCCTAGATCCTTAAAAATGTGCTAAAAAATAATTACAACAAATTTACACTATAAAGGCACCCGGCTCAAAAAAATGAGATGGAATATGTGGGTATTCTTTTCTCCCATAGAACAACCTATACTTACCTTCAAAGTAAAAAAGAAGGAACAAGAATCACAGAATCATTTAGGCTGGGAAACTGCTAAGATAACCAAGAAGAAGGGTAAAATAAATTACACATTTCTACACAGCACAAATGTTTATCCAACTGACTGTAGTAGTTGTTAGATGCTTTTGTTTCAATTTGTGCCATTAATCCACAAATTATTAGAAAGTTTGTAATGGAAATCTATTTGGGCAATTTTAGGAATCTTTAAAACAAAATCTGTGCTCTTGGGGCTTTCCAGGTTTTGTGTCCTGGAACAGAGAGTGGTGCTGCCTCCCTGGGACTCTCCAAACTCTCCCCAAGGGCAGTGAGATCAGTGTCTCTGAGTAACCAACAGAGCAAAGACACTCAAGGAATTCAGAAGCAGCCAAAAAACTGAGCCTTAATTCTCACTGGAGATGATAACAGTTTTCCAGAAGAGTGGAATTTCTTCCGGCAAGAGGAGATTGCCCATTTCAGCTAAGGAATACTCACTGGCAGTGAGCCCTGACCTGGGCCTGCACTAACAGAGGAGTGCACCCTGTTCCCCACACACTGGCCTCAGGTCCAGGGCTGATCTTGGGGCTGCAGCAATAATTAGGGATGCTTTTTCCTAAGAAACCTTTCTTCATGATGGCTCCTTCTGTGGTGTGCGCAGAAGCCGAGCGCTAAATCACCACAGCAGCACTGCACATTCACCATGGAGGAAAACTCAAACAGCAGCAGTAACCCCCCCTCCCTCAGGAGCTCTGTCTGGGGAAGAGGCAGCTCTTGCTTTCTTTCAGCCTATTTATGAAACTGAAGATTGTGTTTGGCAGCAGGTCAGCAGTGAGTCTGACACACATTGACTGTGAGAGGCAACGTGGACAACCACGGCTTCTGCCACCCCCCAGCCTGAGCAGCCCTGGTGTGCTCTGCCGCAGCCTGTGCAGCCAGGCACTTACCTCCCGGTGAGCAGAGACCATCCTTACCCCGAGAGCAGGGCTGGAAAACATAAATAGATACAATAAAAACCAAATCTTATTCACTTTTTTTTTTCAAATAAGGCAGTATACCAGCCACAGAAATATTCCTAATTTAGATGCAAGTCCTCTTTTACTTAATTTTTTATCAGTACCTAACAGAACTAAGGCATGAAGCCTAGGCAGACATGCAAACTGCAGCCCTAGAAAACCCAGGCAGCAGCACAGCAAGAGGATTACCCAAACATGAGGCATTAGAATATTGCAAAGAGGATCAAAAGAGATTTGTGACTGAAAAGCCACCCAGCAAAATTACAGTCAGCTGAGAAGATGGACAGAGAAAAAGTGGGTGAACGTTTTGCATTTAGATCTCTCCTAGAATAAACTCAAACTTTGGGATGTGCACTGCAATAGAACACCAGATCAGGCTTCCCTGTGACATGGAGCTGCAAACAAAGCCATCTTCTTTCTACACTGAAAATTATAGATTTGTGCCAGTTAAAAATTAGCTGGAAAAAAGCAAGAATCACACTGAAAGATGGTTGCTGGCACGCCAAAAACAAAGAGCCCTGAGGGCAGCAACAAAGCAGTAGCTGTACAAAAATTGCCACACAAAAGGAAACAATACAGAGAAATAAGAGGAACTTAAAGCCCAATCTTGCCATAACATTTCCTTCTCCAAAATAAAAATCACTGTCATGGTTCCTGCTCCAAAAAGACACTAAAATCAATTATTAAACAGGAAATTGCCTCCCAGCAGAGCTAAAGACAGACATCACTGCAGGTGAGGTTGTGGATCAGCAGAACCGTGACACACTAAAGCCCTGCTCCTCCTCATTTTGTAGCATCTGTGGACATTAATGTACTTAATGCAGAGAAGTCATGTTTCAGAGGAATGTTGTACCCACATCTGTACCTTCAAATTTTCACATTGAGACCAACATTATTATGAGCAACAACTCCTCCCTTTTCCTCCTTCTCTGCTTTGCTTTCAGACCTCACTTTGGCTGCACCTGCCTGTCTTTATGTCCATCCACAAGTCTTTCCTTCCTCCTACTTTCTTCAGATCCATCAGGAGAGAGGAGGGCATGAGCAGCCAGGTGGGTGGGTGGCTGTTAACTGAGCTTAACTCACCACGTGATTTCATCCCAGCTTTCTTCAGAGTAAGTCATCCTGGCCCTAGGGACTAATACACCCCCCAAAACGTGTTTTTCATGTGTTTTTAGGGACTAGGCTAAAGATGATGAATGGGTGTGAAATGCAGAGTTTTCCCCAGTACCTACAGTAAGTCCCCAAACCACGTTTCTCTATCATATCAGTTTCGCCACCTTGAAAGATTAAGCAGTACAAACATGTGAAAGGGTGAACTCTTGCTGCCATGAGAGCAGTGGTGATGGCTTTTGCTGCTTCAAGAGCCTGGCCCACTTCTCTCAATCTTCCTCGAGGGCAGGCAAGCATTCCCCCCGACTTTCAGAGATATCACAGCCAGCCCATTGTGAGAGCACCAAAGACTGCCCCTGCCGTGCAGTCTGAACTGTCAGTGCACTCATGAGGTGGGCAATAAAACCGGCTCCCTTTGAGCACAGGGCAAATGGATTTTCAAATAGGAAATGAGCCAGAAGATGCTTTAGAAAGAAGCTGGGGTAGTGACTCCTTCAGAGGATACATTAGAGCAAAGACAGGGGACTGAAGGATACAGATGCTGAGGAGTCGCATCCCTCGGGGAGATTTATGGGTGACTGAATCTGAGCTATTGCTGCTGCTGAAAACTTCCATTTCCCTAAATTGCCTTGCTGGCTGAGATCAAGCCCTCTGTACACTTTCTCACACACCAACATCACCTTTTGCAGCACAAATGGCAAATAAATTCTTTTATAGTGTCACAAAATTACTTCAACTGTCACTGAAATGAGAAAATAAATTTGAAATTAATTTCCAGAAGAGTCTAATTTACCAACATCATCATTATTACCTCACATAATAAATATTTTGATGTGTCCAGACATTATTCAACACCCAAATGTTCTAATTATCTTATCTGAGATACCATCCAATATTAGATGTTCTTTCCACTCTATCACAAGGTTTTCAGCTGCATCATCTTCAGATCAGAACTCTTGCACACAGGGAAATTTATGACATTATGTAGATCATATAGAAAGACTCAATAACATTTTTTGGAGGTCATAACTAGAAATATTATCTATAACCACATAATGGCAAAGAAGAAAATAATGAATTTCATTCATGCTATACGTAGACCCCTATACACATAACTTTGCAATTTGATTTCAAGTGGGAAAAAATAACTTTTAACATGGAAAAAGTCATTTATTTGGGGGAACACAACTGTCTTGAGGACATCATGAGGAAGCAGAACACCTCTGCTGAAATAAATGTCAGTTATGGATGGTCTGTGTGATGGTTACGCTGAGAGATTCAACAGAGCTCACATTTCAGGGGCCTTTTGGACTTGAGTTCTGCTTCAAGTCTCGTTTTTCCCAATTTCTCATTAATTTTATGATATCCATTCCTACCTTAAATATAGCAGCGGCATGAATATTTCAGTGGGAATATGGAGTTCGATGGCATAAGGTTGCTACACATTTACTTCATTAAGGCAAGACTTTAAAGAAAAGCTAATCTTGAGTGTATGTAAGAAAGTTTTTACAACTAAAAAGACTCAAAGTATTTGATCTGTTAATATGCATAATTCTAAACAAGCCATTGAAGCTTAAGATCAGCTACTGCTAAAAAAATCTAGAAATTGAGATGGCAGGATATGAATCGTAAAGGGTTTGTGGAATAAGCTTTGAGAGGAAATAACACCAGGATTAATACCTAGGTTTTAGTGCTAATTGAGATACAGCATTCACCTTTGACAGGTGGTGGGTGCTCTTGTAGGTTTGGGACTGGCAGAGGCTGCTGAGCTAAGCCAGGGCTGGAGCTAGGGGCAAGTCAGACCTACAGTACACTGCCAATGTGCCCTGAGAGGTGATGCCTAAGCATTGGGCTAGGCAAAGACAAATAGGGTTTAGGATGGAAGAAAACTTGGATCTAAGGCAAAATCCTGTTTATAGAAGCCTGCCAAAAAAACCAACCAAGGCTACAAAATTCATGGGTGGAACTTTAATGGCAATAGCTCCAATCCCCATTCATTTTCCAGCAAGATCTGGCTTACAAAAGAGCTCACCTCGAGCACTATGAACTGATGCTGGTTTTGGTATCCAAGCAGAAGTGCACATGAGAGAAATACCATGAGTATTACATGAGAATTAAACCTCTCTGGATCAGCATTGGGCTATTGTAAAGTGCAGACACCAAGAGGCATCAGACATCCTGTATTGCATTGGTTTGGGATTTGGCCCCAAGTTTTAACGAGGACAGATATGAACACACACACACACAGAGTTTTGTACCCTAATAATATGTGATCCAGTAGCTCATAAAACTAGAAAATGCCTTAGAGGGGGTTTCAGTGCAATTATATGGTTATGTTTTAATAAAGTAGTTAATGTAGGAAAGTAATATAATCTATGAGAGACAAATGGACTACAAGAAATCTACGAAGGCCCTTCTAACACAAGAGGTGTGCCAACAACCCTATAGCTCAATACTAACTTGAATAACTTCTCCCTCTCTTTCTGGCTGTCCCTTCTTCCCCTTGCCTTCAAGTCAGAAGCCTTTTTGATGTTGAATTAAAGATTGCTCATCTCATGCAGTTCGAAGTTCAAGATCCTGCTTGTATGTGGCATGACCTCTTACTAGCTGGAAAACTTTACTCAAATACAGGCTCTGCGATGAGAGGCCAACAACTGGATGCAGTTTCCACAGCAAAACTTGTGTCACTTAGCTTCAAAACAAGCCTGCATTTAGTGAACTAAAGGAGTTGTTCAGTGGCACAGCTAAGAGTTCACAAACACACACAGTCTGACAAATTCTTTTCAGCCAGCGTCAACAGTATCCACAGACAGACAGGCATTTCAAGCCTCAGTTCTTCTGAATCAGAGAGGATGAATCAGGATGAATAGTTTCAGCCAAACGAGAATACTTAGTGTTTTTATCCATCTCATCTAGGAACAGCATCACATACCACCAGTAAATAAATAAATAACTGCTTACCCTGCCTGCAGCCTGTACCGCTGCCATGTCCTTACCCAGCTGCCTGCTCACACAGGTCTCACTGGGGCACTCTCTTGGAACACCATACATTCTGTTCTCACACCTGTCCTCCAAGTGCAAAACTGGATTTACTTTTGAACAGTGGGGAAATGAGAGACGATGAGGGGGAATGGGTGTGGAAGTTTGGAAAGTGTGTGACTCACAGTATGTGTGCAGTACAGAGCTGTGCAGAGCGATCCGAGCCAGCGCTGCACGAACCGGGCTGTGGCAGCGGGCACACGGAATTGTGCTGTGCCTCATGGCTGTGCTGCAGTGACAGCAGGGACGTGCCACCTCCCTCGGAGCTGGCTCCAGTGCCGTAGCAGAGCTTTGCTTCGTGGCTGCACGGCCAGGAAGCGGGTGGGCCGACAGCTGCTGGTGGCAGTAGGAGGAATATGGTCCCTGATCAACCATTAGTGCTCTTGCTGCCCTTGCTGATGGGTGGGAAACACTGATTTGTCCATGGTGACCCAAACAACTCAGAGAACAGAACCATAAAATTGCCTCTTCAGTTTGCCAGAGTGACTCTGTAGAGCAAGAATCCGTATTTGCGTGACAGAATTATCGATTATTTCAGTAGAGCCAAGACCCTAGTTTTAATATTCTGAAACCAAACATGATCCTTTGAGCTTCATCAGTCACCTTTCTCTATACCAAAAAAAAAAAAAAAAGATCCTAGGCCACTCCATGTTGTTTATGGCCGTAAGCAATTTGCTACCCAATTTACTATTGCCTTGATTTTAATTAATAAAGGAGTTCTTAAGATTTTTTCTTCTAAAGTCTTTGGACAGAATTGATGTAAAATATACTAGATAGAGACCTGCTAGAGGTAAAAATAACTTTGAATGAAGTTATATCTGTTGAATTCACTTCTGAGATTCCCTGCAGGCTTACAATATAAGCACTCTATTCCAAACATAATGCCAGGCACAATAAATTAATGACTTGTATTTAAGAATATAACATTATTTCACGGATAGCACATCCATATTTATCACATCATACTGTCATAATATTTGTTTGATGTTCATATAAGGTCACAGTTAAGAAGAGAGTGTTCATCACCTTTTTATTAAGGTGACAAAAAAATGAGAACCATCTCTCACTTGGAAGAAGCTTGTTTGGAAATAATTTGAAACACTAGCCCTCTCAGGAGAGGCAGCAAAAATATCTCTTCTATCATCTTACAAGAGCAGCCTGTGAGCCATGTTAATCATCTTGGACTGAAATTTATAACAACATATGGAAGACTTGCCCCACTATTATTAGAAGTCGCAAGTTTCATATGTGTTCGTCAACTAATTTAAGGGTCACTCCTGCTTCGAACATTATACCCCAAGTAATAAGTGCTATAACAGGTCATTTGCATTCAGGAAATTATTTTTGGAAGAAGCTCCTGCTTGATGCAAAAGGGCAAAGGACACTGGAAACTAAAGTCAAGAATTGACTTCCCTTGGACCCTGATCCACACAGCTTTTGCAAGCCCATATGATCTTTTAATTCAGTTTCAAAGGACTTTGATAACATTGCCTTTGGACTATTTTGTCTTTAGTGATATTTTGCCAGGTTTTACTAGTATTTACTCACGGCTTTGTGTATGTGCTTCGTAAAGAACAGAATCGCACACAAGATTTGGTCTCTTCAACCAACACCGTGACTTTTTTGTACCTTTGCCATGCTTCAAATTTATTGTTATCTCATCTTTAGAAGGAAGAAAGCCACTCCATGCTATATCTGTTTGACTCTGTCAGTATTATGGGCATGAATAAAGAACATAGTGAAAAGCTGTCTGCATCTTTTTGGGTATTGATGCAGCTTCTCAGCTCTCCCTAGCAGAAAACTACAAGCAAGGTTTTGTGCTCTACCCTGCAGAGAATTTGATGGTGTTAGAAATGCTTACATAGGCATGTTGATGGTGATACCATTGCACTGCAATAGTATCCATACCCTACCCTCCTCCCCAAAATAAAAACCCCCAAGTTCAGTCCTACAGCCATGAAAAGACATTTTGGGAGGTCCTCAGCTACTTCCAGAAGTTGTCACTGGGTGTCAGTCAAGTGAACAAAGTCTGTTTATTTAAGCTCTGAAACACTTTTTTTTCCCTCATGAATTTTCTTTAAATATAGTCATGCTGCTCCTACACTCAAGCATACAGCAGATGGAAATGAAATTTATTCTAGTTTGTTTCCTGAACACTGAGCATGCAGCAGGCAAAATCACAGGAGGTGGTGTATACACTGGCTTCATGATACACCACTGGGTAGTAGTAAAAATAATGTTACATTTTACTTTAACCCTGCAAGGAAAAGTACATTTCAGATCTTCCAGAGGAAATCAAATCTCATCTTAGAAAAATTTTGTGTTCTTATCCACTGTTAAATTACATTTAAGGGATGTCACCGATAGAAGTATTTAGTATCCTAATTATCACCCCAGTAAACCCAAGTGCAGTATTTAAAACTATTGCATGATTAAAAAATACTTAATAATACATTGTTTGCACAAATCCAACCTATGCAAATTTCTTTTTAGATTCAAGACATTTCCATGTCATAGAAGTAGCCAGAACCACTCAAAGTGGAATAATTTAGTGCTGCTTTTTAAGAGCCACAGCTCTCATGAGGTTTGGCCATAGCTAAACGGGAAGCACTTTGAGAAAAATGCTTCTGTTTTGCCTTCCAGTCAGACAAACCTGTGGAGCAAACTGTTCAGCTGGGAGTACTCAGTCAGCCAGAGGAACAACTGAATTACCTGCAAGGCTTACAGGGTTTCATGCTTATTATTATTTTAAAGAATTGTTATTATTTAAAGAGAATGCCACTGTGGATAGCTTAATTTAAAACTTCTCTTCAACATGCACGTGGGATTTTTTTGCAACTTCCAAATACTGGTGTGTAGAATGAGTAAATATAAGACAACTCCAGTTTATCTACATCTGTATAATCTATATGTCCCCTTGCTAGAAATACTGTAGACATTTGCAGAATATTGTTCATTACCCCATTTTCAGAGAAAGAAACTCCATGCAGAGTAACCCTAGAGAAACAAAAATGGTACAGAACTGAAGCACCAATACCAAAAAAGCAGAGCTATTTACTACAGAAAAAAAGAACAAGATAAATTATCTAAAGTTATGCATGGAACAGAGAAGACAGATATGAAATCACTGATTTCTCATAAAAATAAATTTTTACAAAAAGAGTTCAATAGACCATATAATGGAATGGAAAGAAAAGACATTCCATAGGGGTTAAAAAGACAATACCTAATACATAATGAGCCCACAGAAAATACCACCATTATAACTTATTTAGAGCACCCAAATTTACTGCAGTGTGCACCTCAAAGCTTGGAAAAGATTTTTGATCTCATGCTTTGACACTAAAGCCAGTCCTTAGCAGAGCTCAAGGTGTGAGGTGACAGATTATTTGCAGGCTTGCTGAGATTTCTTGAGGATTATACAGTTTCCCAGCATCCATGATTTTGGTAATACAACAAAGGACGTGGTTATATTTGAACAGGCACACGTTATCTCTGATTTCACAGCCTCAGCCAAAACTGGTGGGTTATTAATTAAACAGCAGAAAACAGAAAAGCACGTGTTTCATAGAACATGCAGCTTAAAGACAGTTCCACTGGAAAATAAAAGACACTGGTGAAAACCAGAAGAGAGAATGGAAAGATAAGAGAGGTGAGAGCAGTTCAAGTAACAAAGTTTGCGCTCCCTGTAGCCATGTTTTGTTGAAGAATTTTTGCAGGAGAACGGACACTGGGAATGCACAACCCAGCTTTCCCAGCATTGAATCAAGCTGAGTAAAGGATACACTATCTTTGATAACACCACCTAAGAAAGAAAAGCACCACCCCAAAGATATGAAACAAGGATGTATTGACCTTGACAAAAGAAACATACTTTAGGAATTGCTGAAATAATAAGATAGTTCAGCAGCATGAAAGAAGTATAGTTTAGGAACTGCTGAAGCAATAAGTTAGTTCAAAAAGATTGCTACATTATGCTGAACAAAAAGAATGTGAGATGCTGAAATATGGTGAATAGCAGTCACAGCAAGTGTCCAATCAGAAGTTCAGATGCAGCATGCGAACAGTAGCAAGCACCCAATCATTATACTCCTTTTGACCACACAATGTCCGAATCATCACGTGTACAGAACTAAAAATGCTGTATAGATGCATATTTGGTAATAATAAACGGCTTCACATGATCATGTTGATTGCTGTGTGTTGTCCCATCATTTCGCCTCCGCAATGTTTCCCTTCCTACCTCTGGATAAAGCCCTTCAAATCTGATGAAAAAGACGCCCACAAATTTTAAGGAATTAGCAATTAGTAAGCACAGAAATAGAAACCAACTGAATGTTAATGCCTAGGACACCAAATGGCTGAACTAGATCCAAGAATACAACCCTGAAAGTCAGCAATGAGATATCGAAAAGATATTCGCGTTACATCTTTACAAAAGCAGAGAAACCTTACCAGGCTTGTTTGAATTGGAATGAAAGCAACCTGAATTCCTGGCTCCCAAGGATTTTATCATACGGACGCAAAGCCTGCTCTGGAGCCATGTGACTCCTCAGACACTCAAAAGAACTGCCCCAACCCCATTAGCTTTTTGGTTGATTACAACTCATTAAGAAGATTTGTCTTCTATTGTAGCCCTCTCTCTAAACACCTGCTCTTACTCTATCATTTGTAGAGTGCCGAAAGAGATCTTCCAGGAAAACCCCAAACCAAATCCACTCTATTTTATAATGGCTACCGCAACTGCCACAGAAATTTGCAAATGAAGTACCTGGCTTCAAACTGTGATGGATATTTCCCCTGTGCCATGGGGGGCAAATTAACCAGTGTAGATAAGATAAAATCAGTTCTTTAGACATGTCTCAGGCCAACCTTCATCACCAGCTGAGCTGAGGCAGTGCTAGCGTATTTGGGCAAGCTGGTTCCAGCTCCTCATTTTTCCCTCGCCTTAGGTTCCCTTCTTGGCACTTCTCAGGCATAAAACATGTGAGGAAAGTGTCTCCCAAAGCAAAGATGGAAAATGTACTTGTCCTCAGAGGAAATCTGACTTCCACCCAGATTAAAGCCTAAATAATACACTCCAAACTCAATTCACTGCTGGAAGATGGAAAAATATTTGTTTATCATCACCACAACCTGCAGCTGGGAGTAAAGGAATGACCACTCCCATGCTCCATAGCTGTTACTTCACAAACCAGGCAGCTGCAGACTGCATGTTGGTCTCCCCTAAACCTCCACAAATTCCCGTGATTGGGAAAGCTTGTGCTGAGTGTTCTTGTGCTGTCTGCTTTTATACTGAATGAGAAACTCCATGGGGACCATGCTGTGAGAAAGCCGAAGTGGAAACACCCCCCTGTACCATTGGCTGATTTTCCTTATTCTGTACAGAAAGAGGAAAAGTTTGGCAAGGCCACCACAACCCTTCCCATGTGAGGTGATCCTTTGGTGTGTTTCTGGTAAGGGTGTGGGCTCCCTGATTGCTCTTCCTTCCAGCACAAGCATCCAGCCAGCCAAGCTCTGCCCCCAGTGCCTGTTACTTTCCCAAAGAAGAAGGATTTGGGAAAGGTTTACTGAGATTTATACACTGTAGATGCCAAACACACTCATTTGAGAGGGAAGAGGTGCATAAAGCATGATGGATGTGTTGTAGGAACTGCATATTAATGCCAGTACCCAAAGAGCAACTCAACCCCAAAGAGTGGCTCTAATGCTCCAGCTTAGGAAGATGGCTGTTTTCAGGAAGCAAAACCCTTTCCAAATGCTGCAAACACTCAGAGCATTCTGAGGCTCTAATCCTTCACAAGATAACTAAAAAGAGCACATCTCATACCTTGCTGTATGGAGAAATTACTGACAGAGGTGACTTTCTCACAATCTGCAAACCATGAATGACACCATTATACTGAAAAACACTTTTCAATTTGATTCTCTCTAGAAAATAAAAATTAAATTCTGCGCTATGCGATGCTATTCGCTGGTATTATCCTCTGAGTTTGTACTTGCTGCACTGTTCTGTTTCACTCTGGGCTAACACAGCTTGGGGCCATTCAAAGAGCTTCTTGAAACACAGCACATCATAATGCAAAACTAACATCCTTTCCCTTGTAATATGCTTGTTTCAAAACTACTCACAGGAGAGGCTACAAAATTGCCTACCAGCTTTCCTCTTTTTGCTCCACTTTATTAGTTCTAAATGGCTGAAAGAACACGAAATTTAGCCCTATATAGCAATGCTCAGACCGAATAAAAAACCAAAAGAAGCCATTAATCTGAGTTATGATTAATAAATTATTAATTTATATCTCTATCAGGTGACATCAAATGTTAGCCCAAAGTGCAAGATGTTTCTATCACTAATTAATTAGCCTAAGTATAGCATTCTTCCTATATGAACAGTAAACACACATTTCATTCCATTCCAAATACATACCGAAATAAGTAATTCCTTCACATTATTTTGATAAACCTTATTTCTTGTAAGAAACATCGACCATGCATCAGGTACCACAAGTGTGGGAAGTATTTTGTGCCATTATGATCTCCCAGCTAATGCCTGATTGACTGGTGCGAAGGAAGGGCTACACAGAAAGGAAATCTCATTTCTTAAACAAATCAGTGCAATGAGAAAGCTTTTGAGCAGAATCTGCTCTTTTACTTGAATGTCTAATTAAACATATCTATATCTAACTATCTACATGGAATATACGTACACAAACCCTGTAACTAAGGATTTACCAAAGCAGGAATTTTTAGCACCATTTAGGATCTAGTGAAGCAATTTCTCTCTACCAAGTTATTACTAGGATATTAAAATTTACCACACTGCTTTCTCAGAGTTACTCATATAAATCATTAGATACATCAATTTAAGTTTAGAATTAGGAAAGCAGACAACTGCACAATTCAATAGTTACTCACTAATTTTCATTTGTTCTAGAGGCTTTCGACAGAATGACAAAACGCTTCCATTTCTTAATGTTGAGCTACTTCAGTAAATTGTAGAAAGTATAATAAAGTAATTTGATGTCGTCAATTTTATTTCCATTTTGCATTGCATTCCTAATTGTACCATCCATCTCTTTTAATTAGTATGCTCTGGAAAGCCTTAGCGGTTTGGTGATTATATTTCTAATTGATCATAACCCCAGCTTTTGTATGCAGCAAATCTTTTTTCTTCTCAAAACTTCAGAAGCAGTTGTGAAGTTCCTGAGATTTGTGTACTGGAAAAACCCTGGTACAAAGTTCACTTGACATAAAAAAAGCTTTGTGTAGTTATCACAAAATCAGGAGCAAATAAATAACTCTGTATCTATTAATCTGGGTATCCATGGAATATTTTTCTCTATTAACTCTTCCAGATCTACTCACTAAAAGCCATTCTCTAGCTTTCATTAGGCTAGGACATCTTAAAACTAAACTCTGAAGTAACAGCCTCTGTAATATTTCAGATTTACCACATGAGTTCTGTTTTTCAAGCATCTTTTCAGTTATCTGCCTAGTCAATAACGACTATGAAATCTTGACATAATTTCCATGAGTGTAGGGCATATAGCCATGGGTACAGCGATAGCTGGGTTCTTTGCTGTGAAGAGTTAATTCTTAAATAGTTTTCTATCTCTGTAGAATGGTAGAGAGGGTTTGAAACTCTGTTACTGAAGGTAAAAACCCCCCAAACAGTCAATTCCCAAGTGGTTTATACGTGTTTCTTATCAAGCAGTTGGCTAATGCTGCCAACTAGCTGGCTGATGGGAGAGAAAACCTTGAAATCCCAAGGATAAAAAACAAAAACCCAAAGCAAATGTGTAAATTTTTAAAGCATCAGCCTTTAAAATTGTTAGGAATTGGAAGAGTCCACTAGAGGAGCCAAAGGCAATTCCCAAGAGAAAAGGGCAGTAAATCTAATGCTTTAGCCAGCACAGGCAGCTTTCCTTCAGTTGATGCTCTTATGGGATGCTTCACAATGGAGCTCATAAATAGGGAACGTCTTTACAAAATCAGCAGGGAGTGAACAACAAATAAGGAAAGACAGAAATAAAGGAGAGGGAGTAAAAGCTGAGTTTCTTCTTGGATGCCCCAACACCTTTAAACAGCTGTACTAGTTATGTGAAAATCCTCCAAAGGTACCTAATTTATTACAAAACTTAGCATTTATGTCCTTTTTCTCCAAATGAGAATCAAATACATCAAGAAGTTTTATGCAGTCTCTGATCTGCTCTTTGTCTTCTAAAACCCTAAAGCAGCTTATGTGATTTCCTGTCTCTGCATTGTTTTGTACAGAGGTTTTCATAAATACGTGATTCCTTGGGGTTTTACTTTAGAAGAAGCAGCTTCTTTAGAAACCACGGCCTTTTGTTCCTGCTTTTTCCTATACTACACTTATGACATTAATTGATTTCATATGTTTGTAATATGTTATATTTCATCACAAGAAAAGAGATGATTAACTTATTTCTATAGGGCTATTAAAAATTTACATTACCAGCATTTTTAATGCCAGGGTTAAATTGAATAGCCTTAGCTCTAAGTTGTAAATTCGACCTTTGCTGATGAATATGCCAGATTCAGAGGCCCTCTTGGATGAGTGCAGATCTGAATGTTGCTTAATTTCTTTGAGAACGTTACCACCACTTTTCATTCAATCCTAGAGGCATTTGTCTCAAATTAGCCTGTCAAAGCTGGCTATAGACCAGCACATGGCAGAAAGGAAAGAAGCTTAATTTCACCCCAACTTCATCTCATCGATGGAATTCAACTTCCTCAAAGGTCTTTGCTCATGAACCAGCAGGGCTGATTGACAGAGCTTTAAACTAGACTTGATGAGAGGGGGGATAACATCAAGATTGGCCATGACAAGTTGTGGGATGACGTGCCAGGTTTAGAGGAATGGGATGGGAGTGAGAGCCCTGAGCTGGTGGCTCCGAGACACATTGGCTGTGCTGGAGCACATTTGACTGTGAGGCAATCAGAACCAAGATAGAAACACCAGTGAAATACTTCAGAAAGCCCAGCCGAGGTGCCTCTACACCACTGCTTCCAGCAAACAGGAGCTGGAAGCCGCCGTGCTGCTAAAAACTGTGACCTAGTTGTCATTCCTCAGGTGGGATGAATGCCACGACTGGGGTGTGGCTATCCATGGCTACAGGCTGTTCAGAAGGGACAGGTGAGGAAAGAGGCCGAGGAGTTGCCCTCTACATCAGGAGATGGACAGAGGGTGAAGAGCTGTCTCTAAAGAATAGCCATGAGCAGGTTCAGAGCTTACAGGGAAGAATCAGGGATGAAGCCAAGGAACCTTGTGGATGGTGTCTACTGCAGGTCCCCCGATCAAGGGGAGCCTATTGACAAAGCCTTCTTGCCTCAGCTACAGGAGGCATCACATTCACAGGCTCTTGTCATGCTCAGGGGCTTCAACCACCCTGACATGCTGGGAAAGCAGCACGGCAAGCTGTAGGTGACCCAGGAAACTCTCGGAGTGCAAGGAGGATAACTTCTTTGGCCAGGTAATAGACAGCCCTACCAGAGGGGAGGTGATACTGCACCTGATGGTCACCAGTGCAAGAGAACAGAAGAGGGAAAAAGCTTTCTTAACTATATATCTTGCTGTGATTTTTCTTATCACTTATAGACGAGTGGGTGTTACAGGCCGTTCCCATTCAGCCTGTGGATTCAGTAGTGGCAAAACCACAGAGTAAGACCAAAGCAAAGGAAGCATGCAGGCCATAGGGAGGGAAGCAAAGGGATAGTTTAGGATGAGAAGCCAAATCTATCCCACGAATAGCTATCTTCTGATCAAAAAAGCTAATTAATTCAGTCTATGATGGCACTGGGGAAGACTGAACAGAGCCAAATTCACTGCATTTTGCAAAACCACGTTTTCTTGTTTTTTTCAGGAACATGTCATCTTTTAACCCCTTATGTATTAAGAAAAAAAAAAAAGAAGGAAAAAAAAAAGGAAAAAGAAACAGGAAAAGGAAAAAGAAAAACACTTTTCAGAGCAGCAGCCCTCACTTCCCAGCAGATGCTGTTCCAGAACAACCCAGCAGAGGACAGGCCACTCACACAAAACCACTGACCTCCTGGGGCGAAAATCCCCTTCGAAGAGCTGTGCCTTGGAGGAAATACAAGCATTCTTGTAGCTAGTGATGCCGAGACAAAGTATTTTGGTATTTCAAGCACTTTGATTGTGCAAATGCAGAAGGGAAACCTCTCCAAGCACGGTAACAACTCTTCAGAGGAACCCAAGGTTTCCCATCAGCGATGCAGCAGCTGACACAGCTATTTTAAAAGACATTGAAGATGAAAGTCAGGATGAATGTCAGGAATTTTGTGTAAAAGCAGAAAAGCTACAACTATAAAGAAAAGAAAGAAAAGACAGTATCCTTTAAGAAGGGCAGAACCCTTAGAATTAAGTTTATATTTAACAGGGCTCTTTTACAAGATATATTGTAAGATACATAGACACCATAGCAAAGGCTGCAGGATAAAATCCTGAATACAAAAGAACTCAGAAAAACTGGAAGTTTTCACTATAATTGCATCCTTCCTTAAAAGTTTTAAGGAACTTAATATACTTCCCTATCTGTTTCTAGAGTTCATTTCAACTAGTGTATGAGGCTGGTTCTGGAGCAATGTGTACTGGAACACACAGGAGAGGAAAGAGCAATGGGGCATTTTTGGTCCAGTTCCACAGGCACAGTTATGCAGGGCAACACAAAAGCTGCAGGCAGGAGGGAGGTGGCCAGAAGCTGAAGGTAACCCCGTACAACTTCCCCAAAGCCTATGTTCAGCAGCATCTCTTGGGCAAGCTGAGAGGTGCATCACGGGCTGAAATGGCCACAGCAGCCCTTTGCCACCAGTTTTACCTGTTTGCCCCATTTTATCCATTGCACAATTGCATACCATGGCTTGTGAGACACTCCTTAGCAGGCAGGACTCACTAGTGCAACACCCACAGCTCCTGAGTGGAGGAAACATCTGCCAGACAGAGTGACATTTTGTCCTGGGACTCAAACCACAGACCCAAGTATACCTCGGGGGAGACCACTAAAAATCCCAAATCGCTGAATCTTGGTCTTCATGGGAAAACCACCTGCCAGCAGGGGTTGAGAAGGAGCTGCAGGATACCCCAGCTAGATGCCAGTGTGCCCGGGAATCCATACCCAGAGGCACGCGTGCTCTTCTCCTGTGTTAAATAGGATATCTAGAGCTCAGAGCTGGTAAAACCAAGACGGATGTATTTCTTTCTTGGCAAGCTGAGGGAATTAAATATTCATACCATCAACGTGAATGAAGTTGACTTCCAGTAGCTGATACAGCAGAATGTTTAGAAGGTTATCTATGACTACCTGTTTAGGGAAAAAAAAAAGTATAGCAAAGGACAAACTCTTTCAGGCCATTTGTTACAGAGCAAGAACTCACATGAGTTACAGCTTTCATATTTTAGTTCATGGTAGTAAGTTTAAAAGTGGCTATGTTTGCCCTACAGTAGATGCATTTACATAATGTAATTGGGATGATGTTTCCATAGGCATTTTGTTACTGCAAGAGTTCCTTCTAGGTGTTTTATAGACATGCTCTTACATCTGCTTTGTGGTACGAAGTAATGCATTTATCTTGCGATTCAAGTGGCTAAGAGAAAGCACCTGGTGAGCTTAGACAGCTGGACTCATAGTTAAGCATTAGAAACACCCTAACTCCACTACATTTAATTATATGTCTGAATTTTTCTATTCAAATTTAACTGTTACAAACATCATAACTTCACAAACATTATTTCCAGCTTATAGCAGGAAAGAGAGAGATGAGTCTAGTCCAACAATATTTAAAATGGAGTTTTCTATCTATTTCATTTTCTGTTCTGGAATTTAGGCTCTGTGTTGACAAAAGTAAGTGAAAAGCTTACTCAATTAGTATCTTCCTCAGCAGCTCAGGAGGAATGTTATCTCTTCCTTATAAGCAAACCAGGGAGCGAAGCCAACCATTTCAGAGGTAGGACTTGACATCAACGTAAAGAGCAATCACAGATTTACAGCGCATTTTTCACCACCTGCTTTGTTTCTTCAAGTTCTACCTTCTGAGGTGAATCAATTATGAGAACTATTTCATTTAACTTAAACAAGAGAATCAAGAAAAGTGACTTTCTGGTCCTGCAGGCTGTAAGGAAGCGTTTGAAAATGTAGCCTACAGCAGGATGAAGTCGTCCAGTTGCGGGCAGGGTTATAACCCATGTCCCTTTCCTCCCCTGCCAGGAAAGCAGCTCCTTCATACTCCTGTAACTCTCCCTTTTCTCAGAAACGTCCTGGTTCCCTTCCATGTCCACTTGGTCCTCCCCCAAAACAAGCTGAGATCTCATCCTGCTGTCCCTGTGCACGTTGCTGGCCGGGCAGGGGTGACAGGCTGCGGATGGCGCAGGGTGAGCGGCGTGCTGAGCGCTGCCGAGGGAGCACGAGCTCACTGGCTAACGAGGGCCTGCCAAAAAGGATGGGTAATGCTTGGGCTCTGCTAGCCTCCTCCTCAGGGAGGGCATTAGTAATCTCCTTTTCCTCTGCACAGTCACTGTTTTTCCATAGAACTTGCAGTTACAGCATGTCTTTGAAACCTCTCTATCAGTCAAATTTGGAGCGGGTGGGTTTGGTTTCTTTTTCCATTAAAAAAAAAAAAAAAATTTAGGTGTTCCAAAAGCTCGTGGTGGAAAGGGGAGAAAAGAGGAGAAGTTGCCAGGTAGACAGATGTATGCCTTTTTCCTTTAGAAAGGAACATTCTTGCAGTGCTTGATTTTGGGGGCCTGAGCCATGATCTCTGCATAGTCAGGATTGGGAATACTATTCACTATTGGCAGGCACAATGGGTAGAATGACACAAATCCCAAAGATAATATTAAAATGCCATAAAGTTCAGTAAGATGTGCATTTCATTTTTAACTCTTCTTTAGTTTTGCTAGTGATAATGTGTTAGGGTTTTGTTCTTGTTGTTGTTGTTGGGGTTTCTTAAAATATTTTTTTGCCTAGTAAATTTTAAAACAACTTTTACCTGGTCTCTTCATCACTTATTTTTCTCCCTTCTATCACCTACTTCTGTAGTCATCACTTTCCAAAAACACTACAATGCCAGTCAGACAAAAAAAAAAAAAATCACATATTCTATTATTATTCTCAAAGAAATTAGATCCTTTGACAGCTCCTGATCAAGTGCAACTCTTTGTGCTCTTTCCTAAATTCTTGCAATTTCAGAGAAAAAACAATAAGCCAGCAACCAGAAAAGATGAAAAGTATTCTCCTAACAGCCCAGAGTTATTCAGAGTACATATGAAATGCATTTTATGAGGGAAATGGAAAAATACTGCTCTGTTATGCAGCTGCTGGTGAATTCTGGGGTGCTATTGTCACCCTCAGTCAGCAGTCCCTGTGCCACCACTCCAGCTGCTATTGCTGCCTCCTAAACAGCGGTGCTCTGCAGGCTCTGTTTGCCACCACGTGTCACCTGAGAGCAAGCTGAGCTCTCACTCAGAGCTCAGTGGGGTGTCAGGCTTACAGGAGAGGGCCTTGGTCCTGCAGCCATAAATAAATGCTGCACAGAAGGGAGCAGAGGGACTCTTGTTTGCAGATTAACCGAATCTCTGCAGAAGGTGGAGAAAAGCAGCTCTGCATGTGCATGCTGGCCAGCCAGAGCGGGAAGACTTGCAGGAGAAGGAGCAGGCGAGGTACCAGCGTGGCTGCAGAGCACAGCCCAAGAGGAGTCACAGTGCTGAGGCTTTGCTTTGCTGAGCACCTCTCTTGCCCCTCTCCCTCACGAGTGGCTTCTAGCCATGGTCTGCCAGAACACTGAATTACTTTCATATCAGTGACTGCATCATTATTTCCATCTGTTTATTGATGGATCATTATCTTAAACTGTTTCTGGTGTGAAACCTGGTACCTGTCAAAGTTTCCACTTGGGGTAGATCTCTTTTTATAGCCATCTGGTTAAGTCGTTTTAGTTTAAAATAAAGAAATAATTAAAAATTATTTTATTATGACATTCACTGTCATAACAGTAAACAAACCCCAACTTAAGTGCCCCCAAAGTTCACTAACAGGTCAGTGCTTTTCAGAAAGATTCTTACTGTGAATCACCCTATGCATCGTCCATAAAAACACATTTTCTAGCACTTGAAATGCACTAAGAGTCTGTTTTAAAGGTGTTATAGGCATGGCAGGCAGTCTGCACTGCAAACCCCTGAGTTCTAGTTCCAATGAACCACAGCCCATTAATGCTACCACATGTTGAGAGTAGCTGCATCGGTCTCTGTGTAAAACTCAAATGCAGCTAAGGCAGCAAACTGCTTGCTTTGAATATGGGTTTGGGCTAAAATCAGAAAATCAGGGTCTGACCCTACAGCTATATGCTTGGGACCTGTGAGCATGATATCCTTTGCATCAACTATACACGAGGGCAGGACAACCAATTTCAATTTAATACTTGTGATTTATATCACTGGTAATGAGCTGAGTATTAGGCTCATTTCTGTGGTATACAGTGAATTTGCATGCCCTGGAGAGGTGATACAAAAAGTATATTAAAAAAAGGCAGAAACTTACAGGTAGAAAAAAAATTTTTTTTGAGAGTTCTGTCCACATCTTTACCTACACCAACGTTTTTCTTACATGAACACATGCAAAACACCTTGTCTGACATATTTTTAGGTGTACTCAGAATGGGAAAAGAAAGGAAACTCTGTGAGAAACTGAAAATTCAGTCCTAGCTTAGGAAGACTTTAGCATATTGCATGAAATTCCAGGATTTCCCTTTGCTGTAATACACAGATTCCAAACAGACAAATACATACAATACATACCAATTCCAGGGTTCCTGTTTGCTGTGACATGCAGCCTGTGTTGAGCAGTAACCACCCCCCCAACCTCCACACTAAGTGAGAGTTCCATAATTATTGCTAACAGCACATCAAATGTGGGCTACTTTTGATTTTAAGATCAAATGTAAGATTTTATAAGCCATAACCTATACAATCACACATAGATGTATCTCTCTTATGCAGAAAGCATATTAAAACTGTATTTTTTAATATATAAGCAGGACATAAGAGAATTTCTAAGTATTTGCATAGAAAGTAAAAAAAGCACAGTGATATCACTAAAGCTGGCGTAATACAGAGACATTTTGAAGAGAAATAAAAGGTTACATGGAAAAAAGATAGATACACAGCAGAGATTTAAATATTTTAATTCTTTTAATGCTTTCACTAATAATGAAAATCGCAAGCTGAACTATTTCTGTGTAATATTAGAGTGAGCAGCTAAAAGCTAAAATTCCTTAAAAATACCTTTGTTACGAAAGATACTTAATTTACTGCCCAGGATTCTGGTGACAGCATGAAGAGGGGACAGACTCATTTTTCATAACTGACTGTTAATTCAGTAAAGGATTTCTTCTGTGGATTTTGATGTATTCTAAAGGGGCAAACAAATAAGAAAGGCATTTGCATAGTGTCAGATATGCACAAAATCTCCAATACTGCTTTAACTAATGTCTAGGAAAACCCAGTAAAGTTTTCTGAAATAAGATCTGCTGAATATTTATTAGTTGTGGAACAACATAAATTAGTACTCTTTGCAATCCATTTCTGAAGTATTATTTTCCTGCCTGCTAAGAGTAACCCCTTGGGATTTTCTTTTAAAGAGAACAAACTTTCAAGTCAGAAAGACTGGTAGAAGCCTAAAGCAAGTTTAGAGCAAGGTCTCTCTTGATTCATAGTACAAGTACACAGTTGGTATAATATTTAAGAATGACAGTGCTGTCTTTCAGTACTGCTGCCCACAATATTGGAAATATATCCTTTCAGAATGTGAAGGCATATCCTCTGTGAAGCACCCTGATAAATCAGTTCACCCTTGGCTGTAACTAAACGCTGTCTAGTGACTTGTGATCGACAGGGCTTTACCCTCTGACAGCCAGATTCATTGTTGGGACAGCAACCAATCGTCGGGTTTGACGACATGAGCCTAATCAAAGTCGGAGTATAAAAAGCCCCCTTGGAATATATAAGGTACACCAGTGTGGCAAGCTGTCTCTCAGATTGCATTTGCTTTCACGGATCTGTTTAGGACTGAAAGGGAAAGGGGGAGGGGGAAAAAAAAGAAGGGAAAAGTGCTGCACTGAATGTGAGATCATGCAAAAGCTAGCGCTCTATGCTTATATTTACCTGTTCATGCTGATTTCGGTTGATCCGGTGGCTCTTGATGACAGTAGTCAGCCCACAGAGAACGCTGAAAAGGACGGACTGTGCAATGCTTGTACGTGGAGACAGAATACAAAATCTTCCAGAATAGAAGCCATAAAAATTCAAATCCTCAGCAAACTGCGTCTGGAACAAGCTCCTAACATTAGCAGGGATGTTATTAAACAACTTTTACCCAAGGCTCCTCCACTGCAGGAACTGATTGATCAGTATGATGTCCAGAGAGATGACAGTAGCGATGGCTCTTTGGAAGATGATGACTATCATGCCACCACCGAAACGATTATCACAATGCCTACAGAGTGTAAGTAACCCTGCTTCTTTCGCCTCCCACTGCCCCTCTGAGAGAGCTGTCTCCCTGCTGTAGAGCCACACAACTCCTCCTCGGGCTCTCCCAACAGGCTGCTGGCTGAAGTCTGCTGGAGGGAGGGAGGAGAGCATTATTTCTAAAGAATTTGAGCCAGGTTCAGATGACCGTGTGGCCATCCTTTGTTTTACTGTTTGGTTTTCAGCTCCTCATAACGTGTGTGCCCTGTAGCATTTAGGATTTGCCCATTGCCTTAGAAAGCAAAGGGAGATCTGCAGTTTAGTCAACTTCGTTATCTGCAGCACTCGGGGCATTTCCTCTCACAAATATAAAGTACAAGTGCAGGTAACGAGAGAACTATATTTTTGTAAGGGAGGTTTCGCTGGCCAGTATTTTTAGAAGCAATAGAAATCAACAGAAATGCAGCTTAGAGCACTACACCTACCTAACTGCAACATGCTATGGCAAGTGTAAGCAGAGAGTTAAATTCTTGCTTCTTTGCTGATCCCATAAACTAGCACCACCCACCTCGGAGTTAAAACTATATATTTAAAGCAAATATGCGTGTAACAGACTTAAATGTAAAAATGTCCATGCTATAGCAATCAGCTCACGTAGTCGTGCCAAGGAAGAATGAAGGCATTTACTGAATGAGCAGATTCTGAGTTATCTTCCGAGTGCTAAACATCTGCTATGGCTCCTATCAAGTATCTTTCGCACAGCTAATACTGTAGTATCTTATGTTCTTCATCAGCTTAAGTATTTGACTGTAGCAGCTGTTTTTTTAAATAACACTAATGAATATGATGTCAAAAAGGAAAAAGATGACAGGACGTATAAGGCATGTTAGCAGTTACAGATATCGTTACGATATGCAGACCAGAATAATATCAGCTGCTCTCACCAGCTAAAAATGAACCCATAAATGAAAAAGTAAATTCTTCAGTGAAATTTTTCAACTTTGTAAAGGGCACTTAATAGCATTATTTTACTGTCGCCTTATCACAAAGCTGAGGTCTGCCTGCACTTTTATTCCAGCCTATAATGTTCAAGGATTTATAACTATTTTTAATCAAACTGTTACATAGTTACAGTGACTGAAGAAAAGTCGTGTTTCATTGCTCTGAGTTCATTTCCTACTTCTTATAAAAAGCCCCTGAGCTATTTTAAATGCACTAAAGAGACAGGTATCTTAAGTGATGAGATTTATGAATGTTAAAGCCCTGCACCATTTAGGATTAGTACTACCCATTTTATCCTGGCATGGAAAAATATTGCCATGACTAGGTATGACAGCTGCATCGTAGGCTACAGGAAGGAGGAACGCAGCACTGCACATGACTTTCCTCTAATATTATTCAAATGAAAACAAAATGATTCTTATATTAATCCTCTCAATTATTTTCTTCCCACTGAGAAAAGAAATTTAAGCGTTCATGCACTTTGCCCAGGGCTGTATGGTCTGCAGCACACTGAGGCTTTGGAGTAAATTAGAAATAGCAGGATCACCACACACGTGTTGAGTCAGCTTATATAGAGTTGCTATTCTGCATGCTTTATGAAGGTCCTCAGGAGGTGACCAGCAGAAGTGAATTGGTAGTAGGTGATAGAATAATAATTTTGCTGACATCTGTTAAAGTTGCTGTAGAGTGTAAAGCACAGAAAATTAATTAAGTTAAATCCACTTTGTTACTGGTACTCTTTATAACATATTGTAATTTTTCCTTTACAGTCTGAAAAAAAATAGTCAGGTTTATATATGCATTTTTGCTTGTTCTCTGTTCAGTAATCTGTTCTTTCCATTCATTTATAGCTGATTTTCTTGTACAAATGGAGGGAAAACCAAAATGTTGCTTCTTTAAGTTTAGCTCTAAAATACAATATAACAAAGTAGTAAAGGCCCAATTGTGGATATACTTGAGGCAAGTCCAAAAACCTACAACGGTGTTTGTGCAGATCCTGAGACTTATTAAACCCATGAAAGATGGTACAAGATATACTGGAATTCGATCTTTGAAACTTGACATGAACCCAGGCACCGGTATTTGGCAGAGTATTGATGTGAAGACAGTGTTGCAAAATTGGCTCAAACAGCCTGAATCGAATTTAGGCATCGAAATAAAAGCTTTTGATGAGAACGGACGGAATCTTGCTGTAACTTTCCCAGGACCGGGGGAAGATGGATTGGTAAGTCTATTTAGAAAAATCCAATTTCATTGAAAAGCATTTAAGCTCTGTTTTAAGGTTAAAATGGATGCATTGTTTAGGGAATGGAAGATAAAAGTTCTGTATATCAAATTCTTTCATTCTTTGCTGACTGATCATGCAAAAAATCAATAGCATTCCTCTGCCTGTTTCCCTATTTTAAAAATTGAGAGAAATCATAGTATCTCAGAGAGACATTTCGAGGCATTAACTAGAAAAGGTTTTGGCAATTACTGATGGATGCTACTATCAAAGTAATATTGTTTTCAATTTTGAGAGAAAATACTGCTCAATAAGCAGCTATTTCACATAAAGCTAAAAGAACAGTCTTTAGATTGTTTCATTGGTAGGGAAGATGCCTCCAATATTGCTGAGAAGGCAAGGGAGTTCCTACATACCCTCCATGCACATATTTCCTATTAAACAACAAGAAGAATTGTCTCTTTATGAAGGTGAGATATTCTCCATAATGTTAAATTCTTTCTTTCAATATTTAATAGAGTGCATAATTCTAGAAATGTCTGAACAGAGAAATTCTGCTTGATACAATAATTGAGCCATAATGATAAGAAAGAGCATAAAATAACTATCTGGTTTGTTTTTATAAGAATAGATGAACAAATTAAATCTGAAGTGTACCTACAAGTACACCCGAAGTAAACCTGAAGTGAAACTACAGCATTTCTCTTGCTATTTGCTTCTGCAAATCACTTATCATCTACAACCTATAAACATTTCTGAACTTATCACAATGAAGTAATACCTCCTTTTGAATAAAGTATGATGAATATTATTCTACTTTTACTTTTATGTAGTAGATGAATTTGTTGATCACAGAAATATAGAAATATTTAGGTTGGGAAAGATGTTCAAGATCATTTTGTCCAACCATGTTTATGCAACATTTAACTTCACAGTAGCATAACATAATTTAAAAGAGCTTAAAAGAAAAGCTCCATGATACCTTGATTGTACATCCAATATAAATGTGGATCTCCTGTATTTGAAACCTGCCAGCTGGACAGCATGATCAGGAATGTCCTCACCACCTCCATCCATTCAAATGGTGATACATATGGATAACCCACAGCTATCACTATCTATAAACAAACATTACAGTGGCAGAGCAGGGTTAAAAACACAGCTGGTAATGGCAGAGGAAATCTCTCCTCTCTTCCCTCCAGCTCCTCTCCAGCAGCTCCCTGTACAGGGGTGCTCCTCTCACCAAACACCTCCCCATACAATTTACCTTTGGGAAGAGCGCTTCCAGCGGCTCGCAGCCATGAAGGCGGGTGTCTGGGGAGAGGGAAACGTGTAACCAACTTAGCTGGGCTGTCACTCACTCCTGAGGAATGGTCTACACGGAACAGCCCCACCAGTGCCAAACCAGCACAAGGGCAGAAATCAGTGTGTGGAAGGGAGCAACTTTGGGAACTTTTCAAACTCATGATCACGAAGGCTGCGATTCCCTTCTAGTCTCAGTTGGTGACTGTGGAAACACAACTTTGGTAGGAGGCATGTGGCTCGGAAATCTGCCAAAAGTACATTCCTGGCCACAGAACTCTTCCAGGAGTCAAAATATTTAGCTGCTCCTCCAAATTCATTCAGTCATAGATTCATTCAAGCATGGCAGCAATAGAGGAGCAACTTTTGTCCTCCTTGGTCTGGACAAAAAAACCTTCCTTGATATCCAGAAAGCCTGAACTCAATTTGATTTTAATGGAGGAAATTTCAAAAGGACTCACAAAAGCTCCTATTATGGAGTTTAAAGCAAACAAACAAACAAACCCCCCACCAAAAGTAAAAATCCAGCATCCTCCAAATTTCTGAAATGTTCTTATAGCAGTTAAACGATGCTGGCACTGAGACAGTGGTGATTTCAGTGACAAATACTCAGGTCTTAAAGCTCTGTATAGAAAAACAGCAGGGAAATACAGAGATAACTATAACATGATTGTAAAGGGTCAAAGTCTCTTTGCAAACTTCATTTCAGAATATTAATTTGATACATCTACATCTGAAATACTATTTACATGTTTTTAGTGAACTTGGGCTTACCTCAGAAATGATTCCAATTACTTCTCCTCTTCTCACAGAACCCATTTTTAGAGGTCAGAGTTACAGACACCCCAAAACGGTCCCGCAGAGATTTCGGTCTCGACTGTGATGAGCACTCGACAGAATCCCGGTGCTGTCGCTACCCGCTGACGGTGGATTTCGAAGCTTTCGGATGGGATTGGATTATCGCTCCTAAGAGATACAAAGCAAATTATTGCTCCGGAGAATGTGAATTTGTGTTTTTACAAAAATACCCCCACACCCACCTCGTGCACCAAGCAAACCCCAGAGGCTCGGCAGGCCCTTGCTGCACACCCACCAAGATGTCCCCCATAAATATGCTGTACTTCAACGGGAAGGAACAGATCATCTACGGCAAGATACCAGCCATGGTTGTAGATCGCTGCGGGTGCTCATAAGATCCTCATCAGATCCATCGCTTCACAAACCATGGAAGCTACCAAANAAAAAAGAAAAAAAAAGGAAAAAAAAAAAAGTTATACCCCCTCACCAGCCTTTCAAACTGTGAAGTTACGTACACAAGGCATTGACGACCTCTTGTGTGCTCCTGTGTACAGATTTAGTGCAGCACCAGCTACAGAACGTGAACTAAAGGACAATGTAATTACCTGATGGCTGCTTGTGAGCCAGCAAAAGAGAAAAGCTACAATCAAATCACCGGATTTAATCCATGAAGTTCTTACATTATGAGGGAATCAATATTCAGTCATTTGGATGCAAATGTATATGCAGGTTTCAGTACACTTTGGTAATCAAAAGCAAACTCCTTCTCACCTGAGGCCAGAAGGAGCAGGCTTTTAGGTTCCTTTCTTCACACCTTCACTTAATCTCATATTTACAGGAACATATATACTGGTAACGTATATGCCACTACACAATACCACCAGAATCATCCTTAAACACTTGAATATATAGTGCAGACTCGTGAAATGTATCAGATGAAATTCCAGATAAACGGACAAATCCTGAAATTAGGGATGGCATAGTGAACTTAGCGTGTTTCCATTCCTTTTTCTCATTAGTATGTTAGTAATCAATGGCAATGGTGCTACGTAAGCAGGCTGAGTAAATAGGAAGACAGTTATGTAAGTGAAAGAATTTAGACTTAATAATGAATTTTCCCTATCCTCAGGTACACTATTCAACATTCGAAAGAAATAGATATTTTTTAAATGGAAAGGAATAGTTTTCTAGACATAGAAAAACAGAAGGCAGCAGAGAAGTCCAACATTCAAATTGCAATCCCACATTTTAACCTGCCTTTGCAACATTACCGTTTGCACTATGGTAAACCAATGCAAATAGTTGGTTGCTACAGATATTGTTTAAAAACCACTTTGATATAACTGACTTGTGTAATATGTATGCATCAATATTTTGTAAATAAATGTTTATTTTTTAATCACTGTTGGTATATGTTCATCACAAGAAAAGAATGACTTTAACCTGTACTTTAGTTTAATAAACAAACCCCAATATTCTCTTCATAATATAATTTTCTGGATTTTAACACAATATGTAGGAACAATGCAACAAAGTAAACTATATGTTGAGAATTATTCTACATTTTATATGTTTTTTACATTGGTATGAGCCATCTAAGATAAATGATGGCTGTTGACATGTTCATAAGGTTCTTTGGGTTACTGTTTTTATGGTCATTTGGATGCACAACTGAATTTCCATATTTTGAATGTTATGTTCATAAATAACGACGATACCACAAAAGATTGCTATTAAATGCATTTTATTCTATTTAAAATTTTGCAGCAAAATATTTTCTGTATTTGAGTAAACACAGTACATGGATTTCCACACAAATTCTGTACATTTCCCTTATAGTAAAAAAAATGTTAATTGAAATTAAAAAGATCTATTTACTATAAAGTCCATTTTATTTCACATGTGAAATAGAACTTACAAACCAGGTGTTTGTTAAGACAACACAATCACTGTTAAAACATCTTCATGTTAGTATGATGCACGTTTTTGTTATGTTCCAGAATTCAGTTTTGAATTTTCCTTTGTGTAAAACCACCCTAAAAATTGCAAAACTGCTTGATTTTCTTTCCTTTCCTCTTTTATATATTTTCTGCCTCGGTGGTAAATATTTTGTATCCAGTTTTTTTACTTTTTTAAAATTTGTATGTAAGGACATTAAAACTTAAAGTTCGAGCAACGAGGTTTGAAACTTAAAAGCAAACAGATTTTCTGCAATTTCTTTTGAATGATTAGGAGCTCTGCTAAAGCTGTGTCCAAGCATCAAGCAGATGTTCAGCTTCTCCTGATGCAGTTCACCAGAGCAGATCCCTGGGGGCCTTAAATACACTTTCAATTTAGTTTCCCACAAAATACCATCAGACTAAATAAAAATCTAAAAACTTTTGGAATACAGACTCTCGGTGAAGCCACAAGAATTAAAAGCGCAACACAATTCCCCTCCTAACCAAAATTACAGAGCTGAGGGAGAAATCCTCTGTTTGTTGAAGTCAACGGCAGAACTTCCACTGGCTTTAAGGGAGACCAACGTTTTGCCCTTTGACTTTTAACTCGTGACATTCAGGCACCAAGTAGTGCCATCCTGCTCATATGAACTATCAATAGCATCTCCTTGCGTGAGGCTCTTAAACCATTCAGAGACTTCAAAATAACTTCCATATACCCTGTAGCTAAACATTCACTGCTTTAATTGGGCCAGTTCATATAGCAACAGCTGCAGAGATGCAGCAGCATGGATTTTGCAGTTGATAGAGAACAAAATATATTCCCAGTCTGCACCAAAGTGCAGTTACAACACCTGCAGGATTAAATTTACTCAGGATGGGTAAAGTAAAGCTAATGCAAATTCATTTACCCCTGTACAAGTGACATCATTGGCTGCCTGGTAACAGCTGTACCCTGCACAAAGGCAATGCACAAGTGATGGAATTTTTTGTTCCTGGAATCAATGAAAATAAAATTAAATCAAGGAAATAAGTAATATGAATTCCAAAAAGCATCTAACTCCAACCAGCATTCCATCTTGACACTGAGACAAATTTTATTCCATGTATATTTTATGAAGTATGCATCTTTTCTATTTTGCCAAACTTGAAATTATCACAGAGCGGTTCTGGCTCCCGTGATCTAATATTGACCTTACAGATAAGTGGCTACTCATGGAACATGCTGTGGGCTTTGATCTTGTTGCTTTTAGCTGCTGAATAGTTCATTATTAATGTGTTTATTGACAATCAATTTAAGATGTCAATGATTCCTTTTGTTCTTATTGTTAGATCCTTATATTTCCAAGGCTCAGGTCTGAGAGACTTCAGCAGCCTCTGTGAATTTGTACGGCTTTCAAACCTCACTGTTAAGCTGTGTATCCAGAACGAAAATAGCCAAGGAGGGATGATGTGTGAGAAACAAACAGCATCATTTGCTTGCCTGGCATCCTATAAATCCCAACAGGAATGAACCAGGTAGAATCCAGCTTTCCAAGGTGGTGTTCAACTGCTCCAAGATGCACATGTACACCTGCAAAAGGGCAGTCCCTCACCTCCATATTGCTTCAGCTCTTCCCCTTGGCTCTACCGCCCAGCTCTTTCCCTCCCAGCATGAGCCAGTCCTTTCCCAGTGCAGTTCTACCCCCACCTCTTATCTAGCTCCAGTTACACTGTAACTCAGGAGCATGTCCCCTCCCATTTTTCACAGCATCTCCCATCCCACCCCACCCCCAGCCCACCGCACACTCTTGCCCCACAGCCCCTTTTGCAGGGGGAACAGCTCCCCTCCAGCGCTGCCCTCCTGTCCCTTAAGCAGATCCAGCGCATCCTGCTTCTGCTGGAAGCTGCGGTTAGGGGAGAAACCTTCCAATACGCTCCACCGAGCCCGTGGGGAATTTTACAGCTGAACACAGAAGTCATCACCACTAAGCACAAATGCACTGCAATTTTTCACAGATGTAGTGTTTTGCTAAATATGAGCAGATTTCAAAGGAAGAACTAAAGGCCAAATCCATTCATAGCTTTAGGCAGCTTTTCCTCAATTCTGTCGAGTCTAGGTTTGGGGTTTGTGGTTGTTCATTGGGGGTTTGAGGTTTTTTGAAGGTTTTTTTGGGTGGTTTCTTTTTTAATCAGAAAGATTATTGAATTGACTCATTCTTGGATGCGAATGACCTATTTTGGCTAAACGTCTCAAAAAATAAATCTGCTTGAGATTAGGTTTGGACAGCTCAGTCCAGGCAGACAGATTTTGTTAAAGCTACAGTAAAACAAAACAGGTTATTATAATCTGAAGTACTAGATGCGCAAACTTAACAGCCAAATTATCCCACCTCAACTTATAAATTTAGTACATTTCAATAAAAAAATAAAGGTAGGAAACAGTACATTATGGAAGGCACTACAAACAACACAGTACCTACGTAACTCAGCAAAACTCTCAGGAAGAGCCTTAGTGGTGTGCTTTAAGTGACTCAAGTCAGCTATGGGCTTCCACTCTAGCTTCCTCCCAACAATGTTAACTGCAGCAAGTAGATATCTATACATCGATTTAACACCAGCAAAGAAACTACTAATGCAACTTCATCTGCTTTTCTGTCAAGTCTTCCCCTACAAGAAGTAAGACCATAACTCTGGCTTGAAATGCAAGTGTAACATGCTAGAAGCCATAAAAATAAGATGTTAACAAACTCTGGAAACACTAAGGCTCCAATTCTCCTATTTAGTTTATAAAAGCCCTGACAAAATCCAAAGGAAAAAGTTACGGCTACAGGCCAACTTCTGAGTTTGAATAGGCAAGAAGTACAGCTCTGTTCACTCTTGGCTGCTTCTAAATAATCTCAAAATTAGTGATAATGCTAACATCTGTTGTAGCAATCTTGCAAAACAAAAAGAAATGGAGAAGTGCAAACATACAGTTCATTCAACAGCGAACTAATCAAATTAATTACTATTAAATATTGGCGTATTGATAAATTAAGCAGAATTACTCTCTTTGGTGGCTAGACTGGGTGAATTTGAGGGATGAAGAACTATCACAGTGAGTATGAAATGAAAAAACTGTCTGTTTTTATTGCTCCAGAATATAGATGAGAACAAGTCATGAAGCCCTCTGTAGATCAGCAACAAGCTTTGCAGCATTTTGGGTGTAAGTCTGGCCGACTTTCACCAGCCTTAGCCACTAAGGCTTTCCGAGGCTACAGGAAAGATTGTTCCTTTTCTTTACAAGGGGACATAACTCGCACACTACACCTGCTTTCAAAACAGTACTCTCAGAGAATATAAAATAGCTTAGTGTCCATGAGTCAACTTGTGATCTTGAACTCATGTTCTTAATGTAGAGGCTCTCTGTGCTCTAAATCTAATTATGAATCAAAAGTAATAAGTAGTTCTAAAAGCTCTTGCAATTTCACCCTATAGAAATGCCTTTCACCTAAAGTCAATAACCAAGAAGATGTCAAACCTGTAGCTTTTCCATTATATTTATCATACTACCTCTGTACAAGTAAAGTGAATCTCTCTTCAGGGGCTGAAAGTATTCAGCTCAAATGAATCCTACCTGTGGAGGGGCAGGGGAACAAGCCCTGGCTCAGCAGCGTCTTTCCTGTTACTCCTGATGAGGCCTGTATGGCCTTGGGTGAGATCTGGTTAGGATCTCTGGTTAGGAAAGAATAAAACATGCTTGGTTTTGACATTATGTTCCATATTTCACCAGCAAAATTACCAGGAACGCTTAAAGGTTATGATGGTATGGGAAGAATACCTGGGAAAGCATTATGGAGGCATTACTTGGCAGACAGCTTCCACTAAACTTTAAAAAAGTCAGTTTGGGAGACAGCTGCAACACAAACAGGACAATATTCTGAAATCATGTAAGATGTAACATTCCTTTTAAAGTAGTCATGTGCTAACAATGGTCTGCTTCTATGCATTTCAAGGAGCTGAGTACAATATAAAAAGTGAAATTTAAAGCACTTAAATAATTTGAGGGATGTAACCAAGACAGCAAGAAAGATTTTATCTTCCTGAATCCAGGATGATACTGAAGGCATTTGCTAAACTTTTACTTCTTCTGCCTTCAGAATGCTTAAACTGAAATGGTCTGCTCTTTGTCAAAATTAGAAGATGTTTTACAGCAAATCTAACTTGAGTATAATCTGTTGCATCACAATTTGAATATGTAGCAATCCAAAATATAATTACTCATAACTTGGCTAATAGCTTGCAGTTAAGGTTCATGATTCATGCATTCTTTCAACAGAGATCCTTACTCGTTTTTTTTACCCAGGAGAGGAGCAATTATCTTCCCAACCAAGCAAGGGTATTAGGGAGTTACAGCATTATTTCAGGGCACTTCGTGGCATCCAAATAGGCATTCTTAAGCATCTTACACAACAGCATGGAGAGCAAAGACTTCCTTTGCGCTTTAGCATCTGTACATTTGAAGAGGAGGTTTATTCTGAATTCAGTCAAACAGCAATCTTCTCTCCTACTAACGTTTTCATCATCATTTTTTCCCGTTGTTATTCCTCAAATCCGGCAACGCTGACATCCGAAGCAGCAAGCTGAACACCTGGCTGTCACGCATTATGGCATCAGGTTGCAGCTTCGCCTCTCGCGCAGCGCCAGGTGGTCGGAGGAGTGGGAGGCACGTCAAACACATGCCTTCAGGCTGAGCTCAGCTGCCTACTGTACGCTGCTGCCATGTGGGAAAGCTCAGCCTAGGTGCTAGTCCAGGGGAAAATGCCCATTGCTTCGCTGCTCTAGGTGATACCTACCACAATCTGCTGCTGGCTGGCCAGAGCTTTCTGTTCGCTTGTGCTGCTCACCTACCGCAGGGTGGGACAACAGATCCCACAGAATTCCAGTCATGATCCCTGTGTGCCCAGAGGTACCAAAGAACATGAGTTATTCCAACTAACAGCAGCATAACTTCATCATAATTGAGTCTTTTCCTTCTAGAGAAGGACGCTCTAAGAACACCCTAAAACTGGGCTTTTCCCCAATGCAGAAGTGTTCCTCTCATCATATCACAGCTTGCAGCCACAGCATCAGAATTTTATTCTCTGACCTGCAGTCAGATCTTACAGATCTGAGTCCTCACACCATCATGTATCAACAGTCACCAACAAACTTGAAAAATCAAACTAATAATATTTATTTAACCTGGGTTTTGCTCTCATGGCACACCCCATTTACAGTTACATCATTTGCCTAAGGAGGTGGAAAAAGCAGCTACCCAAAATATTCTCTTTTGAGGTCACTGTGTTGTCTCTGAAACAGTCTCAGGATACTTGCCCTACCTTTTGTTTTTCTTTTTTTGCTTTTATGTATAGCTTGTGACTTACTTACTAATCAATTTTTTTTGTACTGATGTATTTTCAGTTCTTCAATACCTTATCAAAGCTGGGAATACTATTAAAGCATCCTCACAGAACTCTCCTCTGGTTTCTAAGAGCATCTTACTCTTCTTGTTCCCAAACAACTGTCTCAACTTTTCTTTTCAACCAACACAGACCTAGACTCAAACTTTAGTTACCACAAAATGATAAACCCAAAGCTGACTATCACCTTCGGGATTAATTTACTGATTTATATTTTAAAATTGCAGTCTTAGGAACATTTTAAAAAATTAGAAAAAGTATTTTTCAATAAAAGCACTTTTCCATCTTAACTATAATTTTTAGCAGGGTATTGCTCTGGAAACGGATCCTACACCAAGTGCTGCTTTTTACCACAACTTTCTTTTCACCACAGTGATACCCCTAATGCCTTACTTTTATCAGTGTACTTGTGTGAAGACTGCTGGCTTTTACAAAATGCTTCAGAAATCTGTAGCTGTCCTTGATGCCCACTTCTTTACATCACCCACTGCACTTGTACAAGACCTCATCTTGTTGTGGCAATTGCTACTACCACGTGAACGCATATGACAATCCTCATGGATAAAACAAATCATGTCTATGGAAGGCACAGTGTGATCCTCAGCACCCATTGTTTGGGTTACATATGGCTAAACTTCAGGTCTTTCATTGAAAACCAACTGAAAATTGGTTCCACAAATTTCTCTTGACTGTGATTAAGAAGGAGCTTAGTTACAACAAAATGCAATTACTCAGTTTTGGCCACGCAGCCTTCACGAGGCTTTTCCAGATCCGCTCCCACGGACCCTAATTCTGGTTTGGAAGCCAATTGTTCCTTGGCAGCGTTGCCATGGATCTCACTCAGAGATTTAGCAACACATTCTCCACCAGCTTACAGCAAACACCAATGTCTGCAGCTCACCCACAGCTTGCTTATACCACAAGTTGGGAGTTATCCATATAAGATCCTGCCCATTATAATGACAGGGAGGGTGGAATGCTGTGCCACATGAGACTGAGTTCTTGTAAGTGTACCTGATACTGCAGTTTCACAATAAAAACTGCCTAAACACAAAGTCATACACAGAGATAAACATGCAGGAGGAATTAGGATCTTCCAAGCATTTGCAGAGCCACTAGGATCAAACTGATGTCCCCACCAAGGGAGACATCATGGTGGTTATCTGTTATGGAACATCTAACCAAGAAATCAGGAAGCCTCCTTTAAAGAACTAGACGAAATTTCACAATTCCGGGTTAACATGGGGACTTTAACCACCCCCAGCACCTGCTGGAAAGGCAATGCAGCAGGACACCAGCAATCCTTGAGGTTTCTGGAGGATGGTTGGGATGTGCTGCACAAGAGACTTTTCACTGGCAGTGCTACTCACACCTTGGTACGAACGTGATGACCCACGGTTACTGTTCTGTCCCAACCCAAGCCATTCCATGATTCTGTGACTGAAGCAGTAGGGCAAAGGAAATGACGGAGGCAGAATAATGGAGGAGCAGCTTTGGCAAAAATAAGGCTGTGTGGCATCAAAATGGACATCAGAATCAGGTGCCTCAAATTACCAATATTTTTGACTATTGCTACAATGATGACAGAAAAATAAGTGTTTACAGGATCTGAAAAGCCCCTGTTCCACTGGTTCTCCTACTGCACTGAAGCATCAGACTTTAAACTTGTATTCTATAGAGAAATACATTTCTGTTTGCTTTCCAACCCAAGCCATTGTTTTTTTGGTTGTTGTTTTCTTTTTTGGTTGGTTGGGTTTTTTCTATTGTTTGTTTTTGGTTTTGGTTTTTTTTTTTAAGTATGGGGAAGCCTTCTAAATTCTCTCTTTCTTTTCTTCCAGATGAAAGCACTCTCAAGCTATGGGAGAACTCTCCTGATAAAGTACTACTACCTAATGTGAATAAATACACAAAACTTGGGGTAATGGGAGAATGGTTCAGCCTCATTCACCAGGTAGGAGGAGGAATATTATTTTAATCCTTTGCTCCAATTAATTTTTAAATCTTCTCTCACCATTCATCAGCGGTGCAGGTCATAAGACTCCCAACAAGCACGCCAACTCTCTGAGCTGTGTGGACTTCAGATAATAAAGAAAGTAATGTAAAATTTTGTAAAAACAACTATGTTCTTTAATGATTTTTCAAAAAATATTTAGCCTTTTTCAACAATGCTTGACCATCATGAATAATTGGAAGAATTATTGACATCATTACCAAAAATGTCACAGAAAAAAATCTTTTTTTCCCTCTGCCCAGATGGTCATATTTAAGCAAGCAGTGAAATAATGAATAAAAACCCCTTGGATTCAATAACAAAATCCTGGACTGGAATCTGAATTTCATGGCCATTATTTTACAAGTGAGACAAAAGTCTTCAATTCCAGATTTCAGTCGTGCTAAAATACTCAAGCAATCTTTATTCTATACGCATGGAAAGAATGTAAGAGAATATTGCCATTGTGATGGTTTGCTTTAACATACTACAGAGATTATTACAAATAGATGTATTTTATCCCAGGCATTTTTTCAGAATTTTACCAGAAAACCTACGTGAGCAAATGGATGGAAACACACAAACATTTATTTGGACTGCTATTCAGAAACCAGGAGCCTAGATTTCTGGTTTGATTTTTTTGTATATGTGTTCTTAGCCCCTTTTCCTTTGGCTATAACTGTTAACAAAAAAAAAGTTCCACTCTCACTGTAAAAAAGACAGTGGAATTTGGCTGCTCAGAGGCAAACTTTTAGCTGGACATTTGGAATGCCTTTTTATATGTCACATATTTGTGTTTAAAGGACAATCTGACCGTGAATAAACCTTTAGGTGAGAAAGTGGCTTTAACACACAGCTTTGACTTCAGCATTATTCCATAGTTTCATTCCTGCTTGAGAGTTCAACAGAGCAGGCTATAATTTATAGTAAATTACACTTAAAACTACAAAATTCTGACAGTTTTACTCCTGTGTTGTTCAATGCACTAAGTGACCCTATCATGAGGCTGTTGACCCGGCACCCTTGGGAAGTACAGCAGATTTTTCTCAGCTAATGCATGGCCTCACTCAGCAGGACAGGGCAGGCTTGCTCTAAAAAAGGGCAGCACAACAACCCCACGTTCCTGTTACCCGAACTAGTGCTACACAAATGAAGAAACAAGAGACACCCATCAGTTGAAATAAGTATTGGAAGAAATTCTAACATATATTTGTCCCTTACAACTAACATTCGCACCAAAACTGTCTATCATACAGCAGAATGATTACTCCTTAATCAAAACCATAATTAGCTGTGTACTTCAAAAATCTATTTTTCATATCATTGTGAGCATGAACTCGGACTGCCACAGACTGGGATAGACATGCACTCTGACAAAGGGATACCCTCTTATCTTCCGTGCCATTGCTCAAAATCCCCAGACTGTTGCCAGATGCTAAAAGTAGACTTCATGGCTTGTAGTAATCATAGTAGAGCCACATGAAGTGCCATATAAAGAAATAGAAACATAATTTTCCAAAAAAAGCACAGATGATTTAACAATATTAATCCCTTTATCAGTAGTTAATCTAATAATTTCCCCACTGAAAACAAAAAGTATTAGACACATAGATTTTGATTCATATATAGAGTATTTTTAAATGACTTCACTAGAAAGTCCACCTCCCCTAAATGTGTATTGTAAATACAAATATGCACCACCAATCATAAGATGGAACTAACAAAAATAACCTTAATGAAAAACTGAAGTGTAAAAGAGCTTCTGTATCCAGCTGAAGACTTCACAACGAGATTAGGACAATCTTGCACTAATGGTACAGTTACTGAGAGATTTTTCCATTCCTCTTTTCAGGAAACCCTGTATGTAATTCTGAGATCTGGGAATGTACCTCTGGCTACGGTAGCTGTTCTTAACCCCACCAGTAGAGTTATGAAATTTGAAGCAGCAACCTTTGTGTTACCCCAATTCACACTTCAATTCCCAGCTAACTCCTAAAACAAAACCATGCAAAAGTCTAACCTTCAAGACTAAATCATGAAAACATTCAAAACTACTGTGACCATAAAATGGTGAAATGTAGGTTAGAAGGTAATCCATGCTCCAGACTTGTGCTTTTGGGGTGGCTGTGACACTGGGGGGACACAAACAGCCTCATTTTCCTGCAGTTTCTGGTAATACATTCAATGTTTCCCTGAGTAATGTGACAAACTGACTGCAACCCTCATTGCCCACCCCGCTGCACTGCTGGGGAAAAAGGTAAAGAAATTCAGTAGGGAAGTTGAGCCTGTGAAGAAGGGAGGGCAGAGGAAAGGTGTTTTTAGCATTTGTTTTTATTTCTCATTAACCTACTCTCATTTGGTTGGTAAAAAACTCAACTGATTTCCTCAAGTCCCATCTGTTTTGCCCATGACTGTAATGGGTGAGTGATCTCTCCCTGCCCTTATGCCAACCCACGGGCCTTTCATTATATTTTCTCTCTGCTGTCCAGAGGAGGGGATAGAGCAAATTTGGTGGGCACCTGGCATCCAGCCAGGGGAAATCCACCACAGGTACCCAACACTCACAGAATTTTGAAAATTCTAGGGAGTTAAAATATTAAATAATTTCTCCAACTCCTAATATGCACTACTTAGAGGATATATTAGATTTGGGAGCTTTGACTAGCTCAATACCCCTTGATCAAATTAGGCTCCTCACTGAATGAGCACACTCCTATAGCAGAAGGATCCTACACCACCGAACGCCTTTGAGAAAAAAAGAAATTCCCTACTGAATGAGAAGCTTAGAATATCTTAAGCTCTCCGATGAGGATAAACTAGTAATGGAAATACAGTTTGCTTTTGAAAGTACTATTCCAGAAGGTGAACTGACTCCAAAAGCAGTAGGAAACTGAAACACCCTAAAACACTTTTTGCCTCCTCCCTCCACCATCATTATAGTTCACCACAGCTCAGCTATTCTGTGGGGCCCCAGAATATATAACTATATATTGCATATCATTGCATATACATTGATATTAATGTATCAATGTGCAAGCGGGACCCCAGCTGTGGAAGTCCAAGATCCAAACAAGCAACCTGAATTAAATCATGGCAGGGGCAAACCCAGTACTGTACCTTGAAGTGACACATCTACTGTGAGCGTAGCACTGGGAAGATTCCCCCAGCATTGTCACTGTTTTGGAACGCTCCTCTGTGATTTGGATAAAAAGCTGCCAGGGTGTTTCCTCGGAGACTTCACATCACCTCGAAAGAATGCTGTCGACACCTAATCTCACAGCATAGAGCGCCAGACATTTTCCAATCTGGCCATTTCTCGGAAGCTCTTTGTCACCAGGTGATTACCACCCTATATTCAACTGGAAATTCAATTTTCATCCCTAAAGCTAAAAAAACCTATCAGGTGATAAAAAACCAACCCATGGCTTCAAGAACACCGTCGCAAGCGACGTACTAAAGGCAGAGACCCAGTGCTACTCTCATCAAGAAGACAAACTGCTAACACTTCTCCAGTATAAAACATTACCAGACAGCCCTTCCAGAATAACCTCTGCATGTGGACATTTGTTTTTAGGACAAAGTGTACTTTAATTCTGGAAGAATTACTCCTTTCAAACGTAACATGCAGAAGAAAGAGAAGAATACCTAGCAAATACGAACCATTCCTTAAAGGGACAAGGATGGATAACACACCATCACCCCATTACCTACCCCAAGAGCAGCCATGCAACACAAGGTATGTTTTTGGACAGCTGCCAGCTTCTTAGCCTTCCTCCAGGACCTTCACGGAGTGTTTGTTAATTCCTGCCTTTCCACAAAGACACACAATTTGTCTTATGTTGAGCACTGATGGACACTCAACAGTGATCTGCTGCTTTTAGTTTTTCTTCTTATACTTACCGAAATTATTCGAATATGGTTAACTTGGAAGAAGTTTGCATGGTTTTATCACTACACTCCATGCATAATGAAAAAGTGTCAGTAAAAAACCAAAAAACAAACCACATCCGTTTTTAAATCACCAGTAGAAAGAAGCAGTCTCCCAAAATAAAATTACTTAAAAGAGAATGCAATTCTGCTATGTAACTACAAAACTCAAGTAAACACAATTTTCCCTCATCCTTCCAAAAGTTTGTCGAAAAAGAATGTAGAGGATTCCTATTCCTGTAATGGGAAGCCTTCCTAGCGAAAGGAGACACCTGCTTTTCTGTAGTGCACAGTTCCCCTATGGGCCATGAACAATCTGATACATTTCAGCAGTGGTTTTCATCCTTCTGAATCCGGTGGTAATCCTATTTAAAATACAGAATGGATTTTCTGAGGTAATAAATTATCTGTTATTAACATAAGATTTTTGGAAAAATTTGGCTTTACAAAATTAACTACAGCTTTCTAAATACCTGGATAATTGGTCAGTTGTATTTTGATATGCTGCTTTCTCAGATTGACATTCTACTATTCAAGCTGCAACACAACTTAGACAACACAAGATAATATCCTGTACTCTAAAGATGATGTTTATATTTCATTTGTTCACATTGTTACATGTTGAACCAAACATTTAGGAACATAAAGAAAAATAAGGAACATAAGAAAATAAAAATATTGGTGGAAAGCTGAGCTACATTATATATGTAGCACTTGAACATTCATCTGTTTCCCAGGTCCAAAAGCCCAAGGCTAGAAGAAATATTTATTATTAAGAACCTCTCTCAGTCATTTAATCCAAGCGGCCCGGTTCAAGTTTGCTTATGCAATCTATAACTGAACTTGAAATATTAATCCTCAGTTAGCCAGTGATGTTTTTGCTTTCTTGCTTTTCTTCCAGCCCCAGGAGTATTACAATCTTTGCTGTGCAGGTTTTTATAAGGCTTATACATACCTGATCACAAAAATAGATGCTCTGAATAGAAGGCAGTACAAACCCCCCCTCCCCCCCTGCCCCAGTCAACGTTATGATCTCACCAAAATTGACCACCTATAGCACGAACCTAGCAAAGACAAGAAAAGCAGTTTGAAAACAAATCATTGCTAATTTTATAATTAGCTTTAGTCCAGCAACTGTCCCCATCTGTGCTATATTAGTGGCAGCACCTCTGCTGCAAGTTTATGCAGCATCTTCACCGGAGTCCTGGTGCTAAGAGCAACACCAGAATAGGTATAGAATTACAGAACAGTAATAATTACAGAACAGTGATAACAGAATAGTCACAGGCTCCTATCGCACTGTCGCGGTGAGTGATGCCAAACTCCACTTGGCACATGGGAGAGCAGCAGCAGCTACAAATTCAGGAGTAAGGCCTTTTATAGCTGTAGCTCGAAGTCTTAAACAGGTTTGAACAAATTACCCGAAAACTCAAACAGCAGCCCAGAGCTCTTTGGAGGGCTTTCCAAAAAGATACATTATTTACAAACAACAACAACAACAAAATTGCAGTTTTGCAAAGCTTTTTGCAAAGCCTATTTGATGAGTTTATTTTAGTATTATTTTACATGGCTATGCTCATTTCAGCCACACTGAATGGATAATGAAAATCACTCAATATCATTGCCTTTCCAGCTGTAGTTCTAGCTGAAATATTAAGCTATCACATAACAGTGGCAGTTCTCCAGGCAGGGGAAAAGAGTGTTTTGCACCTGTTTACAAACGTATTTAGGCATTATTCATCATTACCTTGACTCTGCATCTGACTAAATACATTCATGCAAGATTCATTTTCCTTTACACCTGCTTCAATACCCTCTTACAGTCTTACGTCTTCACATTGTAAATGACAGGGAACCCCCAAAGGCGCTTGTCCTTTTGCTTTCCTACATCAGTGTGGTGGGTTGATCCTGGCTGGATGCCCACCAAAATCTGCTCTATCACTCCCCTGCTCATCTGGAGAGGGGAGGGAAAATGTAATACAAAATGTAATAAAAAGCTCATCATCTGAAAGGCAGGGAGAGATCACTCATCCACTACCATCACAGGCAAAACAGACTGGACATGAGGAAATGAGTTGAATTTATCACCAATCAAGTCAGAGTAGGACCCTGTAGCACTCCCCCTACCAAAGCCTTGCCACGCAAACCCAATCTTCTGTGATTTAAAGAATCCCCAATATGCATTCATTTAGCATTTCCTTGAAGATCTTTGAAGCCACCCATCTGCTGACCAACACCAAACTTACATAAGCAAACTTCTCTTAGATGCCCCTTTCCAACAGAAACCTCATTCCTGAGGACTGGCTTCTGCTACTGATCTTACTCCTCAGTGTCAGTAACTTACACAAGCATCGTTCCAAGCACAGGCATAAAGGCAAAGGACAGTTCTACTTCTGCAAACACCGACCAATCCTTCTCCTTATTTTTAGTCTCACAGTTGCTCTAGGAGTTTGAATCAGACTTGAGCTGTTTTGACAGCGTTACACAACTTGGGAATTGAAATCAAAAGTACAAATCAAACCTGATGACAATATTCAGTTATTTTAGAGCCATGATATGATGTAAGGAACAACTGGGAAAATTTAAAACTAATATAGTTCCTTTGCTAAGTTTGTCCAAGATATTGACATCATTGCTAAACCCAAAAAATATGGGAGGTTATTTGAGGAACAAATCGGACCACAAGGAAAATTCATGAATTTCACCACCCCAAGATTCTGACTAATTCCAGTCACCACTTACCAGCTATGATCAATCTATTTTCCCTTAATTTGTCTGAATATCTCCTGTTCTTAAGGGAAGTGCTAAGCAAGAACCTAAACAATTTATAGAGGAATAGGTCTTGAAAATCTTTTGCCCACACTGATCTGTATACACTGCACATTTGCCGGATGCCTGCAATTAGATTTTCTTGGAATGAATATTCCTTTAGGTGTGACTCTATCTTGTTTGCCCTCCCTATTGCTTTATAGGGGTAGCAGAGCTTTAACTGCATTTTAGGAGGGTTGGCTCATTAGTTGTTTTGTTTTTAACAAGACAGACTTTTTTTAGACTTCAGAGTTTTTAACCTAAATTTCTTCAGCTAATTGGGATGATGGGGTAAGGTGGGTGACAGAAAAGGATCATTGCAAATATATACAAATTTACTTTGAGGGTATATACACGTTTCAGCATAAACAAAATTTATTCCCCATCTCATCTATGGAATTCAAAGGTATTCTATACTGAGCTTCAGACAAAAAAGTGCAATCTGAAGACTAAAGAGAGCACACTACAAATCCTCTCTACAATTCTGCATCAACAGGTAAAAATTTCATGCATAAACCCAATTCTAAACAGCAACACCCAAAAAACTCTAAGGAACTGCTGAAGGGAAGCAGCATGGACAGTCTGAGCCTCAGAGGAACAACACTTTAACATGTTCCTTGTTATTTGATAGCTAGTCTTAATATAGTTAGAAGAGTCTGACACACATGAAGACTGACTTTACCAAGACAGGATTGGTAAAACTTATCACTTTTATTAAGTAGGCAAAAGACATGGAGGGTATAAAAAAGTTCTAGGAAACAAAGAAAATTCATTTTTCTCTACATGGAAACAAAAAATCTTTCTACATAGCCAGCACAAAATTTAGCACAAATAAAAGAGGGGCTTTGAGAGGGGTAAAAAAGAAAAATCGTTTGGTTACACTGAAAGCCTTAAACTACCTTTTACAGAAACTTGAGAACATACCTAAATCTTATCACAACATAGGATATGAGATTCTTTCCACAAGATCCTTTCCTTTCCTTATCATCTCTTCCAGTTGAGGCAATAGCCATACAGAAGACTCTACTGATCTAAAATTCCCAGCAGTGGGTAGGTGGTTTCTCAGTGTGGGTCCAGTGACACAACAGACACCCAAGAGTTCTCAGAGGTTGCCAGACTCTGATGGAGCTGTGGCTTCCCAGAGGGCTGCTATCAGGAGCATCTGGAAAGGCCATGGACAGCAGGGACTCTGTCCTATGCCTACACTGAGCAGAGGGTGAGAAAACCACCAAACCAGGCTGAATGAAGATGAGAAGCTGTTCAGTGAACATTTCCTTTAGATGCTCTAATGGACAGAGCCAAAAGAGCTTGCAGTGCTAGAAAGGGATTTGGTGCTAGTAGGGCAAGAACAGGACCATTAAGGAGATGATCAGACCTGAGGAGGAAAAACCTCCCAAATCTGTGTTCTGCTGTGTACTGGTCAGTGCAAGAGCCAGAAGAGCCACAGGGGAGAGAAGGAGGCCGCTGCTTCCACTTCTGCCAGTGAAGGCTTTGGCCCGTGGCCGCTGCTTGCCCTCAGTGGAAAGTTAAAATGCCAGAGTGGGAAAAAACAGGAAGGTTTTGCATTATGCTGTTATTTGCCATGCCAGCAGCAGCCAAAACAGATTAGTCGGTGTCCAAATTCACGAGCATGTCCTTCAGAGCCAGCTTCCCAGTTGTTCACCATTTATCTACTCCTCATCTCCTCTTAAGAGTGTTAACTGTTTCAAACCTTAAGTAAGTCACCCTCAGATTACTTATCTCAATTTCAGTTAAAGTGAGTATTACTGGCATGGCTGGTTTCCCCAAGAGCACAGCAAAATTTTTGTGTAAAAATCCACCTGTCTCCACAACCAAGTTAACCAAATACTTGTAAAGAAATGGAATTTAGAGCAGTCATTAAAGACAACATCCCATAATGATGATGAATTTTTGGAGAAGCTACAGATGCTTCTACAGTTTCACTCTAATGAATTGCAATAATAATCTATTATTCTGGGTAGACTACATAATCTCCTAAATATGAGGAGGTTAGGGCTCAGAGAAAATTCACTTAAAGGCTTTTTTTGAAATTTCTCAAGTATATTTCCTGCAATGACTATAACACTAGTACTGAAAATTATTTAAAAAACAAGCGAAAAAACCCACACAGAACCCCCATAATGCAAATTCAATTATTAACATATTTTAGAATATTTAATTATCATATCGTGTCTTTAATTAAATACAACTACAGAAGGAAATTTGAGTTTGGAGTACTAAAGATACAGACTGAGAAAGAGGAAAACAGTAACAATGAAGAAAAAAAAAGAGAGAAGAAACAGGTAGGAGACTGGGTGAAACACGAACAAACCTTTTTCTTTCAACCTTAGATACGAAAGCTTCTACTGAGTGCTATAAAACTGAATTTAGAGTGCAACAAAAAGGCATTTCTAATCAAAGTTAATTAGGCCAGAGAATGCTACAGGGGAAAGGAGCTGTAGATGGAGAGCTTAAAAAGAACATGCAGAGAGCTGTGGGTAACAAAAGGAAAGAGCAAAAGAAAGTGAAAAAGTTATGAATGAGTAGGAGAAAAAAGAGCACGTTCCCTCTTTACTGAGGGAGAAGATACAAGAAGCAGGAACAGCCAACTGTTCAGCAGAAAGCAAAGGAGAGAATTTACTGGAGAAGAAGTTCATGCTTTGAGGGAACAAAGCACAAACAGCAAAGACTATTTGCTGAACGAATATCAGGATTAAAAATAATTAAAAATGCAGACAAACTGAATAAATTGGTTTTTTATATTAATTTCTGGAAAAATAAATCCCATACTTAAATTAATATTAACAGATGCACATGTGAGGCAAGGAAAACTATACAAAACAAGAGCTAGAAAGATCACAGATGCACAAAATTACGGTGTATGCATCTCTGCAATATCTTGCTGTGAGTCACCTTCCATCTAAATAAAGCCTTTGCCACCTTATTCTACCAGATTACCTAAAACCATGATTCAAGAAAATAAATGTCCCTCTGGGATTAAAATACATGGATTTCTTTTTCTGCATGAAAGTTTCCAGGAATTTGTGTCTCATCTTGGCAACAGAACCTAGTACAAAACATGAAAGGATGCTGAATTGCCAAAGCTCAAACAAGTAAAATCACATAAACACTTCAGGATGCTTAGAGGATGCGAGTGACTTGTGAGAGTTGATGTGAAGAGTGAGTACAGAGCTCTTGTGCCTGTCAGGAGACCGTCAGTGTGAAGAAACCTATTTATACTCATTTACACATACTAACTAAAATAAAAAATTTCCTTCTGTAACATATTTACAAACGAAATGTATTTTTAAACCGCGTTGGTAATGGCAACTATAACATATCATAAGAGATGCTTCAGAGCACAGCTGTATTTTATGCAAATATTTACTATCACACATTGCAATTAAAAAAGCACATTGGTTACAGTACTAAAACTATACAAATAGCTTATTAGCATTCTAAATGGAAAACTGTTTTTAAATAAGAATATGTCTGAATAGATTACAGGCAAGAGAACTAAATTTCTTATTCCAAGTTAAAATCCACTAAAGCCGCACTGAGTGGGATTACATAGGTATAACTCATATGAACATTTGGCCATGTGGTTAGTGCAGGCTCCTTTCTAAGTAACAAGCAGCAGAGCCCATTGAGCTAAATTTAGTGTCAAGTATTTCAGTTTATTTCAGCTTTTATCACAGATTAGAGAGAAAGATACATTTGCAATAGTGAGGTTTTTCACTAAAACACAATGGAAGACCTTGCAAGGACATTTTAAGTCCCAGGCTTTTAAACTATCTGTATTACATTGGACACGTCTTTTTAATTTTCTTATGTAAATAAGAGTTTTTTCAGTTTCCTTATTGGCTGTTTTTACTTTTTTAACCTTCCTCAGCAGCACCAGAAAATGGTTGATGCAGGGTCAGTGCAGATCTCCAAGCACCCTGACACAGAAGGCAACAGAAAGAATCCCCCCAGGGGCTCAGGTAGTACATCACAGTCACTTGTGTAGGGTCATACATTGATTTTTCCCATCTGGGAATGGAAATACATTTCTTGTGCTACCAGACAAGTCACCTGCAAAATCTTCAACCTGTCCTGCAGCATGGTGAGTAGCTCACCTGCTTAGGCCACCTTGAGGCATCTCCCTTAATTAGCGAGGACATTATGGCACAGATCAACACTGCTCTTTTGTTTCTGTCTGCCAACGTTCTAGGAGAGAAATATCTGGTACAAACAACCTTTTAGGCTGTCAGACCAGACTAAGAGACCTCTTGAAAGACGAGTTTAGCTCATTCAGGCTAGCACCTGTACAAAGGTTTCCTATGTAATGTAGTTAGGCTTAGTATGAGACACTCCAAGAGTGAAAAGAGAAACCAGTGTTCAACCAAACAGAAAGATGTCCCCCCAGCCCCACTTTATCCTATCTGCATTGCACATATCTGACAAGCAAATCCCATATTTAGAGAATACTGTATCTGAAGTCTGTCTATAATTGGCTCATACAGATACTCCCCACTATTTTGTTAAACATTGAGTACTAACTACATATTTTTCTGCTTATAAGCAACACTTAAATTTACCCATAATGAGACTACTTACAGTTAAGATGTAATATTTTAATGAAAAATAGAGTGTCTTTATAATAAAAAGCTTTTCTAGTATAAAAAGTGGTAGAAAAAGAGTAACTTTTGGAACACGAGTTTTTAGGCGCTGCTATTAAGGTTACAACAGAATCCCTAAGCAGGAGGAATGTTATATATACATATGTATATATATACACTTCAACTTGTACTTCAGTTGAGGCAAAAATCACATTAGCCTTATTATATAGTCCATATTCTTCCTATTTTGTAACGAGCCCTGTAGAAAAGCCGCTTATACTTTTAGTTTGATCTTTACCTTTTTTATCTAAAAAAACTCTGGGAAGAAGTTCAATGAGGAATGAGAACAGTTGTTGATGCTTTCTCATTCCAGGTCTGTTGCACACAGCTCACATGCATTCAGGGCTCAGATTAACCCAGTTCATTTTAAACAGCAGATAATTAAAATAAAAAATTAAGCATCATAAATTACATTTCATCCAGAAGGCTCTTAAAGTGCTTTATAGACTCTACACACAGATCACTCCACCAGTCACTGAAAGCAAGTACCTCTGGGATGAAATGCAACAACTGTTCCATGGGGCACGGCAGTGGAGAGGAAGTGAGGAATATCAGCACATCGAATTGCAATTGCAGGGGGAATTTAGGTAGGAAGAATGTAATTACCCCGTTTGGAGCTTGGCCAGACCACGGGGGTTAACATCTTATAAAGAGCCCTCTGAGAATTTTAACAACCCCTAGTGCTCAGGACCTTTAATTTATATTAGCCCTCAGGAGCAAGGCTGACTGCTTTGCTCAACTGGGTTTTTGCGCTGCAGGAAACGGGGGAAATCAACTTCTAGCTGTGCTCTGCTTCCACCCAACTACTAAGCAGATTAATGCTACTTAGGCTGCAACTTCTCATGAAAACGCAGCAGAAGGCAAGAGGAATGAAAGCTGCACAGAATTAGAGCTGTTCTTATTCATCTTTCAAAAGCCATAGAGGAAAAAAAAGTTTCTTACTCCAAAAAGCCCTAACTCCTCACACAGAAAGCACCCAAGATCACCTCAGATGGTATAACAATAATAAACACTATAAAGATACACAGGTTAGGAAGATAACTTCAGAAACACCCATCCACTCTCCAACATCAGCCTCTGAGAAAGAGCATGAAACTAAAGCATGTGCATAGAACAGTTAGTTTCTTAAATGAAGGGAGCAGTTGTCACCAATTATTCTTACTAATATATCTGACACATGTGCCTTTTAATTTTTTCTGAAGTGAAAGAAAATTAAAGGCAACAATGAAAATAATAAGGATGAGTAGGTAAAAGAAACATAAGCATGCAGCTCATCTTACTTTTTTGCTACTGTCACCTTCAAGCAATTTTTAAAAAAAAGTAGACTTGCTTCCAAGCTTCTTTCCTCTAAAATAAAATAACAAGGGAGGCTATAATAGAGCATAGCTTTTCACTCCCATTGAATCAAAAGCATTTGGAGAAAATTCCAAGAGACTGCCAAATGCTCTTTGAAATTGTTTACGTTATGTATCCATACCCCACAGAAGGGTCATATTTCTTCAACTAGGTTATACACAATTTAGAGTCATATAACTTCTCTATTATAGTCTAATATAATACAGTGCAGATATTGTTATTTCATTGTTTTTAAACTTCTGAATGTCAACAGGGTTGCATTTCCTTTGCCTTCGGCTGATTTATTTTGACCACTTCAGACATGCATAATAATAAAAGCATCATGGTATTCTACATTATTTTCTCTCAAAGCCTCTCATTTGTTTCATCTTATAATGAGAAATTGAAAGAAGAAACAACAAAAGGCTTCTCCAAACCAAGCAAAGCAGACCCCTTTGGCTTGTAAATATTGCTCAGGCACAGCAGAAATGCTCTATATCACATGGACAACACTATTGCTGCAGGAGCTTTTTGATTTATGCTAATGAGAAAAGCCACCTTGACGAACAGAAAACAAACGGCAGAACAGTTCAGTGCTGATGCAGATTTCGAACATTAGGTTTAAGTTTCACAGGAAATACCGAAGACCAGTGGTTACAGGAATCTCACAATGCTGGTACATATCTGGGAGTCCTCACTGGAGGAACGTCAGTCAGAGGCACAAATCATCAGTGATTTGTATCTTGCAGTTTTATCCCAGGACTCATCAGCTCTGTGTGCTCCGGGGAAGACTGGAAAGCCCCTGCTTTTTAAAGAGCATTTACAGACCAGGACTTTTAACTACAGAAAAACCTTTGAAAAAGCACATCATTCAGTCTTTTATGTAAGCCCATCATGCAAGACTGCTCCATACCCCGGCAGCTCTAAGGGAGAACTTGTCTTGCCGCAGGTTTATGTTCAAACAGATCTTAGCACTGGATTGGTGGGCTCCTATTCTCCTCCTCGAACAGCTCGCATGTATTTCTCAAGGGTTAAGTAAGCGTTTAGAAGCCTAATATTTTTCACTGACTCCCAAGATTACACAATCTTTTTTGAGTCTCTAAGAATTAGATTTTGAAAAGCATTTAGGCACATGAAAGTTTTCACACGTGCTCATTCCTGACTTTTGAGGATTTAGGAAAACCCCAGTGCCGGTTTAGAATCTGTGTATTCTTCCTATGTTCAAAGATGACATAAAAAGTGCAAGCTTTGAAAGTCCATAAAAGGCAGAAATTTGTGATTCAAGAACTCAGAATGTGTTACAGAATACAGATCTGCTCTGAGGTCTGGGTTTACCCCACGGACTTAGGAACTGATACGAATGGGTAGGTTACTTTTAGGGATAATACGTGTCATTTTGACAAATAAAAGAATGGGTCTAAGTTAAAAACTAATTCCTTTTCTATACCTACTATATGGAGATCATGTCAGCTTGCTGGCAAATAAGAGCAAAAAGCAGTGACTTGAGGCTGCTTTATCCCATTTTAGCAATCACACTGTGCAAATTATCGTGTACATAAATTAATCTCATGTTTTCACTTTTTACTTGACTAAAGCGTCACAGGCCACGGGGCAAATTCTGTCCTCATGATTACTAGAAATGCTGTCCCTTCCAGCACCTCTAAGGAGGAGACATGAGGGCATACACACTGCTTTCAAGCTATTTGTGCCTCACCTTGAATGCAGTAAATGCTACACAATCAAAGAAAGTGCTACACAGGTAAAGACAAAACGCAGAACACTCTATGCAGACAACTCCAGGTTGGATTTAGGAGGAGTTCCAATTAGGCTCCTGTGCAGAAAACAGCTACTAAGTGTTCCTCTGAACGTGAAATGGATCATTGAAACAACAGCAATTGAAAAACGCATCAAAACTCACTCTGGCTCAACAGGCTTAAACTGCAGAAACATCTATGCTATCAAAACATAAGTGAAAACTTTTCCAAGCGACAACAATAAAAAAGAGCACTTATGTGATTTGCAGGGTCAGCACTGCTAATTTATAGCAAGACCATGGTGAACTGAGCACCCTTTTTGTATTTCTCAAAATACATACTATCCTACAGATGCAGCACACTGTGTCACAGATGCCCAATAATTGAACAACATGGACAACTTCATGTAGTTGCTTGTTATGACCTATTGAAAAAATAACAAAACCCAGCAGTTTTCAGGCTTAATATAAGGTGCGGAAAAACAAGGACTGTATTTTGCCCCATTGGTTAAGGGGAACAAAAGTGGCCATGTATCTTAACACCTGGGAAAAGTCAGGGCATGCACAGCTGGCCGCGAGCTGGTCACACATTCCTGAGGTTACAATTACAGCCAGTGTTCTCAAACCAGGCTCACTGACAAGCAGTTGCAGATGGCCAAAACGCTTATGTATGGAAATAGCTTTACTCAGCAAAATCTTAGAAAAATAACGTATCAATAGGAGCACTTGTATATGTAGATGTAGCACTTTCTCAGTGATGTTTTCTTCAGCTAGCCCACAGGTCATGTCATAGAAACCAAAAACAGGAAAACGTTTGTGCTGCGCATCGTACAGATCATTTGGTACCAGCACATCATTTTCCCCTCAAGTAGAGTCCCCATGTAGTTAAAATGGGGAAACTCAATCAGCGCGTTCAGTTCCCAGATTTGCCAAGAGCCAGCCACACGGCCAGTCCTCTTTCCAACCCTCCAGTTTGATGAGGGGACAAAGGGGCATCATAAGGATCATTTGTGTGCACAACTTCATCTGTGTACACAACTTCACGCTTCTGACACTCGGATGAACCATTGCAAAGAAGGAAAATACGACAAAAAAAAAAGGACTAATGCTTTCTCTCTCTTCAGTACTGACATTTAAAAAAATTCACCTACATGAAGACTCCTCCGAGGCTTACTGAAACAATCAGAATTCAAACTTGAGAAAAAATGAAAAATGACCTGCTCATATATGAGAACAGAAAATGAAGGTTTTTCTTATTTGCAAAACCATCCTTTCAAGACACTTCTTTAAGGATGGGGTGATCATATGATTGGGTGAAATTTTTTGTGGTGCTGAAAGCATGGACCCTCAAATATCGAAGAAATTACACCAGTTATTACTGTGTTAAAATACAGGATGAAAAAGACATTTAAGTGAAATATCTAATAGGCTTTTAATCAGTAGTTCTCAAGCTCCTGGAGTGTTTGGCAAAATCTATACCAGAATTGATATAATAAAAATTATTATTAGACTTTGCACCAAACATGGCCAGAGCCAGAAAGCAGGACAGCAATAACAACTGACATTTGAACTGCGGCATTGATGATTATTTGCACCACTAAGTAAAAACCTGTTTTGTAAGAAAAGAACTGCCACCTTTCCAGAACAGAATATGCAAAAATTGCATCAAGGTGTGATTATAACATTTTAATTGCAAAATTTTTCCAATTAAAAATGCAGTAAAAGAACAAATGCATGAGGGTACCGCTTGTGCCTGCTATTCCCTGAGCAAGAGCCCTGTTACTGTGATTAGTACAGGGCAACACACGAACATCCTTCTGCACATGATCAGCAAGACTAAAAGGTCACTATGGTTTTAATTTACTATTTGCTATAAAACTCGTATCTTAAACTGACTTTGCGTATGTTTCCCAGTTATCACGCATACCTCTAAGCCAACAAATCGGAGGTTAGATTACACATCACTCAGTGTAAACCTGTATTAATATTCTATCCCAAACCAGCCAAAAGTAGAGAAGACCTCTCCAAAGCTTCTGCCTGTCCATTTTATTGGGCCTTACTCTGTACTCCCTGAGACAGGGAAATCTCCCTCTTTGAAGGTTAGGGAATTTTGCCAGAGTAAGGATTACAGGAACTGACCTCTTGAACAGCAGTAGGCACATAGTTCTCTTCGAACTATTAACATTTGCACACAACAAAACCTCGTTACTAAAAAGATTTTTAAACATAATAATAAGTGTGACACCCAAATTTGTACATTCCTATTTGTGAAAATGCCCAAGTCTCCTAAAGGAGAATTAGTTGTGAGGTAAATTTGAACATGAATATTCCCTTCTGTATATTGAGCTTTTCAGAGATTATTTTATTCAGCTTGTAACTACCAGCACAAATGCTGATTCTAAATATATCTGCTGAACTCTAAATGACTTCTGTTTATAGAAATAGGACATAACAAGCTATTAAATCTTCCTTACAACAAACTGCTATGCCAAAATACTTGCTCCGGATTTTTGAGCTACAGTTAAAAGACTTAGACTGGTAACCAGAAGAAAATTGGCAAGAGAGCTATTGCAATATATTTTGTCATTTAAAACTTTCTTCAGATAGACTTGATTTTAATTAGTTCTGCATCCACAGAGGCTTAAAAAAATAAAATAAAAATAAATCTAGTGGTGCTTGAAAAACCTTCATTACTTTATATGATTAAGGAATTTAGCACAACACTTTGATGCTATAGAGCACCTAAATAAACTTGGAAGAAGCAGACACAACAAGAATGAAAAGATGTGTAACTTCTGATGACTTGGATTAATATAGAGTAAGAAATTATACAGAGGACTCCACAAGAAGTTTGCAATCAGGCAAGAGTGAACTGCACACACCCATTAAACATTAGGTTCATGCTCATCATAGTAAAATACAAGTGTAAAACTGAATTGCAGCGTTTGGGGTTTTGCCCCCTTGTAAACTCTGCATCCCTCTCATGGCTGGCTGAGCTGTTTCTTCAGTTTCCATAATCTACAAGTGGCTGGTGCACTATTAAGCATTTCCAGATTCTACAGTGAAGCTCACTTACAGTATAAAATACTATTATTGTAAAAGGTCAGTATCCATTTTACTGCTGTTATAGTTGATGCACAACCACATTTACTCATTTGCAAACATAGACCGAAACTGAAATTTCGAAGACACGCTTTCTAAAGGAGCTGGCAGCATTTTCAGTTGCTCAAAGGTCATTGTAAATAAAGCATAAAAGATACGGCTCTCCTAAACGGCAATGGGATCTGGGACAAGCAGCTTTGGAAAAAGGCACTTTGAAGCTCAACGTGAAGCTTTAAGGAAAGGTTCTGTAACTCTCTTGTGGGAGAAGTAACAGTGTGAATTCCTTAGACGAGGGAACAGTTTTCTGCAGTTCCACTTGCCTTAGTAACTATTAATTGGTTTGTGTTCTAAATTGTAGACACTTAAGGTGACAGGGAGTGTCAGGAATGTTAACTGACTAAATAATATTTCAACTCTACCTGCTTAAGTGAAGAATAGACCTCCAACAACATATTCCTCTGAAATAATCTATTTACTACTACTCTGTTTTGGCAAAGTCCGACAAGCTAGATTTGTTTCTCACAAGCTGGAACTATTTACCTTGCAAAAACTATTTTATATGAAAAACCTCCAATTATTTCAAGAGGAATATTCCTTTCATTCTCTTGAAGTGAGATGACAGGACTCTTAAACCTACTTAATGGATGCAGGAGGGTTTCTTCCTACTTTCCCTTTTTTTTTTTTTTTACTATTGAGAAAAGAAACTCTCTCACCTCTCATCAGGAACATCTCTAATTTATCTAACATAAGCAGTATCAAGCTAATAAGAACAAAGGAAGACATTCCCTTTTAATTATTTTGTATAATTATAGTTTTACCTAAGCATCTTGAAATCCTCCAAAAATAGGCTGCCTGACACTAAAATTAAGACAGAATCTTGGTTCTACCAATGCAATTTTATTACTGAGATAACCTGACGAGCAAACACTCACACATAAATGCTTCATAAAGCATTCCTCTGTCAAAATGCTTGCCCCTTGTGAATATAGTAATTTATCAGGCATTTCAAGTGCTGAAGCAAAAAATATCAGTGATCTAAAATATGTAAAAAATGCAATGATTCAATTAATGCTGAGTTACTCCATGCATGAATGAACAATTTGACCTGGGCTTGAACACAGTATTTTTAATAATGCAGCTGCCATATTCGTTGGTCTCTGCATTTCCTGAAAACTAATCTGCCAAACAAGTTACACAGCATGAATCTTCTGCGCTTCCGTTCTTCGAGGGTGAGTTAGTAATGCTCCACCATCGCACGTTAGGTCACTGAAATGCTACATCCTTTAGGACATGTACACATACTGCAATTCTAAAATGAAGACATACATTTGCCAGTTGAAGAACTCTTACTGTCACCTCTGAGCATCTGAGTGGCCAGTACAGGTTTCTAGGAAACTTCAGGTCAGTTTAGGCACTAATTCATAAATATTTTGAAATACCTGTTTCGTTTTGGTTTTTTTTCCCTAAGTACATGATACTGTGTCTGCAGTTTTGAGATATTTCTTTTCAGGAGACTGTCAGACTCATAGCTTTTCTTTATTTCAAAGCTGAGGCAGCGCAACACATTTCAACATAAATGAATTAACACTATTTTCACACAAACCAAAAAAAAAAAGACCCCCCTCCTGGACCACCTGACTGGTACTATCCCAACTGCAGTGCTTAACCCTGAGTATGCTCTGGGAAAGCCTCACCTATAATCAACTTCACATGGAGTTCATATAAAATGTGTGTCAGCCTGGGCCCTTAAGAGCAATTCCCCATCCCCCTCCCTTTATAAATATAGCTTGTTTCATTTCAGGGTGAAATCTGAAATACAGAAATAACCTTTGAGCAAAATCAAAATCAGGGTTACTTTAACTGAGTAGTTCAGTCCAATGAAATCATCATTAAGATTACTGATGTGCAAAAATACTTAGGCTGGGTTGATGAAAGACTACAATAACTTTGTATGAACATTTACAGCTTCAGATAAAAAGTGATTAAAATAATAAGTAAATATTCTTTAACTGCAGATGACAGCAGCATTACAGTTAATATTTAATCATGACATTGTGAGAATATTCAGTAGTGGAAGACAGGATTAACATATTGCTTTAAAACATTCCATTACTTTCTGCATCTGTTTACTGATAATAAAAGAAACAGCTGTTCTAAATGTAACATTAACAGGTGTAAACCGTTCATTTGAGATTTTAAAACAATAATTCTCCTCTGTTTCCTCCTTAGCTATTCTGAAATGACATTACAAACACCCCTCCTATTAGCTTACACAATTAACTTGTAATTGTTTAACCTCTCTGCATGTCCCCAAAACGTATACATGTGGAGTTAGCTTCCTTCTCCTTTTGGGCAAAAGCTCTGTTCTCCTGCACTGCACATCCTGAACTAATGCACCAGATGTGTCCCATAAAATGGTTGGTCACACTATTCAGCAGCTTTCCTTTAGCAACTGTTCTATATCAAATTTACTGTAAAAAAGCATCGTAATTATGAAGTAACACTGTATCAAATTCACAGACCGAATATCTCACTATGCTCGGCTAAACTATGAATGATAATTGAGCTTGAAATTGTATATTTACTTTAAATAAGTCCTCCAAATCATCTGCAACAATGTGTGCTTAATTCGAAGCCATTAACAAAAGATTTAACATTTCCACATTTATACTCTCCATAATTTCAGATATGATACTCCTTACAGAGAGAGGGGAAAAAAATAAAAGCAAGTCCTGGTAGCCTTCCATTTGCAAAGTTAAGTGGCTGTACCTGAAGTTTCTTATAATTGCTAACCCATCCTGTTAAATACTGGGTAGAAAAGAAGCAAAATTCTCAAGAACCCTTCAATATTCTATTGCAGCCAAAAAATCAATTCAGAATTACAAGCTTATTTAACAAAATAAACCAATCCCCACTACAAAACCAAAACCTGACCTGCTTTACAGAAGATAAAACAAACTCTGAAGACCAAATATTATAAACCTTTCAAAAACCTACAAAGTTCCTCGTTAAGGTTACCTTTCATTAAAGTAATACCAGTAAGGGTGCAGGGGAAAAAAAGAGGAATGAAATCCTTGGGAATGTTTGCTTGTATAACTAAATAAAGTGCTTGGGAGTGTTGATTCTATTGATAGATAGTTTCAATACTCCATATCAGAATATGGAAATAGAGAAGAATCCATTCTAACAAATCCCAAATCACATCATCTAGATTTTATTCTTACCAATGACTGCTAGGTGCTCCTGAAGTAACTTCAATGTTCCTCTGATTTGCTATAGTTCTCTGAATGGCTACTATTAATGATAAAGGGAAAAAACCAAACCTGAAGTAGTCCAAACTCCTTCACACACACACTGGTTAACTGAGAGGAAACAGAAACTTCTTTAATAAAATTCCTACTACATTCAGAAAAGACACATGTAAAAGGTGCTGCCTCCATTTCATGTTTATACCCATGTTTATAAGCAAGGAAAAATAACTTTTTTTACATGAGATTTTCCTGTATTTATAAAGGTAAGTTGATATGTAATGGTTTCCCATTAAAGGACTGTGCAACTTCTCAGAATTTGGTGAGGGGGACACCTGAGCTGCAAACACACCACCAGAACCAAACCTGCCCCAACCAATCACACAAACGATTGAAAAACGCAAAGCTACGTACAACCACAAGGCTTTGCAAGTTTTACTACGAGATCATGATTTAGTCTGGAAAGCTCCTAACTCTCCCCTAGGCAGCACTGCTACCCACATTAGATGTATTTTGGGAAAGCAAATGTGTGCACACCACGAGGAGCAAGGTAAGCAGTAACGCTCTAACCTGCTGGGGACGCTAAGCAAGGAAGGAATGATGCTCACCCATGGTCAGCCTCAGACCTCAATTTAAGTCCAAATTGTGCAAAACCGAAATGCCAGCAGAGGGCAGCGCAAATACGGGAAGTCCCTGGAACGCCCCAGCCCGGCCACTCGTGGGGAAGCAGCTGCGTGGGGGCAGCGTGAGGGGCACAAGGAGGTGGCGGCCACTCGCTCGCCGCTGGGACGCGCGCCCACCACGCCCTGCTCCGCAGCTCTTCCTCTGTGGAAAGAGGTCAAGTACAACAATATCCAAGTCCACCCAGCATCGCACATTTCAGGTTTTCTTCTTCCTTTCAAACAGCCCACGGAGCTAGGGGCGGCCCGACTGCAGACACAGGCAGCCTTTGTGTGCTTCCCCAGGAGCCTCGTGGGGCTCACGGTGAAGCACTCCGTGCTGATGCCATGGCAGAAGATGACGTGCCTTCCTTCCCCAGAACTGCTACCTAAGGCACACCATTTAACTTCTTTTAAGCTCGTAAACCTAGAACTGGCGTACTTCTATCGTTTAAACAAGGAACATAAACCGAATGTATCACTAGAGGAAGATGAACAGTGAGAACATCTCTAGAAACAGAAAATAACATTTCTTTTTGTTGACACTGGATAAAGCAAGGAGAGACCTCCACCCTGTCCTATCTAAAGCCATCTCCCATCAGCAGAGCACCAGTGTAACTCACAGTTGCAGCTTGCAGTCCCAGCCACAAGTACTGCGGTGGGGAGACACTAAGATTTACAGCTCCAAAGCTGTGCTCCAGCACTCACTGCTGGCACCCAGCCACACAACATCCCCCAGTGTCCCACAGAGACAGAAAACAAACTATGCACACGTACCTAAGGAAGAAATCCACAGCAACTCTCTGAGGTGTAAGGACAGCAGACACAGCCAGAAAAGGAGGGAAGACCCAGCTCCCAATTGCCTAACCTGGTGCACCTGCACCCAATGAAAATCCTGATGCTAATTTGCTTCCATAGCAACTAAACCCACCCTGGCACCTATGAATACCATTTGCCAATCTTGTTTGCCCTCAGTCTAGGGCCTAAATACCTATTAAAACGTGTCCTCTTGATGTAGACTCAAGTGTTACCAAAGATACCAGCACTGGCTTCAGTATAACTAGGATACAGCTATCTTACACTTTGGAAAAGAACCAGCAATTATTAATCTCATTAAATACTACATATTATAGTCCAAACTGACTAAAACTGGTGCACATATAAATTTAAGTTCCAACAGACTTAGTCAGGAGATAAATTTCTATTCTGCAGCCTGCTTTTGGCTTTTCTCACTGTAATGGCTACTCTCTAAATTCCCAGAGTTTGTATTCCAACAAGAATAAAAATAAACAAACTATAACCTTCTGTATCCCATGCAAGGCTGGGATCCTGTTTCTCCATCAGAGCCAAGGGTCATGTCTCCTTCCTCTACCTCCATCCTTCTCACTTCGATTCTCAAAGTTCACATCTACTGCACTGAGTGACATTTAGAGCCAACAAGTGTCCAGCCTGCAAGTGACATTCTCATTCTGTGCCTTGCTCACCTTCAAGCTTGAAAAGATATCCTGCCTCTGCCCTCTGATCATCCTTGCTCTTCATGAAAAGGATAAACTGTCTTTAATGGCATAAAGAAATAATCATAGAATTGCAGAATAGTTTTAGTTACACTTTCTAAAGGTCACCCAGTGCAACTCCCCTGCAGTGAACAGGGACATCTTCAACTAGATCAAGTTGCCTAGAGCCCCATCCAACCTGACCTTGAGTATTTCTACCGTTGGGGCACCTGCTACCTCTATGGGTAACCTGTTCTACTGTTTTACCACCCCCATTGAAAAAAAACTTTGTTATACCTAATCTAAATCAATTCTCCTTCAGTTTAAAACCATTACCTCTTGCCCTATTGCAACAGGCTCTGTTAAAAAGATAATCGCTGCCTTTCAGATTAGAACTTACCTGTTGTGATGTGATTTCTTAAATTAGTTCACCAGTTCAGCATCAGTGATTACAGACTCAAACACTACATTTGCTTGTCTGGTCCAACACTCCTGTCCACAAACTAGCTTGCACTTGGGCCTTTCAGCAACCTTCAACCATTTACCCAGCAGCCACAGAAACATTACAAAGGCCAAGTCCTACCACCGCATTTTTACAGCGCCAAGATTTGCAAACAGCTGGGGATGGACAGGAATTTCCAGGCGAGCTTGAAACTTTTAAAGCATACTCTTCCAGAGACAAGGCATCTGCTATGCACAGAAGGCCTAAGGGGGTAGGTTTACAGAAGTAGGCCACTACTTGAAATAGAGGAGTAAACATTGTGTTCTGGTAGAAAGAGAATGAACCAGTTTACCAAAATCAGTAGCTCTCTATATAGTAGACTATGCCCTAGTTATGCCACATTCTCCCCGAGGGAGGACAGCTTATGTTTCCCACCCCCAAAGAGTTTGTGTATAGCACTGCACCAATAAACATCCATGGGCATCTGATTTCAGTGCTAACCTGTGATCCTATGACTCAGATCCACTCTGCCTTCAAGTAACTGGCCAGTTTTTGTTGATGTGAAGTTTTTAAACTGTACTATACTTTTAAGAATGACACTTCTGTAAGTGTAGAATTTTTGGAGACTGGACACTAGGACTGTCAATATTCATTTACATGAGCTAAGAATTTCCAAATATAAATACAGCACCACAGAAGTCTAACTATAACACCTGCATATGGCAATGCCATATTTAAATACTTACAGCTATCTGGCATTCCTTCGAAAATTAACATCTGATGTCCTTAGTATAGTAAACTTTGCCATGCTCTGTTGAAAGCAACTTCTAACCAATTCACATCTAAAAAATTGTGACATACTGGTATTTCTTAAACCTGCAGCAATAAGAGAAGGATGAAACCGGTTGAGAACATTTCTTTAATAAATTCCTTTAAAAAACAGTGGTGAGTTGTTTCTCTACAGTATTTATTTCCAGTTTTCAAGAAATAGCATTTTTATTTAAATAAGTCTTTAGGAGGTGAACATATAACAATGAATAGTCATTACACAAAAGCTTTGCACAAAACATACTGAACTTACAGAGTAGTGATCAAAATTAAGCAAGAGAAGTATGACCCCAAACAAAATGTTCCATTTACTGAATAATTTCCATGGAGTTGTGCTTGTCAACTTCTGGAATATCTGTTAAGTGATGAAAAAAAGGACGACCATGAACGCAGCCTTTATTTTCCTTTCCAAGCTGTTGCTTCATCCTGTAAATTGTGTTTTGCACATCTTCTTTTGACAAATGTAAGGGCAGCTGCCGAGCTAAACGTACTGCTTCCCCCTGTGGAAAGGAAAAACAAAACCAAAATCCTAATAATTTTAAAGTACCACTTCTTAGCACATCAGCCTGGGGCTACCAGAAAGCAGGAATTAAACACTCACTGTTTAAAGGTCATCCTTTCCTGCTGATAAATATTCCAAATCCCAGAAATCTAAATGTAACTCTAAACATATCTTACTGGTCAGTTTATGACATTTCTACAATGGAGCCATGCACAGTCAGCCTCTTGGTCGTGTTTGCACTCTTCTAGCCTACTTTTTCAAGATGCTCTGTGTTTCTGCATATCTTATTTCCTGCTTTCACCAATATCAGCTGTAGATGTTTACCACTTCACAAGACACATTTCGCACCACCAACTTTAGAACTATCATAAATTAAGTCAAGCAGTCAGTAAGTAAAGTTTGAAAAATACTCCAGCAAAACCATAGATTAATGTTGTACTCACTATGGTCTATTGCACCCACTTATCTCAATATTCAAAAGCAGAAGTGACTGCTAAAGCACCCACCCTCAAAGAACTAAGCACCTTCAAAAAGAAGTTTTGTTTCCTCCTCCAAGATGGGCCTTCTTGCCATTGACTTCTCTTCTGTACTTAAGTCATGTTGCCTAGACAGAAATGTATGTGGCACATAATCTCCCTCCATACTGTACAAACCTGAGCACCATTCATAATGATTTAATCCAAATCATGTAATTTTCTTTGCCTGAGGTTTTTTCCCACTCCTCCAGGTGAGAAAGAGATGGTGGACTGTTTCGTATCCCGGAAGGCTGCTGCTTCAACCATTACCCTATTCCTTCTTCTGCATCTATCGACTGACAGCAAAAGCTGCAGACATGCTGGCTGCTCAAACATGAAATGAATGATAAAAGTTGTGATTCTGAACATGACAGTGAATGGCATTTCCACCGTTTACGTTCCAGAACGGTCAAAAAATTCAGTGCTTATTTCTGAATAACAGCTTTTATAGCTGTTTGGGGTGTTTTACAAACCATTCCTGTCTCAACACTGAACTTACCCCTTCTTTAAGCTTCTTTCATGAGTGCATGAGAGTGGTTTAGTAGCTCATAACAAAATCCCTTGCTGCAAAGGCAGCTTACTGCCCCCAAAAGACAAGGAAAGATTTATATAATAATGCTTAAAAGATAAAACACATATTCTGTGTAAATATGTGCCTTAGTCCCACTTTGAAGGAACCCGATCCAGGGAGGCATGTTACAAATGCTTAAGTAAGAAGAGACTTTACATATATTTTGGTAACCTTTTTGAAGAGAAGTGGTATTAGTGAAACAGCTAGACAAGAAGTGATAACTACTACTGTTGGTTACTCCTGCTTTAACTAGTACCACATCTATTAGCTGTCTCTGAAACTTCACGCTGTTATTGTCTCTGGATGGACAATTTAGTTATTTGCATAGAAAATATTACCACCAGTCTATCACTGCCATTCTGTGGCAGGTCTGTGTTCGAACACAGAGAAATGCCTTTCTAGTCTGAAAAGTGCCTTACAGAGGAAACACCTCGTGAACATCAGCTTTTGGCAGGTGTTATATCACACTGGGTGACTGCTTTTGGGTATGTCTGATGCAAGTATTTTGGTAAGGAATACACAACTCAGAGAGGATATGATATTCTCTTTTTCAAAAGTAACTTCTGTTTAGAATATAATGACATTAATTAAAACAGAAAGCTGAAGAAAGATTTTCAAGCAGTTTAAGGAATTATTACAAGTTTAGCTAGCTAATACTTAAAAAGAAAGCTTCTGTCTCACCTCCAAGTAATTTATCACTTTGAGAGGCCTACATTCATACACTTCCTTTGCATCCCTGTTAACTACTGCATTCAGAATTTCTTTCAAATCAGAAATTCCATAATACGGCAGACAACTTGCCATCCCTTCTATTTCAAGATGACTTTCTGTAGCGGAAACACCTGAAAATACAAAAATAAAAGAGTAATTCATGCACTGCTTTAATTGCTATTCTGTAGCAATTCACTGAAAATTAAACTGATGCAAAGTCATTTAGTAATTTGGTCCAATACAATTAGGAAACTTTTCTGTTCCTCCCTTGGAATGAAAAGCATTTATTTGCACAATGTTTCATTATGATGATGTGTGTTTATTCACATCACAAATGTCTCAGCTTACATTAATCCAAATCCTAGCTGGCACTGTTTAATGCTTAAAACATTTGCAGCATTCCCAATCTTGAGCACAGCTTTAATGAAAGCTTCTGTGACTTTAATTAAACATACATAAAGTAGAAGCTAGCAATAAAACACAATTTAGTTTGAAAAAAATTAAAACAGTGTTGGCACTATTCCCTATGTAAGTGGTTGAAACATCTGTAGAGTTCAAATGTTATCATAACAAATTCAGATTCTATTGAAATAAAAAGCAGTTTTTTCTCCTACCACATCTGAGGAAAAAATCAAGCCCATAAAACTAGAGGCCCTGTGACTGACTTAATTTTATCATTCATATGGTATCACTGCTGGAGCAGGTACCACTCTGAGTAGGAATGATGAATAAAAAATTAAACAGCCTTTCTAACAGAGTATCTGTTCTAGTTTTGAGGTCGACACAATTTCCCTTCTTATTCTCATTACGGGGCCTCCCATACAGCAACCTTTTTTCCCCTTCCAGTCAGAAGCAAGTTCTCTGGTAGTCATATATTCTCACACAGTCCTTCAGACCATCCTCTCATTCATGCTGGGTGCACAGAAACCTCAGCCCAACCTGCACAGCCACCTTCCTTTTTCCTCTACTACAAGTCTAACAAGTAAAAAGTTTCACAAAGACAGCATGGACAAATTTAATTAATCATGAAAATAAATCCACTCTCGTGTAATGGCTCCAGGTAGGATAAATAACCTTCAGCCCGAGTCACAAATGGTTTCTGTAAAGTGAAAAGAACTGGAGACAAATAGATTGCTCCAAGGTGGATTAAACTAATAAACTGTCACAAGGAATAATTCCTGTTTCTAATCCAAACAAGAACATGAAATATTTCAAAAGTGAGAGAAAATATACATGCAACATAAGTCGGCAAAACGTACTTTCATTAGCTGGTAGAATGAAGCTGAGTTACCCATGTCCAGGCACCGTTTACTTGACAGTCATTAAATAAGAGCAGAAATGAACAGGATGACTCTGCAGGTTGAAACTTTTCCTCAATATGGGTGTGTAACTTGGGTAAATAATGCTCTTGAATCTTTTTAAGCTTCACGGCATGAGATATTTTGACCAGTGGGAATTCGATATAGGGAACAACCCTCTATCCCCCCTCCCCCCAAAAATCACATAACCTTCTTCCAGCTATGTATTCAACACTGGTTTACATCTGAAACTTTATTTCATTTTTCACCCAGCATTGTCTTCCTTCTCTTTTTCAAACTGCCTTTCCCTAACCACGGCCAGCAAGCAGAGACATATTTTCATGTGATACTGTAAACATAAGTTCAGATTCAGCTTAAAGCAAAATGTTAAATGATATGAAAGTTCGCCAGTTATAAAGGTGAGAAAAGATGATGTACTATGCTAATATTTCCTCATGGGAAAGCCTGTCAGTAAGAAACAGGAGAAAAGGATAAAGCCTCTTTTTAAAATCTCCTTCAGCTCTTTTCTCTTTATTTTTGTCCCATTTTTGATTTAATTACAGATTAGATTTGAGGAACTATTCCAGACCATTTGATTATGCTGCTTTTGCTCTAAAATTAGAACTTAGTCTGCTTGAAAACCTTTCAATAATTACCCCTCTATACGCTATCAAAGACAGGACACTAATTTTTTTAAGTTTCAAGTATTTAGATATTCAGTTTAAAAACTTGTACTTCCTGTGCTTCTTTTTAAAATTCTGTGACAGTGAGGTTCTGGATTTGCAAAGCATTTCCTCATATACTCTTCAGCTTCAACAACAGCCACTGTTCCATCTGCAAATTTTGACAGCCAAATTTAACTTCACCATTTTCCTCTTTTATCTAAAAGCCGAAGTGGGCTTGAAATGTTTAACGTAAGAACAAACAATACAAACCCTGGCTAAGGGAGGTTAATTTCTTTGCTATTTCTGTTCGTGTTCCATTCTCCTTTTCTGCTAGCATTCTTTAAACTGCAAAGTAGCCCAGTTGTATTCTGATTAAGAACTATTTATCTGCAAGTCTTTGCAGGAACTCCGGTATTGGCAACACTTGATGATATAAGCGGATGTCCAAGCCTCAGTGTACTTGTAAATTTTTGACAAAATATATATTAAGATTTTTGAGTATTCAAACAGCAGTTCTGAAGCAGTTTCCATGGTAGTTTCTATGAAGTACTTTGCAACTTCCAAGGAAAGTATTTCCATGAACAAATAAACTAGCTTTCAAATGACTAAAACCATGGATTTCTCATTGTTACAAATTTCCCCTTTCTCTTTCCAAACAAAGCATTTACAATCATCTTTGGATAATTCCTTCTTGATGGCCAGGAAAAACTGTTCCCTTCCAGCTGCCACCTAGATTAGGTGACACTATAACACTGTCTATCTCCCAGGCTATGGTCAAAATCAAACTGAAATTAAATTGCAGCATGATTTTCCACTGGTGGGTTACAAGAGCTGAGGCAGTTTATATTACTAAGAACAATGGGTTATTTACCTATTACTGCTCTTTGAGGCCTTTTAAGCACATTCTTTGCACATACTCATGTTGACTACATGAGACAGACAATTATACCCTAAAAGGCTGCCTTGAAGCACGGCTCAAACCCCACCATTGATACAATACCAGCTAAGGTGTGTTCCTTGGTCTCAGTTCCTCTCCAGCCAAGAATTCCCATCTCTCTCTAGGCCTTTCCCAAAGGCAAACAGACAGATGTGCAGTGAAGGCACATATAACAAACACATCTTAAGAAGAATTGGACAGAAAGTAATCCATCTTAGCTCTTGAAATGCTCCCTGCACGTAGGGGTCACTGTGAGCAAACAAATGCCTGGCAGGTCCCAGAACGCTGAGTATTAAGTAATTTGCTTTATTAAGTAAAAGCAAACAGACCGCTCTCCCAAAGGTAGCATCACTTGAAGCCTCAGTAAGGCCAGAACATGAGGGGGTGGGAGGGCAGTGGAAGACAGACTGGAGCTCAGCGTCACAGCTTTGCAAATTACAACAACTGGCACATTCCACAAAGAAACCATTGATTTTGCCTAACTGACACACTGACAGAAAGAAGTGTTTTCTTGGCAATTTCACAACATGTTTTTCACTGTGAGCTATCCAGAGAAAAATCTACTTGAAAACTCCTCAGACTGATGAGCAGTTAATATGAAGAGAAACAGGGAGGCAACACAAAGATCTTAGTCTACCAAAAACATGAAGCTCATAGGGCACTTCCAAAATCTAAGATACTTGGAACAACTTTGGCTGCAGTAATACAGCGTCTCTGAAGAGAGTAAAGACCCTTCTGTCTTCTAGCAAGAACACATTCAAAAGGCAGACTTATTCTCAAATGAAATAATAGGGAAGTAAGGCCTGCAACTCCCACACTCTTGCAAAAGTAAATATCCAAATGTGTATTTCTGAAAATACAGACGTTTAAGCAGTTTTCCCATCAAAATCGCAGAACAAGAACAAAACTCCAAGTGGAACTGAGTTCTTGTTAGGAAGAAAACAGCTAATTAGACCTTTCAAAAACCTACTAGGAGTAATGTACCTGGTGCCACACGGTGCTGCAGAGTTCAGAGGCCTGTGAGAAAGACTCCTGGTAAATTTTGAGAGTAACTAAAGCTCAAAACCATCCCACTAGCTAAAAGGTCTTGGCCATTAAAGAACATAGTTGTATTTCTACAAATTCTAAGCACTGTGAGGGAATAAGATTCAATGTCTGAGTATTAATTCCAAGATTATTGCAAGATCAATGAATTACTCCTTTTTTATCCCATGAATGACACTGCCCCTAACATGTCATCCAAATAAGGAAAAATTAATACTTCATGGGTGGGTTTTTTTCAATAAGAAACCGTAAGAATGAAAATCTTCACAAAAAGCCCCCCTGTGTCACAAGCTGCCAGAAGGCAAGATTCTAAACTGCAAAGAAGCATTTTTAAGAAAGATCAGTTGAGATGCAAGCTTAATGCAACAAAGGAATTACTGAAGTCACCTTCCAAATTCACGCAGCTGCCCAGGGGTTTTTTTAATAAACAGTCAGTTCTGTAAAACACCCCAACACCACACGAAAAAGGGAATAGATCTATGTTCCTATATTTAAATTTAAATTATTATAGTCATCTAGGAAACTGTCCTAGTGGGGTGCACAATACCAAAGGCAAGAGGTCCAGTGTTCCAAATAAGTATCTGAGTATTATGAGTAGACTTAATATATGGTAATGAGCAGCAGTACTCTGAGTCCTTCTCTTCTTCTTTGGTAGCAGAATATCTGTAGAGATTTCAACAAACAACCAGCGCAACCTATTAGACTAACGGTCCTCTTCACAGACCACCATGGGTCAAGGAAAGCCTCTTCCATGACTAGAACTGCTGAACGTTGAACTGGAGCTGCTAAATTTCCTTTGTTCTTGTTTTGGGAGGTATCTTAGAGTTAGCGATGGCACCACAGACTTACTCACATGGATCAACAGAAAGGCTGGTTATTTTGCAAGAAGAAATTACCAGAAACACTACTTGCACGTTGAAATTCGAACCTTAAAAAAATCAATCAATCAATCAATCAACAAATTTCCTTGTGACGTAAGATGATCTCTCTTTTTCTGTCCGAAAAAGCAAACTTTCTAGTACAGAAAATAAAACTCTTCACTTGGGATGAAGAAGGAAGCCATGCATATTAATAAGTGCTAATAAGTGGCTATTAATGAGGAAATCAATCAGCAGCCAGAAAGAAACATCTAATATGACCATATCAGGGCTGAAGTCCCAAAGGAAAATACATATCTTCGAATATGCTACAGTGGACCCTGACAGGGAGAAAGAGTTGACTGAACTGATCCAATTAATCCAAAAAGTTTTAAAAAATTAGTTACACAGGTTGTGTGCACAGAGAATGGGGTTCTGGTGTGCTCCTATGGATGCTGCTAAGGAGAAACTCTCCAGTTACTACGGGTTAAGGGGACATTTCCATTCTAGGACCTCTCTACAGCAAGCTGTGACTTTATCATCCACTATGCAAAGTAGGAACCTGTGGCCCAAAAAATGAACAATATATCCTGAAGAAACAAAACCTTTCTTAAGCAAATTCTAGTTCAACAACATCTGCATGCCTCTCTTTCAGGATGTGTCTGAATTTCAAAAACTCACCAAAAAAAGGCACTGAATACAGACAGTGAAAAAAAAGTATTGCTTCTATAAGGACAGTGAAAGATGTTTTATGAAACAAACTGATTCTCTCAGAGTTGAGAAATCCTACAGAATACTCAGGTCTAAGTGGGACAAATTACTCCTGGTTTGCAGGTCCCTTCCTGTAAAGACTATACAAGGATCTATTAATTAAATAACCTTACACTGCATACTGAAATTCCCAGAGAAGGACACATTAGGAGTGTTAAAAATGAATGAGGGTCTAAAAATCAGCTCTAGTAAGTATTTGTACAAGACAGCATATTTCAGGGACAAGTTTAAGAAAAAGAGAACAGACTGATTAAGCATTAGGTAGAAATCCCTGGGTCAGTTGGAACAAAGCTGGGATAAATTCCACTTGTTTGCTGGTATTTCTACCTTCACCTGCAGTGGTGCGCTCTTTTAATAAAACAGGCTGTAACTCCTATAATGTCAGCAGCAGAAGCTTATAAATATGACTGACAAGACTCAGATGTTATAACTTTTCACTCAAGTAGTTAAAATAGAAGGCTGGGACAAAGAACTGAATTAGATTCCCATTCTCCACTGGGCTATTCATGTGCGTCATAAACCTCCACAGTGCACACAAAGCACTTTCACTAATAGTAAACAAAACGAGAACACTTTCCTTGAGATTTCATTTTCTTAAATTTACTTAAGAACACAGGATTGGAAGACTACTTCCCAGTTACTGTGTCAAGTACTTTGCTATTACAGTGTTGCAATGCTGCTCTTAAACTAAGCAAGCTGTCTTAAAAGTAGTTTCCCATTTAGTTTTGGTCAAGATGACCAATTTTGTTCACAGTAGCTAGCGCGGGGCTGTGTTTTGCGTTTGTGCAGGAAACAGTGTTGGTAATACAGGGACGGTTTTGTTACAGAAGGGCTCACATAGCACCAAGGACCTTTCTGCTCCTCACCCCTCCCATCAGTGAGGGGACTGGGGGTGCACAAGGAGTTGGGAGGGGACACAGCTGAACAGCTGACCCCAACCGACCAAAGGGATATTCCAGACTATGTAGCATCAGGCTCAGCACATGGAGCTGAGGGAAGAAGGAGGAAGTGGGGAACGTTCGGTGTGATATGCTTGTCCTCCCAAATCACCACTACGTGGGATGGAGCCCAGCTTTTCTGGAGATAGCTGAACACCTGCCTGCCCATGGGAAGCAGTGAATTAACTCATTTTTTTTTGTTTCATTTCTATAAATAACTTTTGCTTTACCTGTTGACCTGTCTTTATATCTCAACTCACAAGTTTTCTCACTTTTACCCTTCCAGTTCTCTCCCCCATCCTGCTGAGGCAGGAGTGAATGAGTGGCTGTGTGGGGCTGAGCTGCTGCCTGGGGTTAAACCATGACACATCAGAAGTACCATGAGATCAGTCAACAACTCTCTGCTATTGCCTAGAAATAAACTAGAAATTAAACTTTTCACCCAGGATGAGAAAGAAATTGTCTTCAAATTTTCTTATTCCATTTATTCACATCTAGTTTACACTAATTAGATTTCAAGCAAACTCAGAATATCAGGAGGTAAAAAAAAAGTTTGTGAGCAAAACTGCTAAGCCACAATCCCTCTCTCCCATATCTGCCTAGGGACATACCAAAAGCTCCTCAGCTTTTGATTTGCTAGTCTGAAAAAACCATGTAAGAGCTGCCTCTTACAGTACACGCTTTATTTCCCTAATTGTTCACTCCATGATTTATTACCATGAACACCTCTTCTACAAAGGTGGTGTTATTTATGTAGAGATTTACTCAGTCAGAAAGAAGTTTCCTTGTTTTTGCTGTGCATGATTCAGTAAGGAAAACAGCTTTGGCTCTTTTCTTCACAAGAGCTAGCCTCTGAGTGAAGGAGTTGGTCTACATCCCTTTTTTGTACCTACCCTTAAAAGATCCCATATGTTACAGTACATCTGTCATCACTGTACATATGTGGGGATCTGTAACACATGAAGCTATAGCATTTCTAACAGCTCTTATAGCCAATCTTTTCCCTGAGCTGTCAGCTAGGTGCTACCCCCAAAGACATTTGCTTTTCTTGGAATTCTGCTGTAGAATTTGTGATCTGCAGAACCAACAGTGGGTTGCCCCTGTGTTTCCAACGCATCCCTAGAAATCATTCTTCAGAAAGATGTAAAAACATTTGAGCTCTCTTGATAAGGTAAAAGAATCTTATATGAAATGCATTTATTCTGTGATCAACAAAGAGGTACTGAGAAGTATACTCCCTCAAAAGTAAGTTCAGATCAAACTCTGAGAAAAGGTGTTGCGATACGACCATCTCTTTGCTGGCCCCTTTAGGCTCTGCGTTACAGCTTTGATAGGAAAGTATGACATTAACCAGGATCCAGCTCCTTACTGGACCTCCTCAACTGCTCAGCAGCACAGGAGTAGTCAGCTAAAGCACATACTTGCTTCTACAAGGAACACCATGGAATAAGGTGCCTGGGCTAAGGAATTCTTATCAGTCGAATCTAAATTATGTCAGAATAGCAGTTAAGGACATGGGTATTGAGCATTTTGAGAAAAGAAGAAAGAAGTGAGGAAAACATGGATTTCAGAGCATTCTTTGAAATACCATTAAAGTTTTCTGTTTACTCAATGTTCTGTGTAGAAGATTACATTCTTTGCCAAGAAATAAAATCTCAATGTTAAGGAAAGCAGGATGCTAGTGCTTTAAAAGATATGGGGATGTACAATAACATGATCCACATTAAGAGTAATTTAAATCATTAAATCATAAGAAACAAGCTCCAATGCAACTATAAGATTTTAAAACTGTCATACCTTCTATCATTTTTATCTGGAATCCATTTGCTACAAGCCTTGGATCTGACAAATAACCTGATCCATGGAAACTCTGGTAATTCTTCTGCATTTTATGAAGAGCCTCCATATACTGAGGTCCACCAATAAGACTGGAAAAAAAAATCCCCCAAGTGTTAAAAACCAACATCCCTTATGTGAAAACTACAAGTGTGCAAACACCAGAGAAAAAGGTAGCAAGTGATAAGCCGTGATCAAGATTTTTTAAAGTATTTTGAAAAAGCAATTTGTTTAAAGAAACAAAATGAGGACTATTCACTTATCTTAGCAAGCAACCAAGCTTAGGCATACAGTAATAATAATTCTATCAGCCATTTCCTAATTCTTGGAGGAAAGTCAGCTAAAGTGAAGTTGTGAAAACGTGGGGCAATTATTTTTCTTCTGCAGGAGGAACTTTGTACTTGCTGCACTACCAATGAAACTGGTCAAAAATCATACTTATTTCAACTAGAATAGGACCAAGTGCACTCATTACTTCAAGATAAAAGTATAAAAACCAAAAATCTGTTTTAATAGAAAAGTGAGTGCAGAAATAAGCACAGCATTAGCAAACAGGGCCTTGCCAGAGTTTACTGTAAATAATTATCAAATGATGCTTCAAGTAACGCACACATTTTTGCTCAACAGTACTATACCTGTCTGTCAACACAATTGGATCGTCCAGTTTCTCTACTGGAAGCTTATGGTTCATCAATAATCTCTTACATAGCAGGGCCTCTTCCAATCTATACGGATTCAGCAACTTTAGATTTTTTTCAGTAGCAAGTATCCACACATCAGGAAGACTCTGACGACGGATCAGGAAAAGCTCGTGTTCATCTGAAACATTTTTTTCTTGTCTCTGAAGGTGACGTCTACAGGAACTCAGAGAAAAAGGCACTGTGACAATTTTCACAGGCCGCTCCAGTTTCCCCTTCTTTTCAATCTGGTCATGGAATATCTTGTCAAGCTTCTGCTGGTCAGATACAGAACTCTTTAGCTTGGGTTTGTGTTTTTCTGCCTCCTTTGCTGGTCGGTGTATTGGCTGTGCATTGGCTTTCTTGACCTCTCTGTTGTACCGTTCCTTGTCCTTAGTGGCTTTTATTTCATAACTTAAAGGAGAAAACAAACCAATAGCATGATCAGATAAAAAGCTCCAGACGCCAGCTCCTAACACACCAAAGCAGAAGGCAAGGTAACCATTTCAACAGCCAACAACCACATCCATGGTCCATTCAAGTATCCACATCAATATGCTGCCCACTGCAATAGAGACAGCAACTGTGCCTCTATTACATCACACCTTCAACAAAAGCTGGAAATTTTCCTTCATCCCAACAGCCAGCAAAACCTGAATTACTGTAAAGGGGAGGAACTCCTACTGTAAGAAACAGACCGCATCATATAAAGATCTACAGCAAGGGTCTTTTCACCTCAGTCCCTTGTTCAATTTGCAATCAAATACAGAGTTTTGGCAGGAATGTTGTGTCACAGGCACATGCAGCTCAATTCACAAAGTCATTTAAGCTTCTAGATCTCTACAGACTTCCAGGGGAGGCCATGTGGCTGGCAGGAGTTTGGAGCTTGAATAATTTCTCAAGCATCAGGCCTTACTTAATAAAAGCATATTTGATTTCAAATGGCCTAAAATTAGCCATATGAAGTGTAAGAATACAGAATACGCATGATTATCACAGAATTCTGTAACTAATAATCAATCTTACAGATTTTTCAAAAACAGTCAATAAAAAACTACTCCTAAAAGCTGTCTAAATGGTCAAAACATTACTACATACTAAACCTCTACAACATGAATGGATTCTTAATGAGTTTATAAATGTCAGGCAGATAGCTAAACTTTTATAGGTCCCAGGTTTATGCTTGTCTACTGAATATGAATTTCACTTTTCTGAAAGCAAAGGGTGTGATTTGCTGAACTCCCTCTCTTTGCCCTTACTTGATATTCTGAATTCTAAAAGGTAATCCAAACCAGTCTAATCTTCAATTAAAACAAAACCAAAAAAAAGTAGTACTATCATATGTTAGTATTGGAAATAAGTGTTTTAGCTGGTCATATTTATTTATTGCTACTTGCTGGAACAGTTTGATTCAATTACGTGTATGCATGCTGGAAAATTAAGGTCAACAAAAGGGTCACCATTTGCAATTAATTATGATGTGCTAGCATTCACATATGGTACCAATATTTAGTTAACTAAAAAAGTCAGCTTAAATAGTTTCTTGCAATAAATCACGTCCTAGAAAATATGGAGCAAACATTAAGATAAAAAACATCTGCTCCTTTTAAAATGAATGGATGAAATCACTTGAACAGAATTTTTTTTAATCCCAAATTCATTTACAGCTTTGACCAGATCCATAAGTACTTTGTTTTGAATAGACCTCGCTGAAATGCAGAAAAATATTTAAGTGTAAGAGAACTGAGCTTTCAGTGATCCCTGATAATCCAAACCAAAAGCACTTCCAAACAAAGTCCAACTTGCCTGTCACAGTTTAGGCTACCATCAGAAAAATTCTAGCCTTACAAACTTTGATTGTGAGCATCTTCCAAATTCATACACATCACTATCAGTGACTTGCTCAGAACCAAAGAAAAACTGCAGATTGACAAACTATGAGGGAACACCTTTGCCTTTCTGAAAATCCTTCCACAGAGGAACATATAATCATCAAGTGCTACAAGAACAGCTTTTCTCTGATTTGTGAACTAAGACTATAAATTCAGGATCCTTTTCTGAAGCCACAAAACCTAAATCCAAGGAAATCTGCAAAACTGGGTGTAAGCACAGAGTGGAAGACTACAATGAAGTCTAATTTCAAAGGCAGCTTTGGTTTAACTGGAAAAACGGATCCACGATATATTCTTCTCGCCTTGCAACATAAACCCAAACAAAATAATCACCATACTTAAAAAAGCCCTTTTAACATGTAAGTCTCTCAGCCCTTTTGAAACAAATAATCTCAATTTGAGTATTTGGAGCAAACTCTGACAGTAAAGACCATGCTACCTGAAAAAATGTTTCTCCCAAGGTACAAATCTACTCATGAAGAATTACTGCAGAGTGCTGACAAGGTGATTTGTTAGTCCCATAGTAACGTGTGTAACTTTGAACCTTTCCTACACCTTCAGGGTAACTACTCCTGCCACTGTTATGGCACTTGAAGGAATTTCTCCCACTCCTACCTGAGCCTGATATGCAGAAAACATTACGGCCAGAAACATATGCAAGCTGTATTAATTAAGAGCTGAGAGACTGCAAGGACTGAAATCCTTTGCAAAGCAGGGGGATATGCGATGCTGCCAGCATGGACATGCACGGAGCTTTCCTCCTCTATTATAACCTAAAGACCATAACATTTGACATTCCGGTTGTGTAATAAATGCTGGCTTGTTTTGAAAAGGCCATCCTGTGTCACTGCGAGACATCTGGTACTTGTATAACTCCCAAAAGGGATTTAAATTAATTTAGACCCGATGGAGGGGCCACAGAGAGAAACAGAGATGCTGAAACCATGCACGCCCATTGCACAAGGCAGGACTTTACCACAGAAGGATGGAGGACTAGAGCCCAGGAATCGAGGGCTGTGCCAGCAAGGATGAACGCAGGAGAGCTGCGGCACTTGGGCTGCCCTGATGTATGTACGTTTGTTGTTACCTCTAGGTGGCCCAATTTATCCAGAGTGCCTGGAGGCAAGACTTATGTTCACTGCCACAAGTCCTTCTGGATAGTTGCTTTGCAGGAAAAGTTGTCTGTATATCTCTGTCTATTTGTTATTCTCTGAGGCAATTTTAAGGGAATAAAAGTGGAAAGGTAAACCAAAGCTGATACCTAGAGATACAACTAGTGGTGAATTCTTCATTTCCTTCAACATCCATGGGATTCAATCCTACATATAAGGAAAATACATATACTATACATAATACATTGCATTCAATCCTACATATAAGGAAAACTTGATTACCAGAGAGGTCTCCTTCCTGAACTAATGCAAAGTTAATCTGTAGGCACACTCTTTAACATAACAGTTGTACCAGGAAAGCAACCATGAAATCTCAAAAGCTAAAGCAGAGCAAATTAAAATTTTCTGAAACAGCTGGCAGAACCTTTTGTTTCATTTCATTAAAAGCATGAATATAATTGGAGTAGATTTCTACTATTACATTAATATTTCTGCTTATGCAGATATGGACAAAACACTTTCTCATGTATAGGTTTGTGACCATAGCATGTTGCTTGCATAGTAAACTTTAAATTAGGTAAATCAGAAGCTAGGTGAAAAGGTTTCACTTAACTCTGATATAAATGACATTCAGAACAATGCAGATGTTTTCGTCAAATATTTTCTTTTCTTGCAGATGGATTTCAAAAACACAGTGACAATTCACTTTAGAAAAATATGGAATTTAGCTATTCAGATTGCTACCTAGGAAGAGATCTGGTCTTGTTTGAAACAGATTAAAATTTAGACTGTGCTATACTCCCTGAACCAGCACTGGAATAGCTGTTCAGGGAAAAAAGTAAATCCTTGTGTCATTTGATGGGGTTTTGCAAATACAATTCTGAGGTAGCCTAGGCTGGGATACAAACTCAATTTAGAGGAATGGAATTTACCAAATGTTCGAGTACTAAAGTTCCTAAAAAGAATTCTCACTTTATAGCAATAAAAGTTGAAAAACCTCTGAAGAGCTCTACAGTGCCTTGCCTATCACCATGCTGGTTTTCAAGAACAGTGTATTGGGAGTGACACAGTAAAGACAGCCCTTAGAAGTTCATAGGATTCAGGCACTTTCTTGCCTGTTATCTTAAACAACCATTCAGCAGAACTGTCACTAACTACTGCTGTCTCTAACCTAACTGCTGCACAGCAGTGGCAAAATGAGTAATTCCAATCAGCAGTGCACAACTGCACACAGCAAAACGTGACAACTCACAATAGTGATTCTGATCTTGAAAAGTCAAAAATCTTCTCCTATTTTTTCATAAATAGCTGGAAAGTTACAATTTTTAAAATTCATTACAAGTGACTCTTTGGTAGCTTCCAGATTCAGAAGCAAGACACGGCCTTGAACTTACTTCTTTTTTTCCTCTTCATTCAAATTCTTCCACTGCTCTTCAATTGTCAGCAGGATGTCACTCATGCTGGTCTTTGGATTATCATCTAGCAATTTTGGACGACATTCTTGTGTGAAAAATTCAAACGCAGACTTTGGTTTCTTTATTATTCTGCTATTAATTAAGTCATAAGCTGTCACACGTCCAAATTTTTCACTTATCACATTTTTCTTCTTTATGCTTTGATTTGAGATTTGTGGATCACTGCTTTTTTCACCAGTGTATTCATTTTGCTTATTAATTGTCCCTCCAACTTCAGGAACCAAAATCTTAACCGGTTCCAGCTTGTCTCCCAGACTGTCTTTAAATCCACTTCCCATACTCCAACTATCAGCAGAGATTTCAGGTAAGTCCTTAGGGACTAAGGCTTCCTCATTCTTATCTATTTCGTCAGTATTATCAGAACTCAAAAGATGCTCATTGGCTTTTTTAGACTCGGGGTCCACAGGAACACTATTACTTTGAATATCAGCCATATTCTGTCCATTCTGTTCCTCCTCACGCAATAAATTTAAGGAACTGTCAGGACAGGCATCACTCTTAGAAACCTCTCTGTGTACATTATCACCACTAAATGTCTGATGATTTAAGCAGATCTCTGCGTTTTTTCCTGCTTGACAGTTTTGCACATCACTGCTGAGTGAAAGGAATGAAGTATGAGCATGTAGCTCATCATTTCCAGATGGTCCCATTTCATTAGCAGCCACATCTGTTTGGTCTGTTCTACGAACAAACATGTCTTCTGAGGTAACATCTGTTTTATTACTTTCACCAGGGACTGTAGCAGGTAGTGGCCCATACAGTGATTTCAACACATTTTCAACTGCAAGTAAGACAGATTCCTGGAAAAAAAGAAGAAACAAAACAGAAAACACACACACACAAATGCACCTGAGAATGTAACTGCCAGATACCAAGAATACAGAACAATATGCAAAATGCTCTTATTTGGAATAATTTTTAGACAAATCTGGACAGATTATTGCATTTCATTTGTTCACATGTTCCAAATGAACAAATGAAATGCATTTGGACACTTTCTGAACTGGACACTTTCAGCCTCAAATATTTTGTGACATGTATTCTGCGTCACTAGTTTATTCTGATATCACAAAACCAATTAAATGGTTTCTTTGTAACAGGGTTCTGACTGCTTAAACCAGTATCAGTTAAAGCTATTCCTACCTAATACGGAGTTAGAAGTTTACAGCCAAAACAGGTGCACCAGCAACATCCAATTTCATGTGAATGTGTTTGTGTAGATGCTTTTATGGTGTATGTTTCCAAATCAACTTTGCACCAAGTGATGGAAATGAGAAAGATAAAAGCCCAAACCCCTAAAAAACAGAAATAAATTTTAAAAAGAAAAAAAAAAGAGAGAAAAGAAACTCCAGCCCTTTTTCTGATGCCAAAGGAAAACTAGATCAAATCTAAAAATGCTGTGTTAATTTTCATGCAAGTGACACTTAACCGGCAGTAAGTGTCAAGAGTAACTCAGACAAATACAAAAGGTTCTCATGAAGAAGAGGATTAACATCCTGGTGTGACTACCTATATTCACTTTGAACAAGCACATTATAACCACCAATGCAACATTTCTAATTTCTGGGGCACTTAACTGATGTCATCGCCAATCTATACACATAATGACAAAATAGTGCTTTGGTGAGAAATCAACTCCCCTCCTGCTTACCCTCACCTTAATGGTGTTGTTTAAATAGTGATTACTTGGTTTACATATGAAGTTAAGCATGAGATTTACATATGGCCACATATCATAATTCCACTTAGCTTCTCTCACTGTAAAGCCATTTGAAACCCAAGTGGTACAGGCATATTTCTGACAGCATCAAAATCTTTTAAATCAACTGGGAAACTAATTTTGAAGAATCCCCCACTTCGCCTGTTCAGTACTTTTTGATCAAAACAGTCCTCTGACAAAGGCAAGCTGTCCTGTAACTAAAAAAAACCCCAAAACCCAGTGGCACTGTTTATGTTTGAACATTCTGGTAGTCCCAAGGCCCTTAACTATGCTTATGTAAAGACAGACAACTTAAAACCAGAGTAAAATGTAATTACCTTATAATGCAGCAAAACTTGTGTTTTATCAGGTGTTATATTCACATCCACAGCAGAGGCAGGTACAGTAATATTCAAAAAGAAAACAGGATATAATCGAGTACAGTCCTTTTGTGTGACCTGACTGTAGTACTGTCGAATTAACTAGAGACAGATTTAATAAAGAGATGTCAGTAAAGGCAATAAAATAGACAAAAAGGCACAGAAACAAAATTTGACATTATAAAAGCATTACTGGTTTGCTGGTTTTGCTGGTTTCTGAAGTTAATGAAATGCTTAAAAAGTCCTTAAATACAAGCATGCCAGAATAATCACCAAAAGGGCAGCTCCTAGTGGTCTCCATGCCTTCACAGCATGGAGGTTAAAGTGATACATAGCCTATTTTCGATGCAGGGCACTGTATTTTTACTTTGTATGGTAGTATGCTGAATCCCACCCTAAATCCAGGCTTCTCTGCTCTACTAAAGAACCATCCCTTTCATGAGATTCAAGCTGAGCTTTGAACTCCTAGAAGAGCCAGGCACATCAAATAATGCATGGAGATGGATTATCCTTATTCTGCATTTAACATATCAACACAAGTTCAGAGTTTACATCTACAAAGCTTTGCTTCCCAACTGAAAACTACTGTTGTGTCCACTTTAAAACTGACACGAACACTTTGGCATGAGTGTGATTTTCTTGCCTGGCGATAACAAGGATTAGGACAGCAAGGCTGCTCCAAGTGAAGTGCTGCAAGGTTCAGTAGTGAGAGAAACCCAAGAGTATCAAATTCTGCCTACACAATGCTTAGCAGTAGCCAATGCTGGTGCACTGTCACTTTCATTTCTACTGAATGCATACACAAATTTAAAGGGAAAGCATGGGTGTTTGCTTGATAAGCCCACAGCTGGAAGTGGACAAAATCAAAGCCATTTTACAGAAGACCTCTCTTAAAAGAAACTACATAAAGTTCCCTTATGGGAAATCGCACAGGTGATTTCTGCAGATTAATACAATAAGGAATCAACTATTCTGGTGTCCTGCACAGAGCATCTGAAATTAGTTTTGTTACAAAGTCAAAAACACAACCTCCAGCTCTGTGGTCAGACTGCAGTAAATGGAATGGAACTGAGGCACCAGCAGTGTCAGATTTGTGGAAAGGCTTTCTGTTGTAAATGCTAGTATCTTCACCTGTGATATTCCTGATTATTTCATGTTGGAAAAAAAAAGTTGTAGATTACTTAGGTGTCTCTGTCCTTAAAGAAATCATATCTCTATTCCTTGAATTACAAGCTAGAGGATGTTACCTTCAGTATTTCCTTCTGAAGAACTGGACGATTATTTATAAAGATAAAACTCCTTTCTGAACTTGAGAGGCTTGTCAAAGAACTGTCTGACTCAGCTTTTGGGAGAAATCCAGAAAGATTTATCTGCAATGATAAAACAAATACAGTGCAAAAGTCTTTTAAAGAATCGAAATTTTTTTTTGTAGAGATGAGATAGTAAAATAAAATTGTTCAGGAGTCCAAGTCATTCAAATGCATGCACTGCTTCTTGACAGTTACAATACACAAAGATAAAGGTAGTTAAAGTGAAAAAAAAAGAGGCTGAGAAAGATGGGCTTGTATACATTTTCCTTGATCAACTTAGGGAGATATTTCCCACTCTGACTGCCAGTTGCAGCAGGATGCTGCCAGGAGCTGGGCGAGCCAGGAGAGCAGCTCTTGGCTTGCTGACCGCGGAGTTGCCAATGTAAGCCCTGTCCAAGCCAAAGGCACAGAGTGCTGCCCAACCTGGCCAGGGCAGCAGTGACCCAGCCCTACAGGGAAAGCCCAAAACACACAATCCCTCCCTTTCTACGTGCAGAGCACCTTAAATAGCCTGCCATAGGGCATTTATTCAGGGCACCTAAATTTACCTACGCCACCTGTATCCAAATCATATGACTCTCAAGAGTGCTGAGCACCCACGATTCACAGGCTGCAGCAGAACCTGTGAGCACAGCACTGCCAGGGAGCCTTGGAAATAGCACACGATTTGTGTACCTAACATGAACTCCAAGTTTTAAGATTTTTCTGTTGATGTTCTTTAACAGGTTTTTTCAGGTCAAAATAAGGCTGATGACTTGTGCTGCCTGTCCTATCTCTTCTCCCTCCCCCCACTAAGCAACACTGAAACTGCTGGATGGATTTCAAATCAACTGATAAAGAAGCAGAAATCCCAAAGATTTATTTCCACGGTTCCTGTGGTAACTGACAGCTGTTTGGAGAGAACAGCCTCAAGATAATGACCTCACTAAGGAAAAGGCAATTGTAACTTTTCATAAGACGAGAACCAGCAGCATGCAAGAACTGACATGCCAAGCAGCCCACATCCTGCCCCACACATTGCCCTCTGCCACCTGCCCAAACTAACAGGTGAAAGAACATGGGGGCAGCATGAGGATGGAGATTTTGGAGATATGGGAAAGTCTGGAGAATGTTCTGGTAGCAGGGTGGATCACTGAACACAGAAATGAGTCCTAATAAGCTCTGCTTTTGGCAGAACCCCTTGTATTTACTAAAATCCAAATTATCATGCATTTGAAATGGAATTTAAAATCCATGGGATTTGGCCTATCCCTCCCATTCATCTACGTCAAGCCAGCTATCTGCTCATGTGCTCCCTTATTCCCTCTTGACCTTGTACCAAGCATTCTGTGCTAAAGCTGGCATGTTCTGGTCAGCAACGTCGCACAGAACCGAACACCACTGGTCAAATTAAAGAGGTGTCAAGTATCTGTTGGATGATTATCAGAAAACAACATGCAGCACTTCTAGATTTTATTCTGCAACTTTAGCACATCCTCCCTCAATGTTCCTCTGCTACGCTTTAAGCTCTTTTTCTAATTCACAAATATTTGTACAAGTCTTTCACTTCAAACAATATTTTTGTATACAGAAAACAGTAAAGCAAAACTGAAAGTCTCTAAATAACTCATTTAACAAGTTGCCAAATTTAGAAATGGCTGACTGCTGTTACTATTTACAGCCATGTAGAATATCAGTATGCTCATTAAAAGTTATCTACAATTCATAAAACTAGTCTTAGTAGAATTTTCGTGTATGAAAGTATTATGAAATAAAAAGACAAAATTACAGAGACTGGAAAATACTAATGAAACTTCAATTTCATACTAGATTAACTGTTTTCAAAATTAATACTTTAATAAAAACCCCAATTTATATATGTATTAAAATATATCTGTGATGGGTGGACAGCAGAATGCCTTTCTTTAATACTTATTTTTCTCCTAGTGGCACATGTAGCTGCTAAACTTAACCTTCATAGGAAAATAAGAGACTAGGGAAATTTCCTGTGTGAAAGTTTTCAGCCCAAATAAATCTATCCATTTACAAAACTGGGGATCTGAAAAGTGTAAATACTGACTTGTACATGTAAAAAGTTGGGTCATCTCTTTATTTTCTTAGTTTTCTTTTTATTTAACAAGTAGCTCCTGAGTTTGCACGCTTCAAAGCTAATTTGAGAAGTGTTCCTGCTTCATTCAATGCTCATAATGAAGATGGTTCCAAGAAGGCCAGTCTTTAAAATCCCTGGATCACTTGTTCAAGAAGTTTTAACTCTGCCATAAGGAACAGCAAGATTAGTTTTGTCTTCAGAGCAGACTTTGCAGCAAAGGAGCAGGAAGCTACAATGAACAAGTAGGAGATAAAAGAATGAAAGAGCTGCCCTCTGGTCTGTATAGCAGATGAGAGATGGACCGAATGGGAGGGAAAAAAAGCAGTATTTGCCTTGCCCTTAAATACCTGTTCCAACACCTGCACCCAAGGGAGAAAAAAATGGTTACACAGGCAACTCAACTCTGTCACTTTGTAGTGTTTGGCTGCCTAGTTTAGAAATGTCCACAGTTTCTGAACGTCGACATTATGCATGGATCACTTATACACCTATAAATGATGCAGATGGTATTTTACACACTATTTAGAGACAGAGAGAGAGATGGAATGTTCCTCAACTTCTATTCAAGGAATATGGATGCCTCACGATATAGCAGAGAAGTAATGTGAGAACCTGAGTGCCTCCTCCAAGCTAGTCCCTTCTAAATACCCCCTTCTCTTCCTTTTGGAGCCCCCTGCACTTGCCCTGTGGGCACATCCAAGCTACATTCAGGTAAGAAAAGCTCTGGATGTTCTGTTCAGACATAAACAACTGAAACTTTGTAAAGTACAAGAAGTGACTTTGCTTTGTTACTCCTCATTTTACTGCATGTATAAAAGCATTCTGGCAAACTCAAGATTTAATGCTGTTGCACTATACATACAAACAGTCAGACTTTAAAGTCTGAATAATCTTACTAAGCACATGTTGAATGCAGCATTAGTAAGCTGTGTCATGTTGACTTTACAATAACTCATCTCATCCTGTCACAGTTTATTACTTCATGATACAGGAAAATGCAGCTTAGAAGGTTCCAAGATAGCAAGATTCCCCTTTAATAAAAATGTCTCCAACAAAAATGGAAGCAGAGTAAAACATGATTGAAAACATTAGAAAAAGGAGGGTGTCATGGAGAACTCCCTCATTTTCGGAAGGGGCAAAAGAAGCCAAGAACACTGGATTTTTTGAAAACTAGGAAGTATTTCCTTGAAATATATGGTTGGTGGAAATTTTGCATAACTTGCCCTTCTAAGTATGTGTTTCTTTTGCTACTCAGGTGCCCTCACTGAATTGAGGGGATACTCTTTAGAGTACAAGGCTAAGAGGCCATGAAGATGAGAACGATCTAAATGTTTAGATATTAATCAGAGCACAACCTGCCTGTGGGCCAGGAATCCCAACTGAGACAGCTCTGAGCAATCAGCAATTCTGCATTTGTCATCACAAATGTTTTTACTGCCATTTGATCAGTGCCACATGAGTCCTGACAAGATGATTCTTGGAGTGGATTTTCAATCACCAAACCAATTAATTTTACGGAGAGGACAGTAATAGACCCAAATGCATTAATCAGATGTCAATCTGGAGATGCATCTTCTTTTTTGAAGTCTCCTTCTTTTTGAATTTTTCTTTAGCTCTCTTCATTGACAGACCTGAAGTGAATTTGGGAGAAGGAAGTTAAAACTCACCTCAGGATATTCGCAGCAGTGTTGAAAAGGTACCATACTGCTCATAACGGCTGTTCCCAGAACTGACATACAGGCCATTTTGTGATCTGACACCCTGGTCTTCTGCCAAATAACTGCCTGAAACAAATGGCACAGAGTCAAATTTTTGACATTATATTTGTTGAACTCATGTCATGTCTATGAACATGCATATGCAACTGCACACACACTGTATATGTAACATTCTGTACCTTGACCCTCTGAAAATCACAACTTTCAGTGTTAACAGACTCAATACGGTACCTTTTGACACGTCTTCTCATACTGTGTGACTTACCTAGACACACAGCTATTGGAAAACCAAGCAAAGCTTGTATTCACGGATGTTTTGTGGCTATTCTGGACTTCCGTACCAAAGCAACTGCTAAAACCAAATCAATACAAATACTACTTCTCTTAGATACACAGCAGGGCTTTGTGCTTTTCCTGAGCATATAAATTGAGGGTTTATGACATGTCTCTCACAGGCTGGCCAACATTTGAAGGTGGGCACTGCAATGCTTATGTTACTTATGCCAAAGAGGTTATTTTGGTAGAGATCAGGCTATTAGCTGTCCATCCATAGCTCGCACCTGGATACTCTAAGTCTATGACAAGCCTGCCATTTAGAAAGAAAAGCAGTTTCTAAGGAACTATAAATCAGAAAAGCAGTTATTTGTCTAACGAAAACTTTGTACAAGCTAGAAGGATGAAGGAGTTTCTGCCATATTAGCTACATGTCTTGAAATATTATTATAAAGACTTAATAAATACAGTAAAGCAACATGAACTGTGACTTGCAACTGAAGTTATTTGTCAAGTCCACCTATGCATACAGAAGGTATTAGCTACTTTGGGAGGTAAAATTTTGTCTATCACTAATGAGAAGTCCTATACCAAATAGTCACAAATTTAACTCTGAATCTGCTGACTTTCATTGCTCTGTATCAACAATAAAAATGTTATCCTTGGTTGGTTTTCTGCTTCTAGGCAACTGAGACTGCTACACTTAGGTCCACTTCATTTTTGCCACTGTTAGCTGCTTGAGTGTATTCAATGTGCAACCTTTAAACACTAAAGGAAAAGTAATTCAGCAGGGTGCATATTAAATTGGATGTTAAAGTGCTGTTAAAATTTCTATTTTTAGTAGGTACTAGGTGTCCAATAAATTCAAAATGACCCCACAGTATTCAAGTACAGGATGTTAAGTGGAAGGTTGGTGACAGAGCAAAAAATACACATGCACCCATCTCAAGAAATGCAATACATAGCCTTAAAATTCCACCTGTCCAGAGGGATATTTGCTGGCCTTCAGGGGTGAATTCCACAGAAGAACACGGTACTCCTGTAACATGATACTCCCTTTCTACAGGACAGGTGGAATTGTAAAGCTTTGAGACTGTTGACCCTGAACTATTCCCCAAATCTTTAATTTTCCAGTTCCATGTACATTCTGCAGCATTTGTGAAGTGAGGCTTTTCAGCCCTGCTTGAATGTAATTCATCTCCTGTACAGCAGCCTGACAGCCCCTTGCAGATGCTGGACCACAGCTCAGTTATCCTACAGCGAGATGAACCCCTCAAACATAAAACACAATTTACATCAGGGAGAGCAGTGACCAGGAAAAGGGGAGAAAGAGAAACGAGCAAGCAGAGCCATGGGCTGGGTGTCCACAGGTCCGGCAGGGAGTTCCCCCGTGCTCCAGAGCAGGCAGAGGCAAAGGACAGCCAGGGCTGCCTCTCAGCCTCTCTCCCCTACACCTGCTCTAAGCCTCCTCAAAGACATTCTGGAGTGATGAAAGAATCTGTCCTCTTCTTTATAGCTCCTCTTATAAAACATATCCTGTACTGCTTCTATTTTAAAATTGATTACTTAAAATGGAAACAGAAAGTGCCAAGTGATTTTTTTCTTTACTGGATGTATTTTAAATTAAATGCATGTGACCAAACTGAGAAAGACACTTGTTACATGACTAATATAAACATCATGCTGTTTATTTTAGGGTATCCTAGTGTGATGCTGCAGGTACAGATATAAATCTTAGCTGCTGATTAATGCAAGTTTATTACACAGCTTGACCTGCTTGAATGGCTGATACTCAGAACTGTGAAAAGATCACTTGAGTAAGGTGGTTTTAAGAAAGCTGTGAAAAATGAGAACTTTTTAAATGCAAACTTGCTAAAAGTAGATACTGTAATAGGTTCAAATTAGTTTTTTAAATAGTCATATACTCACCAGATATTTATACTCAGAACTACAGACAAAATTTTAGGAAATAGTTACCACTGTAGGTTAAATTAAAGCCTACAAATTAAAGAGGCCATGCAACTCCTACATTTCTATACTATACAAAGACAGAATAGAGTGTGCATTCATTTTTAGCCCTGACTGCACAATATGAATCAACAACACAGGAAGAGCTTGTAATTTACAGAAAATTATTTTTCTAGATTCGCCAGATGTATCAATAGGCATTAGAAAAATCAGAGAACAATGCCTGTTCCATTTCATTTATTTTGGAAAGTGTTGCCATGAGGTTCCTGTAACACCCTATTTTTTTAACCTTGCTCATACCCTTTAGTTTAGCTAAAAATACACCCCTCACACACACCCCCTATTTTTTTTCTAGGTCATATAAAGCGAGTGTCTAGGATGAGCCAAGGAAGAATCTGACTCTAGTCAGTATGATGACGCTGCAGAAACAGCCTACTCAAAGGTATATTATTACATATGGCCCATCTTAGGTTTTGCAAGAGCCAGCCAAATATATCCCCCCTCTCTGTTTCATTGAAGGGGACTGCACGATCCAGATATTACAAAATGTCATAAAGCATATAAAATCTATTGCACATATGCAGAAGATAATTATGTGTGCGTCTCTGTGTACCTATGTCGCCAACTCACGCAGCCCTAGGAGAGAGGCAGGAGGATGACAACGTACCATTCCCACCTAAATGATTCTCTGACTCCATGCACACATGGACTAGGCATCTGTTATTTCAAGATGAACACCTAAGGCGCAGAAGGATTCCTTGAAAAACGTGTTAAGTGTGGAGAAAGAGCGTGCAGCCTCTTCCCACTGAGGTCCCTGCTATACAGCAGTGGAGAGAATTGAGAGCTTCTCAGTATTTGTTTCTTCAAAGACCCCAAAGAAAAACAGAGAAAAAAAATGCAGTTGCTCTGCATCCCTAACTACCCTTCATATTTTAGAATTTCTACCAGCAGCTACAGTGATTTGCAATCCCAGATAAAAGGAAAATCTTATTGAGCCGGGACTGGATGCTGTTTCCGACTGTGGCTACTTCTGCACAATTATGATGCCACGAGTTAAACCAACCCATTCCATTTACCTTACTACTACATAATGGCAGTAACATTAAGGAGACTTTTACTACCCAAACCACACCTATTTTCTCCATTTATTTCATGTCAGTCATATTGTTCACCCTGTAATTAAAGTTTGAGGGTGTAAAAGTCTAGTTGAGCAAGCAGCAGTTGTATATGAGCCATAGGCTGGAAACGTAACTTGAGTTAGCTCTGTAAAAGAGAACTACATTTCACAGTGTCTCTAATTTTGTGCTACGTGCTTCAAAAATCCCATCACCCTGGCATCTGAGATCTCCCTGCAGATAACTCTTTGGGCCAGTATGTTCCTTAGCTCCTTGACTTCAAACCTAATACCTAATTAAGCTTCAATTGAAAGCATTGCTTCCTACCTGTTAAGAGAGTACACAAACAGGAAAAAAGCCAGGCAGCAACATCCCAAGTTTGATTGAGCCCAAGGGAAACAAAACCACATCATCCTGTACAATGACTATAAGCTCTTCAGCTTAATGATGCACAGACACCCAGCTCCAAGGGCTGGCACATTCTCTGCAGTGGAAGAAAACTTATCTGCTAAGATCAAAATTTGATCAATATAAAGTCTTCACCACATTCTTTAGAATGCCAGCCTTGAAAAGAGCTGATGTTTTTCAGCTCCACACCTTAACTGGTGTCCTGTTTTAAAACCAATGGTAAGCTACCTTACTAAAAAGGAACCCTTACATAAACTGCCCCTGAAAACAGAAATCACAACAGTTTTTCAATTTAACTTACAGAAAAATTAAGCAACTAATCAATTATTTTCCTGGATATTTTATACTCACCCCATAGGAATCAGTTGCTTCATTTTGTACGTGATGCTGGGACAATTACCAGTGGAGATATGCAACAGAGAAACTCAAGGCACCATTTTCCCCCTCATCAGATGCAGTTACATACCTGTCTATCCCATGGGCATCGGATACTAGAGCTATCGAGGGGATTTGTTCAAAGACAGTCACGTTCCACAGCCCTGTTCATTCTACAAATTCCACTGTACTCCTTACTCAGATTTCCTGTTCATGACACGAGAGCACCCTCTCAATGAAAAGGCTTTCTTGAGCATGACACCGTGGAGAAATGCTTGGATTTGTGAGTCAGGAGGTAAGTTAGGAGAACAGCTAACAGGTATTACAAGCAGCCAGGGATCTTCATCTGGTAACACCTGTCTTCAAAGCCTTTCAAGAATTCCAAAGACTACTGAAAGTGTACATTTTTTGATTGCTTTAATCACACATGTTCAGCCATGGGTGTTCAGAGAACCCAACCTCCTTTTATGACCAAGTGACCCATCTAGTGGATGAGGGGAAGGCTGTGGATGTAACCTAAACTTCAGTAAAGTCCTGAACACTGTCTCCCACAGCATTCTCCCGGAGAAACTGGAAGCCTATGGCTTAGACAGGTGCAGTCTGTTTGGATGCACTCTGTCTGGATGGCCAAGCCCAGAGAGTGGTGGTGAATGGAGTTAAATCCAGTTCGCAACTGGTCACTACTGCTGTTCTCCAGGGTTCGTTATCAGGGCCAGGCCTGTTCAATGTTTTCCAATGATCTGGAAAAGGGGATCAAGAGCATCCTCAGTTTGCAGGCAACACCAAGTTGGGTAGGAGTGTTGATCTGCTGGAGGGCAGGAAGGCTCTGCAGAGGCATCTGGACAGGCTGAATCGGTGGGCCAAGGCCAGTGGTGTGAGGTTCAACAAGATGAAGTGCCAGGTTCCGAACTTGAACTACAGGCTGGAGGGAGAGTGGCTATTAAGGTGCCTGCTGGAAAAGGACCTGGGGGTGCTGGTTGACTGCAGCTGAACACGAGCCAGCATGTGCCCAGGAGGCCAAGAAGACCAATGGCATCCTGCCCTCTATCAGAAGAACGTAGCCAGCAGGACCAGGGAAACAATTGTCTTTCTGTACTCAGCCCTAGTGAGGCCACACCCCAAGTCCTGTGTTTAGTTTCGGGCCCCTCACTGCAAGTAAGACATGGAGGTGCTGGAGTGTGTCCAGGGAAGGGCAATGAAGTTAGAACACAAGTGTGATGAGGAGAGCCTGAGGGAGCTGGGGGTGTTTAGCCTGGAGAAGAGGAGGCTCAGAGGCAATCTCAGCGCTCACTACCTGACAGGAGATCACAGCCAGGTAGGGGTCAGGCTCTTCTCCCAGGCAACCGGCAACAGGGCAAGGGAAATGGCCTCAAGGTGCACCAGCAAGGTCCAGGTTAGGTGTTAGGAAAAGCTTCTTCACTGACAGAGTGGTGAAGTATTGGAAAAGGCTCCCCTGGGAAGTGGTGGAGTCACCATCCCTGGAAGTGTTCAAACACTTGAGCAGATGTGGCACTTCACAATATGGTTTAGTGGGCATGATGGCATTTGGTCAAAGGTTGGAATGATGCTCTTGGAGGTCTTTTCCAACCTTAATGATTCTCTGATTCTATGAAAAGGCTCATTACCCCAGAGGGTGGCTGGGCACTGGAACAGGCTCCCCAGACCTGTGGTCACAGCACCAAGCATGACAGAGTCCCAGAAGCAACTGGACAACATTCTCAGGCACATGGTGGATTCTTGGGGTGTCCCGTGCAGGGCCAGGAGTTGAACTCAATGATCCTTGTAGGTCCCTTCCAACTCAAGATATTCTAAGATTCTATTAAATTCCACTTCTCTAATATGAAGAAAAAATAAATAAATAAAGCCTCATAAACAATTAAAGTACTGTCAAAAACCAGCTTCTAATCCAAAACTGTGATTCAGAAAATGTACATCACAGTGAATTCTATTTAAATAAACGGAGGCTTAAAAGCCTTTTGTAAAACAGTAGTTAATAAAAATAACATATATAACAGTGACAAAGTGCTTTGTTAAAGAAGAGGGAAAATTCCCATGCATCTTTGGAAACATCCTTTTTTTCCACTAACTTTTTTAGGCTACAGTGTGAGTGCAAAACCCTTGCAAAGGCAAATCTCAGATCCTGCAACACACACCGCATTTGTGAAACAGTAATTGTTTTGAGATTTTAGACATATACTGTGCTGTCATTTGAAAAAAGTGATGGATGAGAAACTGGAAACCTCAAGGAATTAGTAATAGGATATAAAGCATTTCACCTCTGGGTCACCAGTTCAAATTCAACCAGGTTGGTAGTGACCAAAAGTAGTTACCATCTGGCAGCTGTTCTCTGGCTGATGTAAATTGAGTTGAGGGTCTCAGCGCATTTCCTAGCGGACAGGTGTCCTCAGCACAAAAAAACACCATAATTAACTCTCTGTTTGGCTTTCTCAGCAAAGCCACTGAACAACGAATGGAAGCAAAGACTGAGCTGTATTCCAGGTCAGTATGGAAGCGTGTTGGCCCCAGAGCACAGCAGATCCTTAATCATAATTCCTCTTTATATTTTAAGACACACAGATTAGGGAAGGATTTCATTCATCATCATTACATTAAACAGAGTAGCCTTTCCAACTCAAGACAGAGTTCATGTGCTGCTATTTCTGCTCAATTCAGATTTCTTTTCAACATGCAGCTGCAGCAGAGTTTGGAAGCACAACAAATGAATGAATGCAAAGCAGAACGACATTACTAAAAATGGTAAATTTACCCTAACACACCCACTCTATCTCAAAAACCCCACGCTTATTAGAAAGGACAGGGACACAGAAAAAAAGCTTGGATTTGGATTATTTCACACAAACTGTTGTTTACAATTATGCAACTTTGGAAAATAGAGGAGACTTACTGTAAAGAAAATATAAAGACGGCATCCTTTAAGTCACCACCACCAATGAAAAGGAGCTTTGGGGAAGAATACCACCCATAGTTATAAATTATAAGACTTTTTAAATTGACCTTGCATCCAAAAGTTCTGACTCATGACTCTCTTAGGAAACAAACAAGAAACAGTTCTATGCAGAACTGCATGTGACCAAGCTTCAAAATGTAATGTGCGAAAAACACCGGAAAAAAAATATTCACTTATGCTGCTCAACAGGAACTGGAAAATTTACTGAGCCTACTTATGGCCCATCTGTACTTTTGCACAAGACATGGGACCAGTTGTGCACTGTACGACCTGCTGATAGGCACCATCTAAACCATCTGTTGCCGAAATTTTTTTGGCTCTCCTATATGTGATATCGTTAAAATAGGTATAGTTACTGGGTGTCCTTGCTCATTTTGGCATTTGTGGAATAAAGGCAACTGAAACAGAATTAAAGCATTCCATGTCATCAGTCTTACAAAACAGAAAGGCATTTCTTCAACATCAGTGGTTTGCAGAGACTGAGCCGAGGGCTACCGGCATTAACAGAAAAGAGTGTGAAAACTGCAGTTCCAGACAAGAGCTGGAACTACTAAAAGCTGTGTTTTACCACCTTGGGTAAAACACAGCCAGAGCTCGCAGGTTGCTAGAACATGGCATTTGGGGCTGAAGGGTTTGAGGCAGTTTAAGCAGTAGCTGACTTTGAAATGTTCTTAACACGCCTTCAGATAACATTAACTTTAAATAAACTTGCTGAATACTCATGTAAATTATTTCCATTTGGCTGTCTCATTATTCAATTTGCTTTCAAGGAACATGGTGATGAAAGAAGAAAAATACCTCTTTCTAACATAACCATACTGGCAAGAGGATCAACATTATCAGTATTCAAAGAATGTCTTGGCAGGATAAACCTTCATAAAAAGAAGGAGCACTAGCTAATCCAAGTTGTCAAAATAGCAATAGTACTTCAAGGGTTGATCTGCAAAGTGATTCATTACTTATTGCTAATGCAAACAAAACATTCTGAGCAGAAAGAGCAATTGAGTGTTTCCTATCTCGGAAACCCACTGATGGAGAGTCCGTAATAAATAAATAAATCTGAGGAGGAATAGAGAATATCTATTTTCTTACCCACTAAAAATCAACCAAAGGCTGGAAGACAATTGCCTGATGTCTTTTCTGTGAAGAACCACACTTAATGGCAATCAATATTTTCCAAACTAACACAGATATGAAATGTAGCAAGGAGAAAAAAAATCTGGAAATTTCATTCACAAGCATAAAACAGACACTGTTTGAAAAAATGCAGTCAAACATGGCGGAAATTACACATGCAATGCATCATGCATCCTAAAACCATCGATACTTCAACAGCTCAGTAAGAGGCCTGACTTGCCAAAGTAAGTTTCTGCTGGAATCAATCAGGCAACCATTTTCAGATGCTTAACCTAAGACACTTTATGACAGTTTCAGCCTTACTACATTCTTCCTCAGTAAAGCCAGGGCTATGCTTTCACAGAACCACAGAATGGTTTCGGTTGAAAGGGACGCTGGAGATCATCTGGTTCCAACTCTCCAGTCATGGGCACCTTTCACAAGACCAGATGCTCAAACCCCATCCAACCCACCGTTCTCTTTCAACTTCATATAAAATACAAGACTTTAAAAACTGGGGGGATTTGGTTTTTCTGGGGGAGGGTTGTTTTTGGTTTTGTTTTCTGGTGTGGCTTTTTTTAAAGTACTGGTTTTGCAATTTATTGAGAAAACTNCGTGTTGGCCCCAGAGCACAGCAGATCCTTAATCATAATTCCTCTTTATATTTTAAGACACACAGATTAGGGAAGGATTTCATTCATCATCATTACATTAAACAGAGTAGCCTTTCCAACTCAAGACAGAGTTCATGTGCTGCTATTTCTGCTCAATTCAGATTTCTTTTCAACATGCAGCTGCAGCAGAGTTTGGAAGCACAACAAATGAATGAATGCAAAGCAGAACGACATTACTAAAAATGGTAAATTTACCCTAACACACCCACTCTATCTCAAAAACCCCACGCTTATTAGAAAGGACAGGGATACAGAAAAAAAGCTTGGATTTGGATTATTTCACACAAACTGTTGTTTACAATTATGCAACTTTGGAAAATAGAGGAGACTTACTGTAAAGAAAATATAAAGACGGCATCCTTTAAGTCACCACCACCAATGAAAAGGAGCTTTGGGGAAGAATACCACCCATAGTTATAAATTATAAGACTTTTTAAATTGACCTTGCATCCAAAAGTTCTGACTCATGACTCTCTTAGGAAACAAACAAGAAACAGTTCTATGCAGAACTGCATGTGACCAAGCTTCAAAATGTAATGTGCGAAAAACACCGGAAAAAAAATATTCACTTATGCTGCTCAACAGGAACTGGAAAATTTACTGAGCCTACTTATGGCCCATCTGTACTTTTGCACAAGACATGGGACCAGTTGTGCACTGTACGACCTGCTGATAGGCACCATCTAAACCATCTGTTGCCGAAATTTTTTTGGCTCTCCTATATGTGATATCGTTAAAATAGGTATAGTTACTGGGTGTCCTTGCTCATTTTGGCATTTGTGGAATAAAGGCAACTGAAACAGAATTAAAGCATTCCATGTCATCAGTCTTACAAAACAGAAAGGCATTTCTTCAACATCAGTGGTTTGCAGAGACTGAGCCGAGGGCTACCGGCATTAACAGAAAAGAGTGTGAAAACTGCAGTTCCAGACAAGAGCTGGAACTACTAAAAGCTGTGTTTTACCACCTTGGGTAAAACACAGCCAGAGCTCGCAGGTTGCTAGAACATGGCATTTGGGGCTGAAGGGTTTGAGGCAGTTTAAGCAGTAGCTGACTTTGAAATGTTCTTAACACGCCTTCAGATAACATTAACTTTAAATAAACTTGCTGAATACTCATGTAAATTATTTCCATTTGGCTGTCTCATTATTCAATTTGCTTTCAAGGAACATGGTGATGAAAGAAGAAAAATACCTCTTTCTAACATAACCATACTGGCAAGAGGATCAACATTATCAGTATTCAAAGAATGTCTTGGCAGGATAAACCTTCATAAAAAGAAGGAGCACTAGCTAATCCAAGTTGTCAAAATAGCAATAGTACTTCAAGGGTTGATCTGCAAAGTGATTCATTACTTATTGCTAATGCAAACAAAACATTCTGAGCAGAAAGAGCAATTGAGTGTTTCCTATCTTGGAAACCCACTGATGGAGAGTCCGTAATAAATAAATAAATCTGAGGAGGAATAGAGAATATCTATTTTCTTACCCACTAAAAATCAACCAAAGGCTGGAAGACAATTGCCTGATGTCTTTTCTGTGAAGAACCACACTTAATGGCAATCAATATTTTCCAAACTAACACAGATATGAAATGTAGCAAGGAGAAAAAAATTCTGGAAATTTAATTCACAAGCATAAAACTGACACCGTTCGAAAAAATGCAGTCAAACATGGCAGAAATCACACATGCAATCATCATGCATCCTAAAACCATCGATACTTCAACAGCTCAGTAAGAGGCCTGACTTGCCAAAGTAAGTTTCTGCTGGAATCAATCAGGCAACCATTTTCAGATGCTTAACCTAAGACACTTCATGACAGTTTCAGCCTTACTACATTCTTCCTCAGTAAAGCCAGGGCTATGCTTTCACAGAACCACAGAATGGTTTGGGTTGAAAGGGACGCTGCAGATCATCTGGTTCCAACTCTCCAGTCATGGGCACCTTTCACAAGACCAGATGCTCAAACCCCATCCAACCCACCGTTCTCTTTCAACTTCATATAAAATACAAGACTTTAAAAACTGGGGGGATTTGGTTTTTCTGGGGGAGGGTTGTTTTTGGTTTTGTTTTCTGGTGTGGCTTTTTTTAAAGTACTGGTTTTGCAATTTATTGAGAAAACTTCCTTGAAATACACTTTCATTTATACTTTTTTCACTTACTATCTTTTTTAGTCTTTCAATCCATCTTTCCTTGTCTCCTGTAATAGTTCATCTCTGCTATCTTCTTGCTCTTTTAAGGCCCGGAATCTGATCGTACTCCCAACATGTATCTTCTTCCATTGCAACAGAAAGTACTGGCTCAGCCTCAAGAATTCAGGATTCTAAGAACTCCTCTGAATAATTGCATATACAATTTGTCTTTTAAATGAACACATAATCTATGAGCTACATAAAAAATAAAGCTATTCTAAGAAGCTGATTCTTTCTCCTAGTACATTTCTAACAAAAATATAACACACCCACACAAAAAAAATCACCAACAACATTATTCAGCAGAGTATTACTATGTGCTTTAGTGTCTGTATAGAAAAATCACCTTCCTGATCCAAATTAGTAATTGAAATGACAACAATATTTAGCATATAAAGGAAAAAGAAATAAAGAATATTCATGTTCTGTGATAAGGTATAACAAATGCACATTGACCTACTGCAAGTTGCTACACACTGGAAGTTCAGAATTTCAGGTTTTTTAAAAGGTATGATACAACAGGTAACTTTTTATTTTGCACAGAATGCCAATGGCAGTAGAAAGTAAGGAATCTGAATTCAAATTTTTTAAAGTTCAGTTCAGTTTTTAATTTTCAGACTATTTTAAAGCATCTCCACATGCACAGAGACAGACTACACCTTCTGTCTACTTAAGCCTTTAACTTTCCTGTCTCAGCAATAGCTACCGAGCGACCTCTTGTGATGAAATGTTTGAGCACTTTCTCACTTCTTTTCCTTTTTTTATAAAAGGAATTAAATGAACCAAAGGCTGGCAGTCCAAAATGAAGAGTACAAAAAACCAGCACCATCTCTGTCATTACAATGAATGAAACTGCCTGGAGATAGCTTTTTTACCCATTCATATAACCCCTCAAATTGAGTATTGAAGAATGTACCTCTGAAGCTAATAGGAGAGGTGAAAAAAAACCACCCCCATGTGCAATGGCAACGATTATGCCACTCTTCATACCATTTTTGCATGAAGTGTTGGGTAAAAGACAAGTGATCACCTTCTTGTACCTTACTGCCATTGTACAAAAATAAGCAGAGAAAAAAATGCCCCAATATACTCAATAGTTTGATCAAATGGATGAAATCAAAATACCAGAAAGAAAATAGCATCTGCATCTTGTCAGAGAGGGCAAAAACAAACCACCAATAAGACAAAATTAGTTTTAATAACCAGCATTTAAGACCAGTATTGTGAACCACTGCTAGATCTGTCAAGGAGCTCAATACAATCTTAGAATCAGACACTCCCCCAGGTGTCTGGTTTCAAACTCTCAGTGATCTCAATGAAACAAGACTGCAAGTAGCTGCACTTTCCCAGCTCTGAAATACTAATTCTGTAGCCAGCTTTAGTTTTTCACAGTATCTACACAGTGACATTTACATACATAAATACAAAGCTTGTTAAACAAGTCCAGAAAAGGAAGGAAATCTCTTATCATTTCAGAAAAGCACACAGTGCCATTTACTACTCCCACTGAAAAGGAACTGAAGTGTAAATGTTTGATCGATGGGGTAACTGATCAAAAGTCTCAACCAACAGGACAAATATCCACAAACAGCATTATTTTAGAACAGAAACAGAACTGCTGAGGGATCTGGCCACGAGATGTCACTCTCTACTTCGTGCCAACTTGGAAGTTCATTAGCACAGCCTCCCCCTCGGAGGTGTAAAAAGCCGGGGTACAGCCAATGAAATTTGCTATGTTAAATCTGGGTCAGGTTAAGGCAAGCTGCTCAACACGTCATTTCAGTAGCTGTGCTGTAGAATTACCATTCAGTGAGCAGGGAAGTCTAAGTAACCTCCAAGTAAACTCTACATTCATCCTCCCAAGTCTAAACCAAGAGCAACTACCTCAAGGAAAGCTTGTCGTTATAACACATGTTACTGTTCTTACACCAATGACTCAAACTGTTTCGAATTTTCCAGCCTTTTTAAATAAAATCATTGTTATGTACTAAGCTCTCATGACTCAGAATACAGCAAGCTGCCTGTATGAACTATAGCTTCCATCCAGGTGGAGAGCCTAAAATGATAAGTTTCACAGGTTTTTCAGGTGGCTTTGGTTAACATTTTATCGGGCCCCGTGGTCTAATGAAGCCTCACTTCTTTGTTTGCAAAATACCACCAACATATTTACTAACCCCTAGCATGTAAAATAATTTTTATATTTCATATATCTAATCAGGCATCTGTTGCAAGAGACCAAAAATACCTAAGCCTGAGTTTTAGGAGTTTAACACCAAAATCTGTAGCCATGATAAATATACACCTAAGAATGGAAAAAAGTATAGCTTTGTTTTAGACTTCCACTTAATGAAAGAAAGATTTTAGGAATGGAAGATTTTACGTAAGTACTACATGAACTGCATATATTCATCAGAAACTGATCCCTAAGATAGGTGACAGAAAAAACCTCGTTATTACCTTATTATGTGTTAATGTTATCCTCAGGTCTGGTTTTATGATACCATATGCTGTCAGTAGATCTTGGACTTTTTTCAGTTCTTCCTTACATTTTCTATTTGTTGAGTAAAACTGCTTTCTTACAGGAAGATTCTTAAACAAATGTAGGACTGTTACTGTAGTACCTGCAAGCAGGTGATAAAAAATAAGTAGAAATTACACTGAAAGCAAATCACTGACTGAATATTGAGGAAACTATTTTTACTTAGACATGTTTGTATGCTGCTGCAATAGATTAGGTTATTAGCATGAGAAGAAATATACCAAAATAGCAGTCATCCCACCCCAAAAACGTATCTCAAGAGCTTTGATTCCTCTCCTTTGTCTGGAGTTATGACTGCAGCATTAAGCTTTCTTTCATACACACTAACAAGAGCGAGAATCAGCACTAAATAAAGCTGAAGACTCTTTCAGTGCATGAGTTAGCCTTCATTAGAAAAAGAATGATTTAACAGACTAGAATCTAATCACACACATCTGGAGGCAAAGGAGCACTGTGCTTCATTAAGGGCCTCCACAAGCATTTGCTTCAGGGTAGTACCCAAAGTGCCAGGTACCTCTGCTCAAGGTACAGGAAACACGAGGAGGAGGAATATCCACGTCCCAACACAACCACATAAATTCCTAGCCCATAAGGATATTGCAAAGCATTAAATATATGCCAGAGCATTCAACAATTCCAACAAAAGACAAGGCATTGCAACCTGCAGGCTCTCTGGCCATGAAAAATACTACAGGCTAAATCTTAAAAAGAATCCTTAGTTAAAAGTAGGTACACACCCTTTTTGCAGGTTAGAAAGAATTGTGTCTGCCTGGTCCTACAGCCATGCTGCTTCCAGCAATTCCTATGTATGGCAGCAGGGCAACTCTTCCTCCTTCAAGCAAGGATTTTGTTACATACAGAAACATTGCTTTGGTCCTGAACAAATATTTCATATACTTATACCGACTTGGAGCATTTAATTTTTATAGGTTTTATTTCCATTGTCAGCTTGAAGAACTGAGTCAGAGAAGAAACTAGTTTATAATTACAATATAGAACAACTTCCAAGACGTATCATTTCTTATGCTATGACAACACATTGTCAGCTGACAGACATAAAGCAAGAAATGTTTACAGCTGCAAAGATTTCATACTCAGCTTTCAAGTACCCAACAGGTATTTCAACATCAGACAGTGCCTCAGAGAAACACAAAGTACTTCGGTCACAGCCCAACACCAGAACAGTGATATCCTACCTTGCCCAAGATGGGAAGGCTTTTTAGAAGTTACATGCCCGTTGCTATCCAAAGCATACTGAATGCTGAAATCATCAGCAGCTGTCTTTGTTGTGACCAAAACCTGAAGAGAGTGATTTAAAAAAAACTACATTAATCAGGGACAGACAAAGTTCAGAATGAGCTTAGATAAGCTTTGCTACCACACTCACCACTCTGTTACTTTAATCACCATAATTACAGTTAATTAGTTTATAAAATTTTTCTTCTACAGGTATTTCTTACACGCACAGAAACATTCTGCATTACTCTGCATGTTTCCATCTATTTAACTAAAAGCATTTCTATCACACTAATACACAAAGCATAGCAATTCCTACTACCTACAACACACACTACTCCAGCTTCTATTCTAGCATGGAGTAAATAAATTTAATCAACTGACAGTTTTGCATTTTTACCCTCTGTGAGACGAACATAGTAGAAAAACTTAAATTCATGCGAGATTCCACAAACTTAAGACTACTTTCAAACAAAAAATATATTATCGTTCCACACCTAAACATATCTGGCAGTCAGTCACAGCATGTTTTGTAAGCTATTAAGGTCATACACAGATTGCTTTAGCAAGAGCAGTCATAAATCAGAGTTCAGGTACCAGCATTGTGAACGACTGAACCACTGCCCTTTAACCACCAGAAAGAGAAAGTTTAACACACATACAGAGTTCCATGATATTTTAGTTTATTTTAGTGCCTCATATGAATCATTCAGCATTCAGTCATGCCCCTGGAGAGAAAAACAATAATTGATTAACTGGAAATTACAGTATTGCAGACCTACTTAAGGGCCAATACAGTTCCAAACTGAAACTTCAGGGGGGCTGTTTGGGTAGGCAGAACACAATTAATGCCAGGAGTGTTAATTAACATAATTACTGATACAAGGAGTAATACCTATTAAAGCACTTCATGCACTCAGGCCACCTCCCATCTCTTATGAAACGTACCATGGAGTTGATTAGAAGCTCTGAACAGATGGCATTCTGCTCTGAGAGCTCATTAGAAGGAACCAATGATTGAGGTCTGTCATCATCTTTCAAAACACCAAGAGTTTTGAAAGCATCTTTGGAAATCCCCATCCAAACACACAACTCACTCCTGCTAAGTGCAATATGAATGTAGCCCAAGGTATCAAGGAGTCCAGCTGTAACATCATCTCTCCTAACCTCAACAGCTGATGGTTCCAATCAGACACAGGTATCGGTATCTTCCTGCACGATCTAATCCTCCACAGACTTGAATCCAAAACTTGACCTTGGTGCAGCATGAATACAGAAAGGCAGAGCACAACAGATCTGGCAGATGCTGTGCCTTTAGCAGCCTGAACACTTTTCAGATGGTTTTGAACAAACTTATTTACTTTTAGCCAACAAGTTAAGCTGCAAATATCAGTACACAGCCAATCCTCTTAACACAAACGTACGGCTCAGACTCAGATAGGTGAGGTAGCAGGTTCCTGTTTACTCATAGGGACAAAGTTTGTGCAATTGCAGTCACATACATGTCAAAGAGCAATAAGGAGCCCAGCAAGATCTCATGACTGCTGATCACCTAGATAACAAGGCAGAAATCATTACTGGAATGGTGGCTATGTGGGCCATCAGTTCCCTGAAATTATTTCTCCTGGCCATCATCTGCTGCTCCTTGTCTTGATTTACCCTAATTCAAGTAGCCAACTCAGCCATACTCTTTGACATGATACTCCTTGACACAAAACGAAAGAGAATACAACACAATCTGTTACGTGTTCTCAATGAGGAAAATAAACAGAGCACTGCTGTGACCTGTGTGACAGAAAGGCAGGACTGACACTAACAAGAAAGTCATATGACATGGCTTCTGGGGCTGGGGAGAAAGGCAGCATGCACAAGCCTATCCCTGGCAGGCTGCCGGAACATTTAAACTCTTTGCACAGAACAAAACTTCCATGAACACATACAGACAACAAAAACTGTAACACAAAGGCTACACATTTATAGCAAGTGCTCACCTCTGACACACTGCAAATCGATCCCAAAGCTTCCCCACGGAAACCGTACGTTGTCAGCCTTTCAAGGTCCTCAGAAGAGCTGATTTTTGAGGTGTAGTGTTTAACTGCCATAACTGGAACATCATCAACCTTGATTCCACTGCCATTGTCTCTTACTTCTATTTTGCTAAACCCATAATTCTCCTAAAAAGAGAACAAAACACAAAGGAGCAGTAAAACACAAGACACAAGTTTGAAGCAGCTAAGGTTACAGCTTCTAACCATCCATACGGAAGTGCAAGTTTTGCCTGCTTGGAGGAACTGAGCAACCATTAAATGACTCTGTTTAAAGAAAAAAAAAAAGAACAATACACCGTGTTAGGAAAACAGGGATGGTTTCCCCAATAAAATAATGTAATTCATATCCTGTGATCTGGAAACAGCAAAACCTAAGCTCAAAAAGAGACCTGTAGGTGGAAAGCTGAAGACTTTTCACCTCTCGTACCTACTTGGTATCAATTTCTTGGAAAGCACTTGAATGTAGCCCTGCATCCATTGAATTCAGTAGGCCCTCACTTCACACCATTCTCAATTCCAATTTTGATTTATGTGATTCCATTACATTTTCCAAGTTCTACATTGTGTCTCAATACACAGAAACTGAAATTCCAAGGGGGGCAAGGCACGAATGCTGAGGGTAATAAAAAAGCTTGTGAAGAGATACAGAAATAAGTGAAGGTTCCTAGAGGCTCTTTTAAAACAGCTTTCAAGGAAGCAAAGCTCAATCTTTGTGATCTACCCTCACATATATGCAATGTATATTTTACTGAATTTCTGTTTAAGTATGTCATTCCAGTAAGCACCAGCATAAATAGGGTAAAACTCTGAAAACCCAGATATTTACAAGAGCTAAATGAAAGACGAAATTTAGGTTCTGTAACATCTCAAACAAGTGCAGCAAAAAATTCTTTCCAGCTACGTTACAATCTGCACAAGTGAATAGCACCCAGAAGAACCACAACCCAGGAGAGGAAAGCAATCAGAGCCGCAGGATCACTCACTAAGCTTCCTTCACAGAAGCAAAACTGGCTCTTTGAAAAGATTATGATGCAACACACAAAAAGTGTGCTGCAGTGTGAAATATATCTAGGTGCCCTTAAAACTAGTTTTGCTTAGAAAGAATATCTTAAAACAATGTCTGCCACCACTGATGTTGGACAGAGCATGTGATGGTTGATCATTCATAGCTGATTTACTAAACAGAACAAACTTTGCTGTCCTACCTGGGCCTAACAGGTAAAACAGTCATGAAAAATTATAATGTACTCACAAGGTTATTTCTTGAAGTAAAAAAATGATGCAATTAAAATCAAAAGAAAGGTGTCTAAAGATATCTGTTTTCACACATAATCTGCTTTAGGAAACATCAAAAGCCTCTGAGGTAGGCTCAGAACCACAATACACTGTCAAAGTCCATAAATAAGGCACTAGGCAAGGCATGAGTGTTGCAGAAAACAAACAGACAGACAAACAGACAGACAGACTGACTGTATTCTAAGATACACTTGCTTATATATCTCAAGTCAGCTTCAGTTACAAAAGTTAACATAATCAAGAGTAGTTAAACAAGAAACACAGTTATGTTATCAGCTACACAATTAACTATAGATTAAATCTAACAATATCTCCAGCTGTTCGATCTCTCTGTTTCAGAAGAAAAACAACTGCATCTTAGTCTTCTTCTGTATTCTTTCAAGTGAAAAATTTATTACTTTGTTATTCTTCATGCTTCAAAGACAACACTCCTCAGAGTCACAGCGACTCACAAATCACGAGAGTTTCCCGTAAACTAACTACAAAGCAAAAACCCTTGTTAGAACCCCAACAATACACAAAACACACTAAATATATGGGTACATTTCACTTACTGTTTTAATGAATGGTGCCAAAGCTCTCTTCAGGTGAAAAAACAATGCTTTTGCTTGTGTTTGAGTCAACCTCCTACTAGGCAGCAAAACAGAACTAAGCAATACACCTCAACTAAGCATAAAAACATGTAAGGAGATAGAGGCAGGAAACCCTCTACCCTGCTGCACTATGTGCTAGTCTTCTAGTTGGTTACAGTACTGAGGACAAAAACAATGATTGTAGTGAGCTTGTGAAATGGGTTTCATGAAATTATTGCTTGAGATAGAGTGATTTGGTGGCACTACAGCTCAGATGGGGTGAAAGAACAGCCCAAGCGTTCCTTCTCGGCAAGGAAGAGTTTGAAAATTTTACAATAAACCCCTATTTTCCATTCTAATTTTTACTTTCAGACCACTTAGTTGCTTAAGAAAAGTGAGATTTATTTAGAATTAAAATGTTACATAAATGATTCTCTATTTCTCTTCTAATCTTATCCATTTTTACTTGTTCATGTTTTATGTAACTATTACAGTGCTTAAACTTTGCATTCTGTAACACCTTCCTCCATTCTCCATGAGCTGCAGCTTACCAAGGTTAATTACCCATGAAATGTTTAAGTTGCTCTGCCAGGTCACTGATGCTAGACAGTATGATTCAGCTTTGATACACAGTGCAAAGATGCCAAATAACATCACCTATGGGCCTTTGGTCAATCAAGACTTAAACACCAGCCAAAGCCTCCCACTACAGTTCACCACCGCCACAGCTTCTATCTGAGAACCATTCTATCTTCAGGTTCATTCCTGTCTGTCTGTCTGCAAAAAAGTAATCGTTATCTTTGTTCGGGCAAATTGGGTAAACTATGCCCTCCTATTCCATCTGAAAAAGATTAAAACAATGAAAATGCTGCAGTTTCAGGCAAAACCCATCAAGCTGTAAAATGGAATTTCAAAGTTTCTCTTCTCTGTTACGCTTCTGAACTAATCCAGAGTTAATGTGGTCATTGACCTCTATTACACAAGAGTTATTTTAATTTCCCATTAAAAAAATACCAGAAAAAAAAATCCATTGTTTTACAGTATTACTGTCTAGAGTTGTGCAGAGTGCAGGTTTTCTCTTCTCCCCTAGTACCCACAGAAGAATAACCAGCAAACTTCTTTTAATTGCTGACAACTTGTGTGAAGTCCAGCCAGGCTGGACTGACAAAGAATGTAAGGGTACTGTAGATGGCTCATGCACTGAAAATGGTTGAAAATGCTCTTTTTAATTGATTTGGGAGTTCTCACTATGAAAACAGCTGGTTACTGTGCTGCGAAACCCATGCTGGTTAGACGGCTCTCTCCTCTGCAAGGTTTGTTCCAACCATTCTGGAAAGCTCCAAAACCTTTCTGTTCACTTCTTGCAGTCACTGATCAGCTCCCAGGATCTGATTCCAATACCCTTACCCCCACAACTGTGCACACACCACTCACTTTGGAGTTACTCATGAAGCAAGGTACTCTGCTAAATATTGAGAAGACAGATGTTGACAGACCATAGCAAAGAGAGTATCTTCAGCTCACTTAAGGCTGAAGGCACAAACACATTCCTTGGCATCTGCAGGAAACCATTCTCAGATGGAAAAACTCTAGAGTCATTCAGAAAACACAGCAGACATAGACAAAAGAAACAAGGAGAAATTGAACTGCCCTTGTAATTAAGAGTATTTGTCTAACACTTAACTCAAGAATATCCTGTACATTCACTATTACTTGCAGAAAAGGAAATTGGATACAATTCCGGATGCATACATTTATACAGGATATAACACGTCTTTCTTACTGAGCAAGAGATACTGCTACTATACAGCTGCTGACAAAACACTGCAAAAGCAGAAACATGACAGCAAGAAAAGCAGCTTAGTTACCCATTTTACCCATTTTGGGGGAGGAAAAAAAGCTCAAATTCTTTATTAAAAGTAGTATTTTCTACTGTCAGAAACTATCCTTGAGTGACATGTCAACTTTTTTTAACAGCTTATAAAGAGCTAGAAATAGCCAGAGTTCACCATGCTAATTAGAGACAGGGTGGTGATTTGTATTATAAAAACATCTTTTGTTTTGAATGGCCATCAACCTTTCCCATTGTTTCCATTTTCACCTTTCTTAAAATACTTCGTAGTGAGCATTAAATACATCAGCCTAGCAGCAAACCAAAGTTCAACATCTTTTAAAACAGGCTATTAGTCAAAATGTAAATCTTACATAGGAAAAGGAGGATTAAGGAAGCTAACATTTTTTTCTCCCAAAATACACTCAGAAGCACAAATATGCTTTACTGTTTCAGAGCAGGGCCTCAAGAACACAAATGGAAACTAATTTTGCACCATTTTTAGTTGAGGTAAAATATATATAAAATAATCACTGCCATGCCCCAAACCACAATAGCCTAAAAAACCACATTTGCAGAACAACAATTTTTCTTGCATCTTATTTTATGTCCAATTCTTTTTGAGAGAAAGACTTACCAGTTTAATATCAATGCCTGTAGCACTGGCATCCAAGGAATTTTCTATCAGCTCCTTCACCACGCTGACAACTGAAGTAATCACCTGAGAACTTGAAAGGAGCCGAATTGTCTCTCCAGGCAGCTGCTTCATGGTGGAATAAGATTCAGGGAAGCTGCATAGAAAAATAACAGAAAAAGAATGTAAAAAGGAACACTAAAATTACACATTTCTAAGAAACTGTTTCACAGGAACTTTTAAATGCAGAAAAACACAACATTATGGCTGGAAAGTGAAATTTTCAAGATACAGTAGGACCCAGCTTCCTCTGCAGTCAATAGGTGTTGGGAGACAAATGGGGAAGCATTTTCCTCAGTGGTGCTGAGGAAAAGCCATACTCAGTGGCAATGTGATCTACTGGCAAAAATGAGAACCAAACCAAACCAAACCCCCAAAATTTCTCCATTACTATCTTGCCTCTCTGATCTGATGTACCATGTGTCCTCAGGCAGGTCACTTTATTTCTGTATCACTCTCTCACTTGCAAATGAAGATGCCTTACAAAGCAGTGATTTCTTTCTTTAATTATTGGAAACACAAAGGGTTATAAAATTCTTGCTATATTATAGAGACACTCTACCATGAAGAGATTGTACGTGGATCTGTGAATTTCAGCATGCATTTCTGTTTAACTACCTACACTGACACAAATAACCAAGCCCCAGGAAAACTATTTTGCTGGTCCTCGTAGTCTGCCAAAAAAGAACTCAACCACAGTTTTATACGCATATGAGAGAGGCAGGAAAAAGCAGTACTAGGCAGCACTCAGCACTTCAAGAATGGTTCAAACAGGCTTCTTCTCTTCTCTGGGTTATGTTATATAATGCTATTCACACTGAAAGGGAAAAAGTCCTCTGACAGTCCTGGCTTCCGCACTGATTCAGTCCAAGGTATCTGCTGAAGAACACAGACTGCACACTCAGCACCTGTCCCAAGGATATGAGCACACGTGGAGGAATGGAACAAACACAGATTTCCTCCTGACAGCCAGGACCTGGTGAGGGATTGCAGCCAACACCCCTAAGCATCACTACCCTGCAGCGTATATGCAGCTGATACAACAATTACAGGACATTTCTCTGTCTCAACATCCTTCTAAAGACAGCTACTCTTTAAACATAAAAGACAAAGTAAAAATGTGGTTACTTGGGTTGGGGGGGAGGAACTACAGTGTTATGAAGTACAAGCAGCACCGAAACTTTTCTAGGAACAGCTACAAAGGGGTTTTCTCTTTATTACTGTTATTCACATTGCAAAGGGAGTTTGCCTTTCATATGTGACAAAAGGATCTGACAAATCGTTTTTCCACCAACTGGAAAACAAGAGGAGTGGGAAAAACGGTGGAGATGGACCGGTATCAGTATCATGTACACGTGTTCAGAGAGGCAGGTTTTGAGGCATTCACACATTGTACAGGACTCCTGCGTCGAATGCTCCATGATTTACTCATGGGAGTAAATCAGATGGGAGCTGGATGTCTCCATCAAAAGACAATGAGTAAGACATGAGAGGGTCTTAAAACAGAAAAGCTGCAGATTTCAAACACATATTTTCTTTGAGGTGTGACTGATGCAGGCAGTTTGGGAGAGGAACACCCCGTGTGCCCTCCCCCACCCTGGAACCAAACTGAGGGATGCAACGCTGGCCACATTTCAGGAACACCTCTTGGGAGGTAGAGAGGGACCTCTGAGACTTCCTACCCATGGAAATGCATCCAACCTATGATGCCTTTTAGCTAAAAGACACATATTTCAGCTTAAGCCACCTTACATAAACTCTTCACTGACCACATGAGTTGCAGCTGTGCTGTGTGGAAAACCACACTATTTTCTGCGTGTGGGCCCCATCACTGATCTAACCCTTGTATCCCTCTACAGAAAGTTCGACATGCCAGCGACTGCGGTTCTACACACTCTCAGCTAAACCGGGAATAAAAACTCCCTAAACTTCATGGCTCCGGCCCCACAGACGTCTGGAGCCACATCAAGAACCCCCCTCCGAGCACCGCCTTTCTCAAGGGCCCTCCCCAGCACGCACTGAGGCAATTCTTCGGTTTATGGGATCAAAAAAAAAGGGCGAAACGCTGCAGATAAACCCTGCGGGCCCTCGAGTTTACCCCAAAACACACGAGCCGTCCGCAGTTCCCGGTTCTCGCTACGAGAGGCGGGGCGCCGCTCCCGCTCGGCGAGGCGCTCGCTGCTCCCCAGGGCCTGCCCGGCCTCCGCCCAGGGCCGCCCCGGCCCGGCCGCCCGCGGGAAGCAGCGCCCCGGC
>VZRR01005615.1:1111624-1211998 GCA_013398015.1 Oreocharis arfaki | reverse complement strand
GCGGGTGCTGCATCCCAGGGAGAGAGGAACAGCCTCGCGGCGCCCATCTCAGGTAATGTGTTCCCTGCGAGTGCACGGCTTGCAGTGCTTTGCGACAGGTACTGGTTAATGTGGGCAGTGCCCCGGTTCGGGTTCAGGTTCACCGTATCTATATTTAGTCTGCTGCTGTTAATATTGCAGACTATTCGAGTATTTGATATTTATTTTTTACTCTGTACAGCAGTAAGTCTCAGAAACAAACTTCCGACCAAAAGCAAGCTGCTTTTGCTGGTTAAATAGTGCTTTTGTATTCTGATTCAGATGATTGCTCAAAAAAACCTTCATCCCAGCCCCATAAGTGAATATACATAGTCTCAGAGATGACGTGAGTTTGAAGTAAGCAATAGTTTAGGGGTTTTTTAAATTATCCTTATAAATTTTCCTGCAATAGGGCGAGTGGCACTGTTGGTGTGTTCTGTCAATTTCCTGAATAGATCAGCATATGAAATTATCCTATGTATCTCTGCATGTGTCTGTTGCTTAGAAAACTTTTGAATCTAATTTCAGCCGGATTTAAAAGATGGAAATGTCTCTCTAAAAATAGGTGGGGAGAGGAGGAAATCTGCCCTTTGCTTCAAGAAAAAGAGGCATAGATTACTCTTTCATTGTTCTTTCTAGAAGTAGGTGGCTGGGCAATTGGTATATGCAGAATTCTTCACTAACCATTTCATGGACAAGAAAGAGGAGGAAGATTGTCTGATGTGGGAAGCGGAATAGAACTGTGAATATTGTCATGGATAGAGAAACAATTCAGAGGACAAAAGTTATTAGCTTGGTTTCTTACAGCTTTGCAACTTTAGCTTCTGACATCACAGCTTACGATTTTTTTAAAAATGTCCCTTCTGTAGCAGGCCTAGTGAGTTTGATTTGTTTGAACTTGTTTTAAACAGTTCTCAACTGTCCCTTTGTACTGATTTCTCTATAAACCATAGCTTGAAGATCTTGAGGTGCATCCTGGTTTATGCACTGTGTTCTCTCCAGACCTGCTTCTTTAAAGCAGCTTTTTCCCACATTTGAAAACTGCATATGTTATGTATTCCTCTGTAACAGGAGTCTCAGTCTTCAAACAGATCTGTTTTATAGGGTAAAAATGAACGTAGGAGTTGCCCACAGCGAGGTAAATCCAAACACTCGGGTGATGAACAGCCGTGGAATGTGGCTGACATACGCGCTCGGAGTCGGCATGCTGCACATTGTCCTGCTCAGCATTCCCTTCTTTAGTGTCCCTGTTGCCTGGACTTTAACAAATGTCATTCACAACCTGGTGAGTACCCTCTCTTGGAGCAGAATTTGAAAAGTTGTTGTTCATATGTATTTATTTTCAGTAGCAAGGGAAGAGGAAAATAGCCAGTCTGTATGAACAATGAAGTCCTGCTGTCGAAAACACAGCCTCTCCTTGGCCTATCCACAAATGATTGGATAGGCCAAGGAGATAGTTTTGGGAGGAGGAGTGATACATGACCACTTTTGGTTTAAGCATGAAAGACATGAAATATTCTTTATGTAGTTATGTATTCTTTTAAACGGCATTTAATTAGGCTGGAAGGTTGCGAACATAAAACCATCATGCCAACCAACTTTTGCAGTGTTCTTTATATTATTAGAGAGCTGTGCTGAATCCGTAAACTATCACATTTTTAATTCTTGGACACTATCTACTAATTTTTCCACATAAATCTGTTAGTATCCCAAAATGTTTAATTTTAGCACCTTACCTATTTTCTTTAAGAGAAATATTTTTATTCTATTTCTTCTAGCTTTGATTTCTGGCCAAGCTACATAACTCAGAATGACTTCAGCATACAATGTTGTCACTATACACAACATTAGAGAAATCTTGCTTGAAAGCAGTGGGATAAACTGGACTACTTTGACCCCAGCCCTGAAACCATTTGTTATTCAGAGGGTTGTGATTTGCTTGATGACTTTTGTATGCAAAAGATTTTGTATGCTGTTTTCTGCTCCCCTCCTCAGGATGCTATCATTTTCTTGTAATCACCTAAAGTAATGCTATCTATATTGGTCCTGCCATGCAGGAAAAGAGAGGCCATACCCCAGCAATTTACATCAGACTTGAGGTTTGCTAACTCAGCTTTCTAACATTGCCAGCAAAGAAGACTTGACAAAAAGATAGCTCCTCCCTTATTTAGAAAGATGATAGTTCACTGAGGATAGGTCATATCCTCTTGGATGTAAAGTTTTGATTTTTATGTGAGCTTTTTGGTTTTGTAGATAGGTTTAAAACTACTGGTGGAATTGTAGCTGTGATTGGAGCATTTTGTGTGTTATCTTTGGCAGCATCAGACATGTCTGACTTCAGAAGATGTTGGCAGAGACAAGTACTACTAAATATTTCCCACATGCCTTACTGAACTCACTGCAAGTAGCTGTAATGACAACAGGGATGAGAGCATGCACTGGCAACTAGTTTGGTAGTGGAACACTAGAAGATGAGTATAAATTGCACTTTTGGATATTTCAGAATTTAAATGGCACTTCTTTTGGAAACAAATCCTTGAATGGTTTGACAAAAAAAAAAACAAACTTGGTTTCCACTAATGGAAAACATTTAGCTAAACTTTGGTGGTTCTTTCTGCAAGTACCACTGTGCAATGAAATGTGTAGTAAGCATTTGGAACTGTCCTAAAAGTGTCTTTATGGTTATTAAAACTGAGACATCGCAAACTTCATTAATCAAAAAATTAATTTAAAAATCAGTTGTCCTAGGTTCACAGGGCTCTGGTCTGGAGGCTGTTCCAAAAAAAGGTGGAAGGAGACATGAAGTGATTTGCTGAGATTTCACCTCCATTATAAGAATGTGGAAGAAATGTGATTTTTTTTTTTCTATCTAAAGTTTTCTATAAATTTTTTTCTGTGTGCATAAGAAAGGGAAGAAAATCTTTGATATTTTTTGGTAGAGACTCTTGCTTGGAGTTGGTGTGCTCTCTTTGATAGAAAACAAGTGTTTTTTAAAACTGGAAGAGGGTGTACTCCCCTATTTGAAACCAAGAGGCCCAAATTGGTCTTTCAGGACAAACCAGACATGGCATGTTCCCATCGAACAGGAACAGTCACACAGAAAGTCCAGCGTGGTTAAGGAGAAGCAGCAGAGAGGTGGACAGATGGGATTCAGCAGAATGCTTAGTCAGCTTCCAAGGATTTGGAGCTGGTAAGGGGCTGAGAAAGCTTTCAGGAGTTGTGTGATATTGTCAGTATTTGTAGGTAGATTTTTGCTTTGTGCACGCTCTACTCATCACTCGGTTCACACTGTGCTAGGAAAGTGCTGATACAAAGCAGCAGCCCTACACTTGTTACCCTGCTTGTTGAAATTGTGTTGAATTCATGGATTTTTTGCCAGCTAGTGTAGAGGGCAAGGGAGTGGACTGGATATCACACAGACTCTGGCTTTAATTCTGACTCTGCCAATGACTGCACAGTCTCGGGCAAATCGCTTCTTGTCTCTTCCTTCCTCATCAATAATTTGTCATTACAGGTTAGCAGCTCTTCTGGGTGAGAATTCACTCACTCTTTTTTTTTAAATTTTTTTTTAATAATGCATTGAATAATGTAACAATTATTTAAAAATATTCCTAAAAGTGCCTCTGTATTTACTTTTTTCCCAGGGAATGTATGTGTTTTTGCATGCAGTAAAGGGAACTCCTTTTGAAACACCTGATCAGGGCAAAGCTAGGCTACTAACACACTGGGAACAACTGGATTATGGAGTACAATTCACATCTTCAAGGAAGTTCTTCACAATCTCTCCTATAATTCTGTGAGTTCAAAACTGTTACACATGAATTGACACATAAAGCCATGATTTCAAAAGCTGCAACATCATGGGTTGCAATTTACAGTCTAAAAGCATTTTCTGTCTTTTTTTCTTTCTTTCATCATAGATGTAGGAAGTATTTCTTTACAGGCCAAATTGTAATCAACAATCTTTATTCTGCTGCTTTTGACACTGTACATACTGAAGTCAAAGTCTGTAAGCAGTTATTAATGGGGCAGGTTTTAAAGATTAGAAATGTTGTGAGGAAAACTTACTGTTAACTCTTGAAGTTCTTTAGGAGATTGTGAAGTCATAAATATTGAAAATCTTATCTAATTGCTTTTGTGATTTATTAACCATTTTGTGAGCTATGAGTGTATCAGTCCTCAGTGAATGGGGTCTGGTGTCAGTTTTGCTTTGTACATATTGTCTTCTATTTACACTATGTAAATGCCTTAGAAATTCTATAAACCTGTCTCTGTTGACAAAAGTGTGGTTGTGTAGCTAAGAAAAATCAGATACATATTTAATATCCAACTTTAAAAGTTTTTCTGTTTGTCCCTGAAGAAAATTTACGTGTCCACTTACATGGCAGAGTGAGAGGGGAGGGAAGATCTTGCATCATGTTTAGAAAGTTGGCTCATGAAGGACAGAAACTGAAAATATATATATAACTCCTCAAAATAAGGTGGGGAGAAGTGCTGGAAGAAAACAGTAGACTAAGAGTTGCTTTTCACCACCTTGAGAGGTATGGGAAGAAGAGACTTTGACCATAATTTTGCTGTAGATATTCTAGAACCTCAGGTGAGATATTTAATACAGGAATAGGTGTCGTTAACCAGTAAAATCTTACTGATCACTAAAGCACTTCGTTCAACTATGCTTTGTATGTGTTTTAGGCAAGGCTGCTATCAGCTAAGCTTGCTCCCTTTTCTCTTGCAGGTACTTCCTGACGAGTTTCTATACAAAGTATGATCCGACACACTTTATCCTCAACACAGCCTCTCTCCTGACCGTGCTCATCCCCAAGCTGCCACAGTTGCATGGGGTTCGAATCTTTGGCATCAATAAATATTAAGCAGAAGGTTCGACACTGGCCGCCCCTGACATGGCTACTGCTGCTCCCCCGGTGAAGGAAACGAGTAGTCTGCTGTGCTGAGTATCTCATCGTAGTCAGGGAGAGGTGCTTTTACGTCTGAGATACAATTCCTGCTTCCTGCAGCATTGTCTGGGATGAAAATCGGCTTTTTAAGAAGATGCCTTCAAATACTTCAATGTGGATTGGAAACCTGTAGGAGAAAGATTTCCATGAAGAACTGGGCAGGCCCAGCTCTAAAGCCTAATCCCCACTAAGACTGTGCGTGTGGCTGATGCAAGTGGCTTGTAAGGAAGGTGCAAGTAACAGCTGAAATGGAGAGCAGTTTCACAAATACCCGTCATCCATAATGCAGGTGGTAACTTTACATATAAATCCTCGATGCCAAGGACTGGTGAGGCCACATTCTTAGATCAAGTGAAATTAGGTCGTTTCTGCTGTATGGATTGTAGGTGGTTGTGCTTGTTATTGCATCGTAAAAGTTTGTCCCACAGTAAGTACTGTGACAGTGAGTGTAAATTGATGGTATAATTCCTGCCTTCTCTGTTCTTGTGATTTTTTTTTTTAAATTTTTTTTTTGTCACAATGACTGAAGAAAGTCCTTAACTGCCAGCTCAGGGGATTTCCACATCAACTCGATAGCTCAGTTTATGTACACTTTTACAAGTTGCCACTGTTTTGTTTATCTCATTTTGCTTACCAGGATATTGACTTTTCTATGTGTAAATGGGACATCCTGAAAAATTGCAATTTCTTTTTAGGTGTGGATTTTTGACTGTTTTCTGTGATATTGACTGATGGGTTATTTTTCAGTAGCTGAGAGGCCTGTGAGGTGGTGGGGAAAGGGTTGCTGCTGTTGTAGGAGAAACTGCTCTGTTACAGAACAAGTGTCAGAACACGTAAGGGAAACTGTGTAGGTTGTAAGCTAGAATAGAAGATGAACTAGAAATAGGTGAGTAGGCAAATCACGTGGACTAACTATGCTTTTGCAGAAAAAGGTATAGATAACTTGCATGTCTTGGAAATGTGGAGGAATGCTGTGTATTAGGGGTACTGTGTAGTCCGGAGTAATCTTGTATATAATGAGCTCTGGAATTAAGAGCGAAGGAGGTACATCTGCATCTGAGCACTTATTTCTCTGTCGTGGAAAAAGGATGAATTCTGAAGTCTGCTGTGTGTCTGCCAGCCAAAACCGGCTCAGATTTAACAGAAGGCTCCATTTAAGATTTGATTTACATTTTGGTTGCAGTGACAGCCAGTGAGCTGGAAAAAAAATAAAAATAAAGACAAGCCCACAGTGGTGTACTCTTTTCTTGCTACAGTATGTTGTGGCTATTTACTTTATCGATAAAGATGCTGTTTAAAAAAAAGCATCCAAATGCTTTTTTAAAAAAAAATTTCCAATGAGTTGGAAATTTTCTTTAGCAATTGGAAGTAATTAGCACTGTGTTGTTTGCACAGAAAGCGGTAACTGCCTGACTTTTTAAATACTGGCCATCACAAGTCTGTGCTACCTTTGACAGTCGCTGCCGAGGGGCAGGGACTGCAAGACATGGCCCGAATTTAGTGTCCGCAGGTCGGGGCCGGGGTGCCTCGGGGCGGCCGGACAAAGGGGTGCCTTGCGGAGGGCTGGGGAGGGCTCGGCGCTCCCGGCCGCTGCCCCGCACGGCGGCTGCGCCGGGCCCCGAGCACCGCCCCGTGTCCCCGGCGGGGCGGAGCCGAGCCCCGCAGCGGGGCGGGCGAGGGGCGGTGGATCGGGGCGCTGGGACAGCGCAGGGGCGCCGCGACACGGGTGGGGGGGCTCCGGCCGCCTCTCCCCCTGGCCGGGCGGGACGAGGATCCGCGGGGATGGGGCCGAGCCCGTGACGGGAAGCGGCAGAGCCGACAGACCTGACCTGCCCTGCCCTGCCCTGCCCGCACAGCAGCGCTCACCCACGGGCGCTTCTGCTGTGGGCCACGGGCGGGCCGTGACCTCCCTTAGGGCTGCGAGAGGCACCACCAGCAAGCGTGGTGAGGAACTCTCTTCACACGTAATTCAGGTAAAACAAGACGTTTCCTCCCAACTATTTTTTCTTAGGGTCTTAAATGTCATATGTGGCCATTCATAACTTTAAAAGCTCTTCAGAAAATCAGCGGAACACGTGCTTGAAAACCCTCCAGTAATCATAAATCATACCGTTCTCTTCTAGACATAACCACCAGGTAGATTATAAGCAATGAACAGTATTGCCAAAGGCCTTTTGCAGTCAGCTAAGCACGGCCGAGCTGCGTGGCTGAGGAGCAGCTCTGCTCACTCCGGAGAGCGGCGTTTTCGCAGACTGGTTTTGGGAATAGAGACAAGCTGTGACGACACCGGCGCTGCTGTGGTGGATGAAGCGGGCTGTGTTCTGGGAGAAGCACTGCACTGTCAAAAGGAGGTTCATTTACAGTAAGAACAGATTTCTCTCAAGGCTTCTGCATCAGTAATGATTTTATTGTTACTTATAATATCATCCATATAAAAGTCTTCCCTGCTCCATAAAACTCAGTAAGTGGTGGGTAGGTGTGAAGATGTATCACTCGGGCCACAATAGATACTGCCTGAGATAGTACTAAGTGGGAGAAAAGAAATGCCATGCATTTAACAAGTTTCCTCCAGTATTTTCTTTCAAAGAGAGACAGATTACTTCTCTAGCTCGAATAAAAGATGAAATCATTGCTCCTGTTAAAATCACCAAATGTTCTGACTTTTAAAAAGGCAAAATTAATCAAATATAAGCATTGGTGGTTAAGAACATGAACTGACAAGTGAGGGGTTGTGAATATTTAATTAGATTGTTTTGGAACAGTGTTGAGATACATTTAGAAAGCATCCGTACCAAAAAAGGGTAAGTTACATACTTTTCTGACCTTCCACTGATAATTATGTTCTCTTCAGTGCCCTTGACACTAAACACAGCATTTGAGAATGCACTAAGGAAACAGGCAGGATATGACAAGGTTAAGAGGTGCCTGAAAACTATTTTTATGGCATTCTATCTCTTATGAAATTCCGATGCATTGTAATTCCTTGGTTTTACTAGAACAGGCGGAATAATTCCTGTGGTGGCACAGCAGCTTCACAGAGAAAACATCGAGCAAGTGGTACAAGAGGCCCTTCGTGCCAGCGGCGTTTCTGTAGCCGAGCTTGCAGCTGTGGCGACTACAGTGAAACCCGGGCTCGCTCTGAGCCTGGGCGTGGGGCTGCAGTACAGCCGGAGCTTCGTCGACAGGCACCAGAAGCCCTTCATCCCCATCCATCACATGGAGGCTCACGCACTGACCATCAGGCTCACACATCACCTGGAATTTCCCTTCTTAGTTCTCTTAATTTCTGGAGGCCACTGTCTCTTGGCAGTAGCACAAGGAGTTTCAGATTTCCTCCTGCTTGGACAGTCCATTGACATCGCACCAGGTGACATGCTGGATAAGGTAATATTTTCTTTCCTCACCTTTCCTTAGTTGTTTTCTTCTTATTGCATTTATACTACATCATGGTAGTATTATCATCAGCCTGAGGACAGCAATTCAATGTGAGTTTTATGTAACTTTATTTTCTATTTTGAAATACCATAGATTTAAGACACGAAAGACTGCTAAAAATGTACACAAAACATCAATTGCAATGTACGTACATTAATTATATTTTAGCAAATAGGCAACATAACCAGAACTGGTGTTGGAAGTTTCATTGATGCTGATTATACAGAGAAGTTGTATTAATTTGAGGAGATTGATGATAGAGGTACCTTGAAGGATGCTGTCAGGTTTGAAACAATGCATATTGAAACGTTTCTTACTAATTTCAGTTTTTACGGTTTGAAAAGCATGGTTTGGCTTTCAGAACCTTAAGTTTTCCGAGTCCCTGAGTGCAGTCTGTAAAATTGATCACTTACGGCTTTGTGCTCAGACACAGAGTTTTTAAACAGTATTTCTGCATATTGATTAAAAATTTGGGGGAGTGTGTGGAGTCAGAAAGGGGATTTTCAAAAGCTGAAACCAACTTTGCTCCTGTGTATCTGGTAACACGGTGTGGCAGTCTGTGTGTGCTTCCTATTGCTTAAAAATGGAATAGTTAATGTTTCCTGCAAAATTTGTTGATCCTTATATTTGCTCGGATTGTTCTAGAATTGCATTTCTAAATACTCCAGTAAAAAAACTATCCTGCTGGGCTGGTGTTAATGTCTTATTCTTACCATGCCCTGTTTGTAATTTCACATTAGATTGAATTTTTTGGTGTCACGTTTTACTCCATGGACTAGAGTACAGCGATGCAGTTCCAGGAGGAACTGATTCCAAGTCTGTTGTTTATCATCTCCGTAGGTAGCACGAAGACTGTCACTGAAAGAGCACCCAGAGTGCCACGGCATGGCTGGGGGGAAGGCCATAGAGCACTTGGCTCAGACTGGGAACCAGGAACTGCTCACCTTCCGACTGCCCATGAAGCAGTATCGGAACTGTGACTTCTCCTTCTCTGGACTTCAGAACCTTGTCAATAATGCCATTGTACAGAAAGAAAAAGAAGAAGGTATTTTTAAGCAGTCAGATACAAACTGAGCTTTTGATGACCTACACTCAGGAACCCCCTTTGATGATATACTTTTATAGGTATTCAAGAAGGTGAGATCCTGTCCTGTGTTAAGGATGTTGCTGCTGCTGTACAGCACGCAGTAGCTGTTCATATTATCCAGAGGACCTACAGAGCCATGCTGTTCTGCATCAAAAACAGCGTATTACCATCCAAAAAGGCCACTTTGGTGGGTATACTTTTTTTTTCCCTTTTTATTTCTGAGTATATAACATCATTTGAAGGTGCAGATGCCTTGTTGTACTTTCTGCCTTGACACGTGAGGAAAATCTCAGTAGGTATTATATTGTTAAAATACCAGGATTGATGTAATAGTCATATAAATACTTAGCTGGGTTTTAAGCTAGAGAGTTTTTCTTACCATCTAATCTAACCTCCCATAACAATTTAGGCCACGTAATTTGACCTTGTGTTCCCTAGTACTTGACAGCTGTTCTAGTTACAGCAAAACTATAGACTGGTTTAGCTTGGAAGGGACCTTAAAGATCATCCAGTTCCAACCCTCCTGCCAGGGGCAGGGACACCTTCCACTAGACTGGCATGCTTCAGGAATGTCTTTTAGCATAATAAGCTCACTTAGCATACTCTTTTCTGGTATGTTTTAATCTTCAAATGCAGCATTTATTGCTCCCTTTAGAACTTCAACCGATAACCCTTTTTTAACAGGATGCTAGTTCTGTGTGACCCATCAGTACTTTTGAGTTAATGCCTTTTTTCTTTTTGAAATGCTGTCAGGTTGTATCAGGAGGAGTTGCAAGTAATCAGTACATCCGAAAAGCTCTACAGAATTTGGCAGATGCAAATGATTTTGCTTTACTCTGTCCTCCTCCAAGACTCTGCACTGATAATGGTGTTATGATTGCATGGTAAGATTTGTTTCTCTTTGTATGCGCTCCTGTAATGTTGTTTAGAGGTGACAGGAACCAGAGGAATCAGAGTCAGGGATCTCTTTTTGTGGTGACTGAACCACATGGTCGTATTCAGAGTTGTGACATATATTTTTATGTAATTGCTTTCTTGCTCAGGAATGGCATTGAAAGGTTACGTGCAGGACTGGGGGTTCTACCCAGTGCTGATGGCATCCGCTACGAGCCCAGGTAAGTGACTGCATTCCCATTCTTTCCTCACTGCTCACTGTGGGCAGTGAAAGAGGAAGAGGTCACACGAGAAAGAGGCAGAAGCTGCTGAGGAGTGTCTTTGCAGCACATACAAATTTTAAAAGTTACTTTCCAAGGCAGTTGTTAAATACAAATTATCGTGGCTGGCCTTTATGTTCGTTTTGGCTCAGAAACTTAATTTACCATACATCACAACAGTTCTATGTGTTTTCCTACTATGATTGTTTAGATTTTAGGCTTAAGGCCAAACAAAACGCTGATATTTCAAAAGTACCAGCTGGTCTTAAACTTGGGATTTTTTTCAGGTTCTTTCCCGTTTCAGAAAAAAAGACTTGGATGGTCTCAATACAAAAAAAAAGTATTAAAATTTTCACATGAAAAATTATAAAATACTCTACTTCAAAAATAATTTGTTGTATATATTTCAGTGAATAAAAGACTAAGTTTTACTTGCTGTAGAAAATACATTATTAAAGATTGTCATAGGAGATACCTGTGAATCTCCAGTGTGTCTTGCGTTCATCAGCGAGATATAAAATGAATTATCAACTAAAATCAGTATCTAAATAAAACAGCCCCAAAGATGGCTTTGAAATCACAACTGTGTTTCTAGAGTTTGGAATGGCTACAAATGCAAGTATCTCCTCAGTGTAAAGATGTTTGCAGCTGCAGCTTCAGATAGACCATTTTAATGGTCACAGTCTTAGAAGTGCAGGGAATGTACTGAAATACTTTGACTCTCGTGCCAATTGTAAAATACATCTGTGAAGCTGTACATCTGTGTGATATGGCAATGATGATGTTAATTTTTAACAAATTCATCATTTTGTTTTCTAGAGCTCCCCTTGGAATTGATATTTCAAAAAGAGTTGAAGAAGATTCCATCAAGGTGCCAAACTTAAAAAAGATACGATGGTTGGCATCTTAAAAAGTAACTTAATAAAGTAAATTGTTCAATAAAGACTGTTCCAATGCTGTTATGTTTAGTGACAGTACTTGGATTACAGGTGTTGAAAATCACCTGTCAGAGAAACAAATGCTGTGTGCTATCACCAAAGTGATTCCAGTTAGTATTCTAAACTAAGCATTCTCAGTATTAAAACAACAAAAAAAATTAAAACCACACGATGCATGGGCAGTGTCTCGTACATGTACACATGTAGAACTCTGATTTTTAATAATTACATCCAAGTGTGTAAAAAAACCAGACCAAACATTCTAAGAAAACTTGAAAGATTTACTGAATTTGCATATAGAATAAGTGCAACATCTCAGGACAGCTTTATAATTCATTTACTGAAAGTAACTTCAGTCTCCTGCACGTGTCAGATGCTTTTTCATTGTTGCTCTCTAGTTTTGCAATCCGAGATCCAAACTGTACAGCCCTTTTAGGCAAAACAGTCGAGGCTGTCAGGCCCAACTCCTTGGCTGCAAGGCGCAGAATCAGTTTCTCACCGATTCCTCGAGGTAAAGTCAAATCAGCTTTTTCTGAGACAGGCAGAGAATTGAGGAATGAAACAACATCTTCATCAAGAAAAGGAAACCTGAAAGAGAGATACACATGGTGAAAGACCCTTTAAAAATTTCATAGGAATAGTCTTGGTTTTCCCCTTTACCACATGCAAAGACTGTGTGAAACTACACTGTAACTTTGAAATAAAAAGATTTACATAACAAATTCTGATATCATGCTAAATTTCAGGCATTCATACCTAATCACGTGCATGGTTAAGAGCACTGTACATCCACCACTGCAACTGTTCTTGTGCTGAACTGAAAATGTGCACCTAAGAACAGATTTGGAAAAACACTGGCACAAAGATCACATGAAAAAACCTTTCATGCACCTGAGTGGTCTCTGCTCCTGCATAACACCCAAGGAATTTTTGCAAGTTGATGGTAGTAGAGGATAGGTAGTTGATGGAGGAAGTAGATGCAAGTAAAATGAATTTTCAACTCTTCAGACTTAAGAGCCAGGAAATGTGGTGGATATTGATCATGCCTTTACTGCATGGCCAGGAACACACAGCTTCTGTTACATTGTCATTCTCCAGAGACACTCCCCATACATGTCTCTGGAGAACCAGAGAACCAGAGCACTTCAAAGTTGTGCAAAAGACTGTTTAGCTTAAAATGATAAAACCAGCTTGAACTGGCCTATTTCAACATCTGTTGCTGCTTCTTAAAACTTCTAGATGGAAATCAAGCTGCTAAATTTCCTTCAGTAACTCTTCCACAGCATACTACAGACCACTTTTTTAAAAAACTGAAAACTCCACAACAGTACACATTAACAAAACTGCATCAGAACTAGAGGCAATAAAACACACAGAAGTTTCAATTAAGATTTTGTCAGGAGTGTTAAAAACTGCATCTAACCGGCAAAACCAGTTTTGCTCCATGTTAAAACAGCAATACCTGGCTTCTCTTCCGTGATCACCGATGATCCTGTCATCTCTACCAAGATTTCGAGAAGAAATGCGACCTAATTCCATTTCAAGTTCTTTATTAAGACCCTCTAAGCCATCTTTTCTGAAGCAAACACGATGTCGAGAATACCCAGCAAGCTGCTCATCTGCTCCTATTCCCGTAAGCACAACCTAAGGAAACAGAATATAAGAAATCTTAGTATCTATGCAAGTTAATACGTAACAGATCTTAAATGTTTAACTACATCTTCAGGAGAAAAATTCAAATACACATCTCCTAAAGATATTACCGATCAGGATGGGCTGTGCCTTACATTTACATAGCCTGAAATAATTCCCAGTAAAGTCACTGGTAACTTGAATCATGTTCACAATCAGACCTAAAAGTACACACAAACATTGCTAGTGGAGCAAGGCTAAAACATCAAAATAATGTCATATGTATCACAAATACACCAGTATATTTGAAGAATGTCTTTGTTAGCTTCTATGATAATAAAAAGCATTTGTTAAACACCAGCCTTTAAAAATAATTGCTAAAGATTATGTCATATGTTGTAAATAGTTACCTGAATGTACACCCAGAGTACGATTTGTTTACCAGCTACTGGGTTAGTAACAACTACATTACACAAAGTAAAAATGGCTTACACTACTCAGTAAGTACAGAAAAATGTTATTAAGAGAAAAAACACTATTACATCTGGCCCATTACTCTGCCTTCAACAGCTGAAATTAAAGTTTGCTCTTCCCTACACAAACCATCAGGAATAGAGAAGTGAGAAATCAGAATGAAAAATGATAGATGGTGGTTATTTTTTTCCTAATCATATTGCATGTCCAAGTTCACTGAAAAGCCACGCACATTACCTGACAAAAGAACTGAATGTGATTTTTAACTCTAGAATTACACAAATACTATAATTATAGAACTATTCTACATTCTGACACTGAATTTCAGAAGCCTTATGAATAGCAAAGATCCCAGCTGATTTCTGATCAACAGAATCAACAGTTTTTACATTCAGAGGTCAAACATAAGGCAAAAAACAAACCAAAAAAACCCAGTACCTTTGCAGGACTTTTATATGGTTTCAGTTCTTCTCCTTGGTTACTGATAAAACCCTCTCCTCTGGAAGCAAACCAAATTGCACAGCCAATACTGTCATCCAAGACTGTATCCAGTGGATAGATTAGGTAATTAATGCGTTGTTTTCTCATTTTTTTCAATTCCTCTAGTGTAACATTAATTTCCACAAAGTTCCAGGTTCTTGAAGGGTTAATGGCTTCTAATTCCTTCAGTCCTGCCCTACCAGTGATTCTGTCAGGAACATCAAAGCAAGATAAATGAGTACCAGTGTCAGCATCAAGATTCTGACAGCTTTCTTGAGGACAAAGCAAATCGAGCTGTACCTCATGGCTGGTATGTCTTTTAGTGAGACCCTTGTGCTTAGCTTGCTCTTTCATCATGAAAGCTACATTGAGAAGATCAATTGGCTCCTCCAAAGGCACATGTTTATCAGCCAGGGCTGCAATAACCATAGAATCAATGCCACCAGAAAAGAGCACTGCAACATGTGCTTTCTTATGAGACATGCTTGGAACTTCTCTTGCTTTCTGATCTTGATCTCTAAAAAGACACAGAACTCGTCTCTTGACTGCTTCATTTAAAACATCAATAAACTGACAGGCTAATTTTTTCTTGTGTTCCTCTGCAAGAAATTCTTGAAGGGTTTCTACAGAAACCACACAGTTAATGTTGCTAAAATTAGAGCCTGGACACACACCTGAAGCTTGAGACACTGTTTTATTTAAGGGAATAACTGGTGCTCTAAGACACAGCTTTGATTCATCCACCATGAGACGTATGTGGTTTGGTAAGTCTTCTGACACTTGGTCAAGAACATTAATGCATGTTTCTTCTACTGCTTCCTCCCTGCAGCTGTACTTCCATGGAAACAATGTTAAAGACAAAGATTTAGTCGTTGCACAAGCTTTGAGATCAATTTTGAAAATTCCAGATGCTGGGACTTCTTGCCATTGGTTGCCTGATTCAGAACAACCACTTACAGATGTGAGACAGAAAGCATTGTCAACCTCATTACTGAACTGCCAAAGCAAACTACGACGGCCAAAATAATCCCTGCCAAACCATAAACTGTGTCTGGGTGCTTCATAATAAATAAAAGACCAGGGACCCCGAAGTGATGAGAAGAGTGACAAAATGTCCATTTCACTGCTGCATAAAGCCAGATGATGAAATATTACTTCAGTATCATTCTCTACGTCTCCTACATGCACTCCATCGAAAATTTCTCCATTCCAAAGAAAAATATTGCTATTGGCATCTTCCAGAGGCTGAGCAGTCATCAGTCCCCTCAAGTGAAGTACATGGCCTGAAAACAGACATTCATAAGAGAGATCAGGCACAGTTTTTATCAACTGTTGGCTACTGTCTGGTCCTCGTCTTCTCAGATGGCAGAGGATGTCTTCACTAAGGAAATCACAAATCACACGCTGGCTGCACAAGGTAACAACACAGCAAATACCACACATTGCAACAGGGAATTCACATGAACTACTTCTTGATCTTAGCCTTTTCTGAATTTTCCAGCTCCTGATGTGCCTTCTTTAATTCATCTAATGTATCTGTGTAAGAGAAAATTATACAAATAATCATTTTCATAAACAGGAAAGTTTATGTGTAGATAAGTTTAAGAGTATATCCACGAAATTAGTAATTCCAGCCACTTGATCAATAACAGTGATAAACATAAAACACTAATTAACCAAAGTGCTATGTTTGTGTTCCACCATTACTAACACAAGCTATATAAGCTTACTGTAGCATATTCCTCTTCAATTATACAAAGATAATGATTTTTTTTTCTTCCAAAGAGAGCCACAGTGCAATAGGGGACTGGCCAATTCCTGCCTATGTAATCAGTATGACTTAAACATTTCTAGTAAGAAAAAGGAACTGACAATTAAAATGGCAACACTATTAACCCAAATCAAAGCAAAAAGAAGTAGCAATTGTTCACTCCAGAAAATTGAATTTATACTTCTAAATTTATACTCTTCTAATGCTTGTTCCATCATTACCTCTATTATCCATTCTCCTATTACTTTGTATTTGACACACAGCTGCCAGTTTCTCCTTTTAATACACCTCTGAAATCAGCTACAAATACAACTTTTAAATATTCAACTATTTGAGATACTTCTACACTGCAAACTTACTTTTGCACTGAGACAGTGTTTCTGTTCGGTCTGCAAGGAAGAATATGTTGCTATTGGGCTGCTGCTTATAAACTTTCTGTAAAACAAAACCCACACTGTATTAAATCAAAGCAGCAGATTCTGGAACCACACTGCAGCAGAGGCTGGTGTGGATCCAAAGAAACACTCCTGGTATAAAAGTGAAGGGGTAAGTTCTGCCCTGACAACACCAACATTCTAATGCTGAACCATCAAAAGCATTTAATGCTCAACCCAAGACAATTCTGAGTTTCTATTTTCCTCATCCACAAGGGATCACATTCTATTCTTAAAAAATGCACAGAAAAAGTAAGGATTCATTCACACCTCATGAATCCTTGTGATCAACTCAAACATCTTAATGAAATAACTCAAATAAAACATAAAAACATACTGTCTTGCACTGCACAAGTATACATAATCAAATCATTTGCAGGACAAATTATTCTGAGAACAGCAGACCGCATGTTTATTAAAATCTGTATTACAACAAATTAAAGACAGCATACTCTGATTTTGTTTCCCCTCTTGTCTCTATGTTTGTTTCTCTGCCAAAATGAAATAGCCAAAAACAAATTTGTAAAACCTTACCCGGTTCTTCTTCAAATTAGAAAGCTCATCGACTACAACCTTCTGCTCTTTAATCTGAAAGGCAAAAGTTGCATTTGAATTTATTAATAAAAACAAGCCATCATATTATAATCCTAGTGGTGAGCATGTCTACTGATATTTCAAGACCGCAACATGCCTGTGTAGCTGCTTTTCTCCAAATGAATCACTGAAGACAAAGTAAATATAAAAATTACATACTTACTTTCTCTAGAAAAAAGTTATTTTGCATGCATCGGTATTTCTCCTACCCTCAAAAGCCTCTGGGAAGCCAGAGTATCCATAGCTATTTATAATCAGAGAGCACATTTTTCCCCCTCAGAAGGGAACATGTACGCAACTCACACAACATCAAATAACTTAAAAAAAAAATTAGCATGATATCAAGAATACACTTTGTAATCATAGGTATGCTCCAGATTCAAAATGAAATGAATGAAAACCCAAATACTCTAGAACTGTATTAGGAGCAATGGGAGCCTTTCTATTGCTCTGGATTTTTACATTAACTTCCTTAGCGGGATTTACCACTCTATTGGGCACTGATAGGTGTGGCAGATATTCCCATCTTCTTTTACAAAGACAGCTGTGAATGCTAAAGAGTAATCAGAAGAACTATTGCAAAAGCCAAAAACTACAACAAAATCTGTTCAGAGGGCACAATGCTTTTGTTAGAAACAAACAATATGGGTTTCTCTGTTCTCCCTTTGTGTCTCCTGGAATTGGTGCAAAAATAGGAAGCTGCCACAGAGCGAGGTCAGCCAAAGTGAATATGGCACACTGAAAGCACAACTTTTCCAGCAGCTACAATAATGTCTTGTGTCTACAACACCAACAGGCAAAGCAGCAGTGCCATCCTCTGCTATGGACTAAACCAACCACCTAGGAACAACAGGAGTGACAACCTGTAGCTCTGTGATGTCCCAGCTTTGCAGCTTCCCAGGCAATCAAAAACATCACTGGCTCTATACAACGTGGCCATACAGAAATAACCTTTCCAGAGAATCATGGAGTGTTAAGGGGTTGGAAGTGACTTTAAAAATCATCTAGATCCAACGTGCCCCTGCGACGGGTAGGGATACCGCCCACTAGACTTGGTTGCTCCAAGCCTTATCCAACCTGGCCTTGAACACTTCCAGGGTTGGGGCATCCACAGCTTCTCTGGGCAATCTGTGCCAGTGCCTCACGATCCTCACAGTAAAGAATTTCTGCCTAGTATCTAACTCAAATTTGCCCTTTTTCAATTTGTACCCATTACTCCTTGTCTTATCACTACAGCTCCTGATGAAGACTCCCTCTCTGGCTTCCCCGTAGGCTCCCCTGGGATACTGGAAAGTTGCTATGAGGTTATTTGGAGCGAAAGCAGTTCCACGGGGCTTGGCAGATTGCATACTGAGCAAAGCTATGGGCATCAGGGAAGAGGGAGCAGATGCACGAGGAGCACCAGCCTCTGTGGCTGAAATCCCTTGGGACATTTTGGGCAGATAAAGCTGAAGTAGGTACTACAGGGAAGCCATATAAGAAGCTGAGGACACTTGGTTTGTTCAGCCTGGAGGAGACTGAAGGGAGACCTCACAGAAGTCTGCAAGTTCCTCAGGAGGGGAAGTGGAGGGGCAGACACTGATCTCCCTGGTGACCAGTGACAGTACCACAGGGAACGGCCTGGAGATGGGTCAGGGGATGTTTAGGTTGGATAGCAGGAAAAGGCTCTTCACCCAGAGGGTGGCTGGGCACTGAACTCCCCAGGGAAGTGGTCACAGGATCAGCCTGACAGAGTTCAAACAGCTTTTAGATAACGCTCTCAGGAACATGGTGTGATTCTTGGGGTGTCCTGTGCAGAGCAGGAATTGGACTCGATCACTGGCGGCCTCTTGCAACTCATATTCTGCAATATTCTGCGGTTCTGTGAGAAAAACCTCACTGAGCCTCACTTGATATTTCAAGCTCAACTTGAAGCAGTAAAACCCAAAATGCCAATCTGACAAACGAGCTATTAGCGAGGCGACACGGGCTCGCTACACGCGGGGTGCTCTGGGGGCCCGACAGCAGAACCCTGGGCACAAGAGCCCCGGGCCCTGACAGCACCCACCCTCCTCTTCTTCATGCTGCTCGCACCCGAGGCGACAGGCTCTGGGAGCTGCCCGCGCCTCGGCCCAGACCCCGGCAACACGGCCCCACGCAGCCGCCTCCGCTCACCCGCCGGCTCAGCTCCTCCTTGTGGCGCAGCGCCGCGCTCTCCCCATCCTCCTGCCGCGGCGGGCGGACCGACATCGCCCCGGCGGGCACCGGGCGGTCACACCCGACAGCGGCGACAGCCCCGAGAGCCCCACACGCTCCGACGCACGGCCACCAAGGCCGGTCGCAACAGAGCGCATGCGCATGGGCGGGGCCGTGCGGAACACCACCAATCAGCAGGCGCGGCCGAGCACGCGCCTGCCAGGGCACCAATCAGCAGGCGCGGCCGAGCACGCGCAGGGGCGCGACCCGGATGGCGCCAATACTGAGGGGGCTCGCGCCCCCGCCCGGGGGAAGCGAGGACTGCGCCGGCTGCCCCGGGCGGGACAGAGTTCCCGGGAGCCGTGTCACGCCGTGCCCGGGAGGGCATCGGGACAGGCCCAAGGTGGAGAAGATGTTTGAAATGAGGCTTGAAATTGTGCCCCTTGCGGAGTGTGTCGGAACACCCGCAGCAGGAAGGGAGCGGCTTGGTGTGGTGTGACCCCGGGCTGCTGTCGGGCTGTCCAACCACTTTAAGCGGTTTGCTTAAAGGTATTCCAGGAGTGATATGAACCATACGTTATTTACAGATATTAGGATCATATGGTTCATTATGTTCATTATTAGGACATGTTTCTACAAGAAAAAGAAACAGAGGGACTTATTAGAAGAGCATGTAGTGACAGGACAAGGGGGAATGGATTCAAGCTGACAGAGGGCAGGTTTGGATTAGATACGTGATGGAAATTGTTTACACGGGGGATGGTGAGACACTCGGACAGGCTGGCTGTGACAGCTCCATCCCTGGAAGAGTTCAAGGCCAGGTTGCACAGAGCTCTAAGCTACCTGGTCTAGTCCCTGCCCATGGCAGGGGGTTGAAACGAGATGACGTTTAAGATCCCTTCCAACCCAAACCGTCCTATGATTCTATGAGTTTATTATTATGTAAGATGGATGTTTAAGACCATCCACCTGAGAAGATCTAAACATTTCTCCATATCTTCCATTCTACTATGGATATGTCACAGTGATGTATGTGTATGAGGTAGGCAGATGTCTACCTGTGTTTATAAATACATCATTGTCTCATTTTTATTCCTTTTCTTCTTTTTAAACATTGTATAATTATTCTAAACACTCAAGAGTAATCTAAACTTACAGACTGCTCAGTTGTAGGATTTTATGAGATTTCTATCCCACTTGTTGTCCTTGTGGACTTTGCAGTGCAAATATAGTTCAAATTTTCAGGCATCATTTGAAATATTTGCTACTTTAGTAGGAGAGGTGGGAGTGTTGACTTTTTTTGCTTTGTGGCTCATGTAATCATACATATATATTTTGATACTACTTAGAGTTTTTGAGCAAGATTGCACTTTGGTTGTATCCATGAGCTTGGCTGGAATGTCTGTGATGTTGATCAAAATTTTTGGCAGCAGTAAAGGAAGAATAAGGATTTTGGCTTCTAGTAGAAGAATGAAGAAAGACAGTTTAGCTACAAGAACATTTGACAATACACTAACGTGCAAACATGATGCTTATTTGCTTTTAACAGAAAGAGAAACTGAGGTTACACTTTCCTAAAAGGTCAGTCTTGCTCTTCCCTCCACCTTTAAGCACACACTTGTGTGTCCAGCCTTGCCTCACCACGGCTGCCTATGGGGCTGTGTGGTGGGGCAGGTGAGGGAGCTGATCTGTTTTTCTCTGCAGTGCACAGTGCTGCTGTGATTCTGGCAGTCCCGAAGTGGAGCAACTGCAGCTGCCATGGGGTTGTTGCCCGACGGCTGGAGTGGTTCTGGGGCTTGTCCTTTGAATTCTAGAAGAAATACACATATCTGGGCCACACAGATCGGTTCTGGTGCTATTGCTCAGCGTGCTTTGTAGTTTGTCACTGTTGTTCTGTTGAGTAACTTGTTTAATCTGAGTAAGTCCCAGCCCTCTGCTGCCCAAGTGTTTTATTTGTTGTTCAGATGTTACAAAGGTTGATGATCAAGTAACACAGTAGTCAAAGTATAATTTCTGTACTGATTATCCCTTTTATGTTCAGTAATAAATGCAGTTAATGTTTGTTAATCAAAAATCCATCACTCAGTTTTATTGTTTGGTTCAGAAGAGTGATGATAATGGTTTTGAGGTATAATAGCAAATGTGGGATGTTTTTAACTTCTGGTCTTACCACGAACTGGTGATTCTTCTACTGATATAGAATGATACTGACTCTTCTACTGAATCTGTTGTAGGTCTTTTTAAAAATTAATGGATTCCAGTGACAAGATCACTCCTGAAATTAAAGTCATACCCACAATAAGAGCAGCTGTGTTTGCAACTCAACAAAGGAAAAGGTCGGCACCTTTTCCCTCCCTATGCAGAGCAGTGTTGTCTCCATCCAAGCTCATTTCAGGGCTGCTGCAGTTCTGGTGTTGCGATGTGCCTGCACTGTTGTTCCTGGGAGTTGGGACAGTGACTTAGAGCTCATCTGGCTGACAGCTAAGTGGGCAATGGCATTCAGTGACACATCTTTGGTCATTCTGCTTATGTCTGTGCACTTGTGCCAGCTCTGGTCCTCTAAACTATTTTTCTTTTTACTAGCATAAAACTATCTCTGGAGGTTAATAATGCCTGACACAATGTTAAAAATGTGTCCAGAAATATTTCAGTCTTTTAAAGTCCTCACCTTTTCAGCATCTGGCCTCTTTAAAAATATGCAAAATAACACAATTTACCCAACAAGTCATGTAAACAGCTGAAAACCGGGAAGTAGTGACTGATGCCAGAAAGTCTTTGAAGTTGCCATCACCTGTTAGCAAATGCATGGCCAAAACAGTAATCTTTAAATAACCAAGCTCAAGCTCCAAAAGGCTGCTGTTAAAAGCATGCTGAAAAGGTGAGGCCATCCTTGTGAGAACACTGTCAGTCTTGAAGACCTCTGTTCATGCAGTACACTTGTGTCAGAGGATTTTACAGCTGTGAGAGGCACAGGGTAGGACTGATACTGCCTTGGAGACTCAGCAGCCTCAAAGTTTCCGTGTTTTGCTGTGGGCTGGAAATGTGCATGTACTCAGTTCTGTATCTCTCAGCTGATGCTTAGTAGCAAGTTAAGCCACCATAATCAGTTATGGGTTCAAGTCTGAGTGGTTTATGAGGTTCAGCTGTAAGTGACTGTAATCTGAGGAAATTTGTCATGCTTTAGAAGAACCACTCACGCAGGTCTTTGGAAGGGAATAGCATCAGGATAATTGTAGCTCTAATGTTGGCCACAAGAGAGCAAGCCGAAACTGTGCTGGTTGCTCAGAGACAGTCCAAGAAAGAGTGGGGCCAGCCACGAAAGACAGATGGATGAGGTCTCTAAAAGGGGAGAGCACAGTTAGAGGATATTGCATTTACGTAGGTTTTTGTCTGTTTTGGAACATCCTCAGTTCTGATCTTGGGTTTTTTTGTATTCAGACATTGTTATCATCATAATCCACATGAGTAGATTCTGAGGTGTAACATCTGTGTAATCTCTGTGTTAATTTCACAGCTGAACCTATATTATAATAATTTGCTAGTTTATACCAGTCTAAGAAAATTAAAATGGTAGAAATTAGTTGGGTTTGCTTTATGGTAATCCTGCTAATTTGTCTGAGACATCAGGATTTGAAGGGAGTTAAGTTAATTTACACAGCCAGGGATCTGGATATGTATACTGGCATCCAGGCAAAGTTGTGGGTTTTTTTCCCTCGGTTAAGTATCTGGATTGTCAATTACTCAAGAAACCTTGCAGAGCCTATAATCATTCTACTTTAAAAATCCTGTCACTGCAGGTAAAACAAGAAGTCTGAGCACTTTTATGGTCTTGAAGTACAGTATTTTTTCAGCACTTTACTTCTGATACTCTATTAAAGCACTCCGAGAACTCCTTTGCACAGAAATTCTGTGTTGTTCACAGACATAAAGTTATGAATTTTCTAATTAAAAGCAGAATTTCATCACTTTCACATGAGGGATTTTAAGGCTGTTGTCAAAATAGCTGGGAACTACCACCAGTCTTTCATTAGATTTTACAATCTGATGGCATACCTCAAAGCTTCTAAAAATGCTGAATCAAACAGCTAATTTGTAAAATACTCCCAGCAGTCTTTCAACTGATGATATAAGTAAGAGAGGACTTAAAAATAGACTTTTCCAAGTCCACTTTGTGTTCTTTGATGTAAAACTGAATACAAGAGCCTTTCTTCTGGTCTTGTGTTGCTGTAGTTGAGAAGACAGTTTGACCTTTAATTTTCTTAACTTTTCCTTCCTTAGTGCAGAACAATTTGTTGTGTACTTTGTTACACCTTAAATAGAGTTATGTTAGTGCCAGCTTCACTTAGAAAGGCAGAACTAAAAGATTTGGGTTTGTCTCTTGCAGGGCAGTTCCTCACATGCTCTGAATGACCAATGCACAGGTTTACCACAGTAACCGTCGGGTTTGAATATGGGATCAGAGTTCCAGATACACATTTTGGTCAATGAATGTTCAGGTATCTTAAAAAATCAATTGCTCTGCCTTACAAAACTCACATTTTGTTTGCAGTATCGGGATCAAGCCTGGTGCCTGGATGCTGGAAGCTCTTCTGTTGGTGCCACCGAAGACCAGGGGTATGAGAGGCTTAAACTGCTCAAGAGCATTGGCTAGACAGGTGCCTCGTTTGCATTGCCTTGGGCTGGGCGTCTTGACAGAAAATCAGATTAGTGCTAATATTTCTGCCTAATGAGAAGAGGAAAAGAGAACTGCACCAAAACCACTCTGAGTAAAGAGTCAACCTGCCCAGTAAGTCTGCTTTTTGGAAGCTGAGCTAGGAAGTTTGGAGACGACTGGAGGGATAATTATGGGCTTGTTTCTCTTTCCTGTTGGGAGTGCCTCCATGACAGTAAGTACTGGGTTTAATACTATGTACAGCTGATATTTTCTGGAAGATAAGACCCAGAGATTAGATTGTTTTGAAGGAGTAGGCAGGCCTGAGCAGGATGGGCTGAAGGTATGGAAGTAGCAGCCTGCTTTTGCTGCCATAGTATGGGTCTCCTGGAATGAGGGACTTGGTAATTTTGGCTGAGATAGCTTACAGCCCCATAAAGCGTGTTCCATGCACAATGGGCCTGCCTAAGTGTGAGCTTGGGCAGAACAGAACATGTCTGAGCAGGCTGGAGAAAGGGGGAAATGCATAATACCTGTGCAAGGCTCTCTGAGGCAAGAGTGAAGGTAAGGCTGTTTGCTGTAAGATGCCCAGTTGAATTGGGATCTTGCCTAGGTTGTTTTATTAAATGTGTTGCTTTCATGTGCTTTTTGTGCCTTTGTTCTCATTGTCACATAAATTTGGACTTAGCTCTTGCTGCTGGGAAAATAGAAGCCACTCGGAGAGAGTTTTTCCAGGTTTGGAGATGGGAGTTACTTGAAAGGAACCACTTAGGTTTTCCAATTTGAATGTGCCAGAGGCCATGTTATCAAACAGCTTGTTGGGCTTCACTTATTTTTAAACTTCATTCTTTCTGTCTTAGGCTGTGCTGAGGGCTTCCCATTTATGCCATTACACACTGTCCTTATTCCTCTCTGGTTTTATTTCTATTTTTTTTCTCTCGAAGTTTTGGTACAAATCAGCGTGTACACATGGCAAAACAACCTGGGATCCAAAGAAACTGAACCCTTAGTAGAACTTTCAGTCTTGAAGGTTACACTTGTTTGCCATCCTTTTATGGTGAATATGGTACTTAGTGCTTTCAGGGTCCGTAGAACTCAAAATGCCTGACTGACATAGATGAATACAGAGAGGAAGTCTGAGCCAAAGCTATGTGAGTTGGCAGGGTGAGGAACAGAACTTGGAGGTCCTGGCTTTTATTCACATTCCATCTATGAGCATTCGTACTTCCATGTTTAAATTACTATTTCCATATTTAAAATAGGACAATTTTTGCTTTATGAAGTCACAGTCAGAAAACTACTCATTGCAGAAATATTCACTGCACTGAAAGGCAAACGTGTATCTATTTTAATTTTATCACAGTTTTTATGTTAACTGTTTTAAACCTTCATGCTTGCTTGGCAGCCTAGACCCTTTATTTCAGTAGCTGGAAGTAAAATATTGTGATCAAGTTCTCATGGAGCAGCAGACGAAGCATTCCAAGGCTAGGTGAGCTCTGACAGAAAAGCTCATAGAAAAGAGTTCATGAAACATTTATTTTGGGTTATCACAGAACAAAACATTTCCATTTGTCCTGTTGACATAAAATGAAAAAGCAAAATTCCCTGGTTGCAAGTTGCTGTCCCTTAGGCTTTACTGTGATTGCCATCTTATTTAAAGTCTTAACACCACTGAGATATTTGACTGCTTTCCCCAAATACTCTTCTGTGAAACACCTTACCGATCCTATACTCTTTCCCACTTTTAACACACTTTTTGGAGTAACTACAGCTGTTACAATTAAGGAAGAAGGGCCTATGGTAGTACAAAAGGGCAGGCTGTATTACTGTGAGGTGTAAGAATCTCATGTTTCAGGCAGTGTAATAGGTTTCAAAAGATTTCCTTCTCTTTGAAGGCAGAACCACTAGTGCTGAAAAACCAGCAATGTAAATGCTGATAGGCTTTGAATATTTGCCTTCTCTATATCTGATACAGTTACTTGAAATGCAGTAATGCTGCCTGCATTCCTGGTATTTTCAGTGCTGATTTTTTGAAACATTAATTCATCATTTGGAGCAAGAATAACCACAAGGGAGGGAGAGGTATCATTACGTTTGTTAATTGTAATGAATATTTAGCAAAACATTGCCCATGGCTCTGAATTAACAGTAATTTAGATAATAGAATTAAGGTCTTTCTGCCACTGACATACATTATCATATGTGAGAGAGGCAGCCTAGATAAATCATACAATTTTGTAACATTGAACATTTGAGTAACATCCTTTTTATAAATAGTTGACATTTCTTTAAAAAAAGGTACTGGTATTTAGCACTTTAGAAATCAGTACAGTAGCTGCCTGGAAAACAAAACAACCCCAAACTAGCACTAGATAAGTTAATATCTCAGCCTACACACAATGTAAGTTCAGTTAATACTATTAAAGCAAACTTTTAAAACCTTTTCAGAAGGCTTTAAGTATGAGAGTATCAGTGTAACTTGACAGTCTTACTTAGAAGTAATGACCTTGGTTAGCAGTGGAAGTCAGAAATAAAGAATACTGAATTTAGAATAAACAACCTTTGCCAAATTTTGCTTATAGTCTCAACAGGTTGAAGTGGCAGTCATGTCAGCTTTAGTTTACATGGCATAAAGGAGGGAAATTCAGTGTGGCTATTAGTAAAATGGTAAAGTTGCAAGCAACATGAACAAGATGTGACTACCTTTGACTCTCTCCAGACCAGAACAAAAAGAGAGGCATGACAATAAATTGAAGGAACATACAGTCCTGGACTTATTTCAGTCCAAAAGGATGAAGTTCTCTCTAAAGAAGGGAAAACGGGCAACTACTTTTTACTTTCTTTGTATCTTCTTAGCCTCCTCTGCTGTTTCCACCATCAACGAAATCTTGAAAAATGATTATCCAGGAGATAATGAATTGGTCAAAATCCTCTTATGGACAGTGTTCAGAGCTCAAAAGACAATTCAAAATTTAAAGCAGTTCTTAGACACAGAGTATGCTTAAGATTTGATTGCAGGGGTTCTTGAGTTCTCTGTCCCAGTAGGAAAAAACCCCTACATCTAAGCCCCTGAACAGTGGTGTCACAGGCTGTGCTTGGCTTAGTGGTAAGCTGAGTTAAAGTGATAAATCTGTCACAACTGCTCTAGAATTTGTACAGCAATCAGCACAATTAAAGCAGAGCAGGTTTGGCCAACACCTGCTGAAAAGGCTTCATCATCTTTACAACTATCAGATTTACTCTATTACTTACACAGCTACTGCAGAGATGACATTAAGAGATCTGATAAAAAATTGTATTACCTAGAAGGAGGTCTTGATCTCTTTGAAAACCAGAGGAAGACAATAATTGGTTTGTTTTTTTTTTTCGTTTTCCTTTTTCTGAAGTATTTAATTGACTTTTAATCCTCTGTTAAGTAAGTCCACTGTATACAGCCTAACATATATTGTTTGCTACTGAAATGGATGCAACAGCTCCTCAGCTGCACATAGAGCCATTGGAAGTATTTTTGGCTAAGAAATGAAGGGTCTAGCATTCAGTTACTGTTCATGTAACTTACACTTATTTGTTTACTGTGTTTTCCACAAAGTGTTGCCAGGAGACTTTGTCAGGCTTATTTTCAACCATGCACTAGACTGCAGCAGACTATATGCTTCTTCCACTAGTGCTCTACCTTTATATATTTAATAAAACAGCTAACAGCTAACAACTTGGAGAATAAAATATATTGTTTGAATGACTGAAAAATTGGAAAAATTTGTTCAGAGATGACACTGAGAAATGAAATGCATTTCATTCATTTGTTCTGAGTAGGAATTGTAAAAAGGATTTATTTTTTGTTTACTCTTGTATTTAGTATTTTAAACTGTCATTAAAGCCATTGTCATCTTATTATAGAAGAACTTGGATATGTGATCTGCATCTTGCTTGTTTAAATGAATTGTGCTCTGCAAAGCTAAATTCTGCTGCTTTCCTCTTGTAGATAATTTGAATCAAATGACTTGGTTACAAAGCAAGATGAGCAAGATTTAGCTGGTGAAGAACTTTTTGGATTATTGCATTCTTCTTGCAGGGAATTTAAGAAGCACAGTTTTGAATGTCTTGCTGTTGGAGGATTTTCATTAGCTTTAATCAAACGTCAGGTCTCATTTTTATAAATTGAAGTGTGTGCAAGTTTGTGAATACAGAAATACAAGTTTGTATATATGCACATTAGCCTACTCTATTAGATAATAATCCTAGATATTCTATTTATTGTTAGTAGCATTTCTTTATATTGTAGAATTCTGTTTCATATGTATTAATGTTGTCAAATAAGGACAAATAATGAAGTTAGATTATACTAAGCATTTAAAAACCCCTGCAAACAAATAATAATAATAATAAAAAAACCACTTAAGGTGAACAGAATGAATTTAAAATAGCTTTATACCTTAAGAGACACTGTTCTTGCTGCCCTTCTGATCTGTCTTGCCTACTGATACACGATTTTGTCTTAGGCTTGATGACCTCTGAGGGTGTCAGATGCTGTTTTGAAAAGGATTTTTAAGTCATCGTGGATAACTCAAATAATATTTTTTCAAGTTTACAGAAATCATTAAAACCTAAACTCAGGTGAGTTAACACTTGTACAAAATTAAAATTTGTACAAACACAACAGCAAAGGGGGCACTTTCACAGGCAATGAATCAGACCTAGATATGTATCTGATACCACTGCAGCTTGCTATTTTCTTTTAGGCACTACTCTGCTCCAAAACCATGCAGGATATCTTAGTATTTATCTTGGCAAGCATATTCACTATTAAATGTATACTTCAATCTATTATCTTGATAGTCGGTGCTCAAGCTGCTTTTAGATTTTCAAAACTGAAGGTATTTTTCTTTGGCCAGGCTGCATCATGCACGTAGCTGATGAAGAAAGCTGAAGATTTGACTCTAGTTACTGGACAATTCAATTTTTAGCCATTGCAGGTTATGAATGTGTCTCATATTCTGATGCTGAGGACAAAGCTGAGGAGACTGAGGGTAAAGGTTTTGTGTTCTAACATGTAGATAGGGAAGTGATTTGGGGGAGTGGAAGAAGAGAAGATTTGTAGTAAACAGCCTCTTCCCAGCAGAGCTTGTAATGACAGGTTGCACCATCTATTCTGCCTACATATGTAGCCCTATGCAGAACAAAAATGAGGAAATACTTGCTAGATGATTGACAAGATGTTTGCTAACAGTGTTGACAGTAGTTATCTTTCTAATCTGACACTTCACTGGTACTGTGTTTGACATGTGGGAGAATTATTTACAACTCTGTCAGACCTGGAAAAATGATTGAAAGAGACATCCAAATAGTAGAGATTGTTGCCTCTTTTAAATTTAGTTTTATAACACAAAAAGCACTGAGTGGTGAGGTCTTAATATATTTAGAACTGAAAATATTTATGTTGCTCATGGTTGGCAAGTGAAATGTAACGCCACAGAAATGCCTAGTTTTAAAATGCTGATTTTTAAAAATAGACTAATTTTCTGAGCACTAATAGTATTTTTTTGTCTTGGAGTAAAGTTAAATAAGGAGAATGAAATCTCATGCTTCAATAAGTCAGAAGAGAATTAATTTAAGCCCGTAAGTCTCCTGTAGTTGTATGTACAAAAGGAACAGTGACTTGCACATCTGCTGAAATCTGCTCTGTAGTACTGGCTGTTGTAGGGCAGGCCAGAATGTCAGGAACTTGGGTGAATCTGATAGATCTTGTACTGTGGGATCAAATTTTCCTCTTAGGAAGTGAACATCAGCAACAAAATGGCACAGTATCTTGCACTATACTAACTACTACTGCTGGCTGTTCACTAAAGCAATTGCACAAAGGCCAGTGTAGTCTCAGTTGTCTTGTATCAGAAGATCAGCAGCTGGCAATGCTAACCTTTGGTTTTCATCTTCACTTTTGAGGCTTTCACTGTGCTAATTAGCATGACTAATTAAAAATAACTGGATTCCCTGAAGTTTGTTCCATTTGCATTTTAGCATTAGAACATTGTTTGTTTTTCCACTGAAGCATTTACTAGAGTTTTTACTGAGATACAAGTACAGAGAAGTCTGCTTAGACATTAACACAATTAATTTTTAATAGTTTTTCTAACTAGTTCATCTTTAAAAGTAAGATTTTGCAACACATCTGTAGCTAAATAGGTCTTTTTGCACAGGTTTATTTATTATATATCTGTCAAGTTCTGATTTGCAGAACAGAGCTCACGCATAGGAAAATAATTTAGCAGCATTTTATTGTTTAATTCCTTATGGTTTGTTTCTCATCAGTGTTTGGATTAAGTAGTTCTCACTGCCTGTGGAGCATCTTCTGTGTGACCCAATAGGTGAAGTATTTCTGGTAAACTCAGTTAACCCTGGTTGATTCATGTTCCATGTGTTACTGTGATTTGATGTTAGACTGTACTTCCAGTTCTTCGCATTTGAAAGTCATTAAGCACTCTTCCTGCTTGACTGCAGTGCCGTTGCTTCATGTATTTATTTGCTTATTGTTTAATTGTAAAATAAAACTTTACTTCTGAGAATTTTTAAAAGTCATCACCCACTCTGCATTAGGTATGAAGTAATCTCCATTTCCTGGCCTTAATTATTGCTTAACACTGCAATGCACAGCGGTGGAACAGCTGCAACATCCTGACTGAAAATTCTGCATTATGTCTGAGGAGGGAGTGTGGTGTAATCAGGCCAATATTCTGTCCTTGAGCACACTGCAGTGTCTACAGAATTATACAAAACACATCAGCTTCAGACCGGAAGGATTATTAATTGGAGGAAATTTCCTGGGTAACCTGGCCAGGTTTAGAGGGTACATTATGAAAGGCTCTTACTAGGCAGTAGCTTTATCTAGCAAGTTGTTTTCCTGCAGACAGAGATTTGATGAAAGATCAGAGTGCCACACCCTGTGCATAGGTGTGGGAAGAACATTTATCATTGTTTGGTTTGGTACCCAAATGACGTTACCAATTTTTAATTTGCTGAGGTGATGGCAGCCTGACCTCTGTCTCAGAGGGCACAAAGACATACCTCAAAATAATAAAAACCTTTATCATGGAGTATCTTGCTGTCCTTTTCTATTTCCCTAACTATTTAACTGCTTCTTCCACAGCTGTTACTCTCATTTTGACTCCCTGAAGTTCTCAGGGTGCAAAATACACAGCCGTGTACTCCAATTACTGATAGTTACTGTTTTGTTGATTATTTTGGCAGGAATGCTTGTCCAGCTGCTTCTTTTCTTTCATAAAACATCCCTGAGGACTGAAATCCTTGTTCTGATGACAGTGAGAATGTTTTCAGCTTGTACAGAAGTCAGGTGGTTCTCCTAAAAGCACTACACTAGAGCATTTTAGCCTACAGAGTTTAAATATACCCGCTGTGAGACTGTTCATAACATGGCCATCCTCTAATGCTTTATGATCCTGTGAACAATGGTGGAGGGTTAAGTTTGTAGCACAGCATCATCTTCCTTGGCTCCTATTCTCCTCACAATTCCACAGCTCATACTGTATGAACTGTGTAAAAAAAAAAAAATTCAGCCAGTTATGCCTCCTTAGCTGAATAAAAAATTCTAGGGTGCCACAATCAATGAGGATGAACCAGAAACAGATATAGGAGATATTTGGCAACTGGAAGCATTAATTAATTTCTCAGATGAGATAAAAGAAGATGCAGATGATGACAGAGAAGCAGTGGAACAGGTTGTCCAGGGAGATTTTGCAGTCTCCAGCCTTGGAGGTTTTCAAGACCTAACTGGATAAAGCTTTGGGTAACCTGATCTTGTAGCTGACTATGCTTGGAGTAGGAGATCAGACAGGAGACCTTCTGAGCTCTTTTCCAACATGAGTTGTCCTGGTATTCAAATCTTTGAGATCAAGAAAAGCTTGAAGGTGTCTAGCATCTCGTAAGGTCCATAAAACCTGCCACAATGTAGCCTGATGTTTACCTTCAAGATCTTCCTTTAATCTATGACCTTCTTTCCAGTGAGCCTGCTCACATCTCCTGCTTCTGTTAGATGACCTGTGTGGAATGCTACTTAAACCCCATTTCTCATATTTACTGATCTGCCACACACTCCAGTACAAAGATTGTGCTTATCAGTTGGCTGCAAGACTGCAACAGAAGTTCTGTTTAACTTCTGTGAAGTTATAGTGGAGAGAGCGAACAGGGACAGTGTGTACCATATTCATTTTATTTGCAGGAAGCCTTATTGTCTTCTGCATGCTTAACTACTGAAGTTAATTTCCTTACTTCTTCCATGCTGACAATACTACTGAGATCAATTAATCTGTTTTTCTTCCTTTCGTGCTTATATCACGTTGCTTGCTTTGACCTGGCCAGTGAAGCCCCTTTCATTGTTTTATTCCAGCCATTCTTTAATTTCCACTTTTTTCTGATACCTAAAATGACTTGTATCTTGCATTTCAGATGTAACTGTTACTCACTCCACATTCCCTATTGTCTCCTCTGATCATGCAGCTATGAGCTTTGCCATATGGATGCACAGTTACTGCTGTCGCAGCTGCACTTCATCCCACAATTCCTGTGCAGATTGCTCACCAGAAAGCTGTTGCATATCAGAAAGCACATGGCAAACACATGCAAGGCATGCAGTGAGGAGAGGGCTCTGAAGAACCTTCAGGGAAAGTGATGTCTGACTTAACTTAGCACCTCTTTACTCATTACACAAGGATCTTCTTTCTTTGGGGAGCTATAGTAGGGTTAGACACACTGGATATTAGCTTGTCAGTAGTTCTCAGTATGACAAGCTCTAGTGCTCTTAGCTAATTTTATATCTATACATATATACACATAAAATGGTGGTTGAGTTAACGAAACAGCTAGTGATGTACACACACCCACACACACACATACATATATATGTATATATATATATACAGTAACCAAGTAGGTCAGGAAAAATACAGTGGTATCCCCAATACTTTATCCAACTGCTCTGTTTCCTGAGGAGCACCCAGAACTGTGGGCAGTGTGCAAACATATGGTTTAGGTGTTAGTAGTGTGACTTTTCCTCATAAAGGACAAATCATGACATGTCAATCCTGCAAACTGTCTGCAATTTTTTTTTTTGCTTGGATTTTAAGAAGAGCTCAGCATCCTGCCACAGAGGAACCTGACTAGTACCACTAGAGGAGGAGCTCATTTTTAGTACAGTAGATCTGTAAACTGAATTACACATTTCCTACGAAACAGATTCTCAACAAATAGCCAAAAAGCATTAGTCAGTTGATAAAGTACCATGTGCCTATAATGGTCATTAATATCACCCTGGGCACCATAACATCACTGTTCCCCATCTTCTGCTCCCTGGCCTCTCTGTAGAGTTAATCTTTATGCAGTATGCATGTGGTGAAACTAATAAGCAAACTTGTTGAATGCTGTCTCCATTTTCAAGTTTTCAGAATACTTGACTGACACTCATGAATTCAACCTCTCAGTGACATGTAAAATAATCCTCATTCTGTAGATAAGAAAATTGGAGTACATAAAACTAGACATGCCTGCATATGACAGCACTCTGATTTACTGTGCAGGACACTATTAATCCACGAAATCCAAGAAGACTTTAGAAAATATCTCTCTTTTTATAGCACAGGAAATCAAGACAAAAAGATGCACTTGTCTGGAAAGATGCAAAAACCCCCTGTGATAGAACAAAAAATAGACTGACTGGTGGATTCTTACTCTGCAGCCCCTCAGATTCTGATAAAGCTTAAGGAAAATGTGACAAGATATTGATATGCTTTTCCTGGAGCTGGCAGCTTGTGCAGCATTAGTTCGGTATTGGTACCAGTAGGTTTGGCAGCATAAAGCTTAATATGAGCTTTCTGAGCATGTACCCCATTTCTCTAGCCAAGCTCTGGAGCTGCTACTCAACTCCATGCTGCCAGGACGAGATTGGAGTGAGAGGCTGCATTGTAGGTGCCCCCTGCATCGGTGACAGACCCCCAGGCGGGAGGAATCCAAGATTACTGGCATTACTGGTTAGCAAGCTGCTATATCATTTCATTTTGGTATCAGCAGAGAGAAAGCAAACAGTGAATTATCAGTGCTTCCATCCAACTTTCAGTTAAGCCAGTTAAGCCACAAAAATATTCTTGTTTTTCTTTCATAGTCACATGTGAAGACTTAGATGTAATGTTGCTTTCTGCAACTTCTCAAGTCGTGTTATATGCAGTGTTCTTGGAAAGTAGCAATCGTGTTCTATAGTTTGGAGATGCAGCCTCTATTTTTTAATAGAGCCAGCTGTTTTTAAAAATCGCTGTTATTTTGTTTGTTAAATAATTACAACTTGATGTCTTTTTTTACAAAACCTATATGTGTGCTTGGTTGCATTCCTATTTGAACATCTTGCAGAGATGGCAAATTATTTTTCACTGGATTACCTTAAACTAGAAATATATTAAGCTATAAAAGTAATTTTTTTCTCAGAATTTAATGATATTTTGGCCTTTCATCAGGTTTTCTAGTTCTCCTTAGAGTGAAAAATATGGCTTATTCACTGACTATGTAGAGTAGAAACGGAAGTGGACTAATCACTTGATTGGTGTGGTTTATCTGGCATTTTATGTACTAATTCACACTGAATAACTGACTTTTCTATTCCTATGTTAGATCATGATAATATACTTAAGGAGGCAATATCTGACCAAACACAACAAATCTTAATTGGCAACAAGCTAAAAATATAGTTCAAAATATTTATGAAATCATTTGTTTGAATAGTTTAGAAATAAATTTTATTTCAGGATGGCTAGTGAGTTTTCTTGAGTGAGCTTTCTTCTGTTACACAACGTTACCAAATTAGGTCAGGTTGTGATTTCAAAGATATTTGAATCTATAAAGCTTGACACACAAAACTTTATAAGTAGACTCGTAGAAAAGTCAGGCATATTAAGTTGGATAGAAATTGCAGTTGATTTATGGCACCCATAAAACACTAATTGCTTAACAGCTAAGATTATTTTGCCTTCCTGAAAGAGTTCAGCCTTGAGCAGAGGAATCAGTAGGGAAGGTTGGTTTGTGGTGATTTTTATAAATATGTTGTAATAATACAAAATTCTAACAAACACCTGTCATCAACAGTTTACTTTGATGCTGAGGTAGGAAAAAACCTTAAAAATGGTCCCAACTTCAGAGAGCTGATGAACAATGCTAAATATATTTGTCGTATGTATGATAATCGACAGTTGTCTGTATACCACTTACACTTGGAATCTAATCTGACGATCAGTTGGGCACTTGATTAACTTTAGCTGATAAATAGTTGTACACATATGATTTGCTTGAATCAAACATTGGCTAAACACAGAGTATGATAATAAGTGAAAATAGGTAGAGAAGGGTGTAGATGGCAATAACAAATGGCGATTTCTTGCTTTCTCTCTGTAAGTATAGAATGTTTTTGCCGCAAAGGAATGAGCAAATCAGTTCAATGCCCTCCTGCTCTGAATTTGGCCTTTCATCTTCAAAGTGCTTTCCAAACATTTATTAATTATCTTTACAGCAGTCCGTAAGGCTAATAGATAAATACCAGCCTGCTTGTGAGAAACTGAAACATAAAGGTGGAGCTTTTGGTTGGCAGCCACATGGTGAGTCAGCACAGAATCTAAGATCAAAATCCAGAAGGGCCTGGCACCCGCTCTGTTGGTCAGTCACTGGATTTAGTCTCTTTCTTAGTCTTGTCTTCCCGTGTGCCAAAGACTTGATTTTTTTTTTGTTTTGTTTTGCTTGGTTTCTTCCCATTTGCCTTCTACTTCCTGCAGGCCTCACTGGAGATCAGATCATGTGCAAATTGGCAGGTACAGTTTTCGTTTTTCTTTCTTCCCTCATCTTTCCCTACTTAAGTAAATGCCCAGCCTTCTTGTCCCCTTATGTCCTGTCTTTGGACTGTGCATTTTAGAGAAAGTAATAAACCTTGAATTGACTGAATCTTACATTTGTTAATTTGACATATCAGAGCATAATGATGTAATTTTTCTAATTAAATGTCTGTACCTAAAAAATCACAAGAATGCATCTCATGTCTTGAATTAGTTAATGAAATACTTCTTTTGATGGTTTCCTATAAATCTCCAAGTCTAGGTTCCTGTACAAAATGTTAAGGATCTGAACTATTTTATTCCAGAAAGTGATTCTCACAGCCCATATCCATATATTTAATTAACTAAGGAATAATGGTTGTGAAGACAGGCATGTTCCCTTGGACACTGGAATGATTCTTACCTTCCTAGTGAGTTCCTTGTTTGGTTACAACTACAGTTCACTACAACAAGCTCATACGAGCACAAGCTCATATACTGTAGAGGACTCATTTTTTTCTTTCAGACTGCCTCCTAAAAATCAGTCAGGACAAGTTCCCCACTAAGACTCCATCCAAGGGTTCTCTTGGCTCCAAGGGATCATCCTGGAGAAAGCTGTGTAAGGCCAAATGCAGATCATACAAATTGCAACAAAGTGATAGTGTTTCAGTTGGTTGGCTATAGGGTTTTCCAGTGGAAAATGCTGGACACAAAGACTGAAATAGACTTGGGAAAACTGTATGTGGCTCTCAGTCTCCCCAAACCTACGTTCTTCCCCAGTGTTTCTGTAAAACCTAGTGCAGAAGTGCTGCTGAGTCTCAGCATAGAAATATTGGCAAAGTATTCTGAAAAAAGCCAAAAACTTGCCATACTGCTAAACACATGCTGTCCTAAAGATCCAACAGCCTCAGAAAGGTTATTAGAGAGTAGGAATTTGGTCTGTTTTTCTAAATTTAGACATTTATTATCATCTGAGATGACAGAGGCTATCCTGTCTGCCATTTAATTAATACACCTGTAGAGCTCAGGTCTCTTACAGGACCTATGTTGTATTTGCCATTTGGGTGTTATACTTTCACAGGGTCTCTTGAGCTAGATGCCCGTGTTTGGCAGCTTATTTTGACCCTGCATGACATATGGTCACTGTGCAGTTTTTCATCTAAATTAATCACTGTCTCGAAACTTGTTACGGACAAAGCATAAACAAAACACTTGTTTTGCAAGGGGAGGTATGAAATCGATTGCTGGCAGTAAGAATGTGGTCAAAACAGAAAGACTACAGAAGAAAGGAATTCACAAATGAAAAACCTGTGTTCCTCAGGATGGATGTGAATATTGTGTAAGTAGACATTAGTTAGAGGTTTAATTGTGACAACATTGTGTCTCATAATTATAGGTTACGACAACTCTTGTGTTTGTTCGCAAGGTTAAACACATCACAACAATGCTTCTGACCATGTCTGACATCCAGAATTGCACCTTCACTTAAGAAACATCCTCTGCCTGTTTATCCTATATAATTTCCCAACCACTTTGGAGACCTATACTTAATTGGCTTTGGCATGGATTCTCATCCTAAAAACACTTGGAAGCACATGCATAATTAATGTTTGAGTATTTCTACTGGATACAGTAATGGGCAGTTATGCGTTTTGAAGGACAGAAGACATAATTAGTGAGCAGCCCATAGATTTAAAAGACTACTTGAAATTTACCTTGAAAAGCAACTTAAGTCAACCTCTTCTGCAGTGAAGCAAAAGCCTTCCCTCAGTCCCAACTGAGGTCAGGAAAAAAAAATCAATGAACTGTATTGAGACAATTTGAAATCCTTCGATCTTGCCATTGTTTTATGTTTTCTGTGTGTGAACCCAAGTGGTGTAGTTTAAGAATTTAGCTATTATACATCTGTTCTTTGCAGTACCAGTAGTATACAGACTTCTTTAGGTTTTTTTCCTTCTCATAGTTGTTTCAAGTTGTTTGAAAATATTTTCCCTTTTTCCTGACATTAATATTCCAGGAAAGGATTCTTGTTACCTCAAGATTCACGTGCCAGGCTTCATATGACCAAGACCCTATGATGTTGCTAGCTTTCCATATCAGTTCCCTTAATTTATTAATGATCATTTCATCCATTTGAGAGTGCTAGCCATAATAATAGGGTGGAGAAGTACTAGATAACAGCAAGCTATCGGTCATATTTGTGTTTTCTTGTTAGCTGATTTAAGGTACTGAGTAGATTTGTGCTTAAGATATTAAAAAAAAAAAAAAGTCTCTGCAGAAACAGAGCCATGTTTCCAGCTCTGATAGAATAGTGTTTGCACAGAGCTGAAGCTGAGGGCTAAGACCACCTCTGAGGCCAAAGGCTTTGAAAAACTTTCTGAGGCAGAGGAGTTTGTGTCCTGTCCCTGAGCACACTATGTAAATATATTGGTGCCAGCAGATTTCATGTTGCATTTTGGACATTGCAGGGTCCCCCTGGCTGTGTCTCTGGAATATGATTCAGGCCCTGGGTGTCATTAATGAAACAGAGAGTGCTTTCTGTGGTATTGTCTTAACTTTCACTTCAGATTAGTTAAAAAATTAACAGAACAATATTAATATGAATGTTCTTATTAGAGCCCTTATGAAAGAAATTTCAGAACAAACTTAATTTTTCAGGTTTTGGGGTTTTTTTTAATTTTTAAATCAGTTATTATGCTTGCCACCCTTAAAGAAAATAGCCTAAAGATGGACAAAGCTTTCAATGGCAACAGCTTTCCCTGGCTGAAACAATAGTTAGTTGAAGTTTGCTGTGTTAGTGGAGGCATATACCATCAGTGACAAGAAGGTGTCTGATGGAGTCTGATGGGTAAACTACTCTTTGAAAGCTAAGGTTAGGATTTATGAGAATTGAAAGCTAAGCAATTGTACAATGATGACAAATTACTAGATTACTATGTTGTTGTTATTATTATTGTAAATAATCAATATAGCACTAACACTAAAGGGTTATGGTAATGACCTTGCAAAAGGGAAAAAGACCGGCTTGTTATTCTTAATAAGGTATGGCAACTTAGCTAATCACTGTCTAACATCAAATACAGGCAGGTGGTAGTATGAGGTTTTTCTTGAACTCAGAACTGTGTGTCAGACTCAACTCTGCAGGTTTTGCTAAAAATGTATTTGGCTCAGTGTCATGCCCCAATGCAGAGCTGTGTTCACACAGGGTGCTGTATATGGGTGAAGGGCTCCACCTGCAAGATTGATGACTGCACAATTGGTGGCTGTTGAGGTGCATGTTATTTGTATAACCACAGAACTGTTCAAATCAATGATTTTATTTGCTGGCATATGCCTACTTCATCACGTGATTCTAAGTACATCTTGTACTTTTTGCTTTGCCTTCCAAAATATTGCTTTCAAGTTGTGGCTGGTTTGAACATAAGTGTATCTTGGTCTCCCAAAGACAAACATGTTTTTATAAAGACTGTTCTGGAGACACCCAGAAACAGAAATTGATAGTGCAACTGAAGCTCTTCCCTTTCCCTGCTGTGGGATCACTGATACTACAGATTGTTCAGTTCAAGCTAGTGGGAGGTAAAAAGAAACTTATATTCCCTGATTCACTTCTACTCCAAAACATTTTTCAATGTCTTAAATCTAGAAATGTTTTTTTTATTATTTCACTGAAATCAGTGGAAACTAAAGATGTGCCTGAAGCTTAAAAATGTGGTGTAAAGTATTTCCTTGGCACAGAATCAGAATAAAACATTGCAGAAAGGTGAACATGGATGTCAAAATCTGACTGTCTTAAAGAGGTCAACCATAACCTCCAACAGGAATTATTTAAGAGAAAATTCCTTTGACTTTTAACAGGGTCATTTTTAAGGGATACAAATACTGTCTTGACTTGCTTTCATATTTGATTTTATTGTATGTATCAAAAATCCTTAACAATGAATTAAGGAATAAAAGCAAAATTCATAGGCATTAGAAGGCTATGGGAAAAATAACAAATCCCAGTTTTTTCATATTGTGTACTAAAATACACACAGGAAACAAAATACTGTTTATTAAGCATTGTTGTATTGTTTAGTAACAGAACAATGATACCCTGTAGGAGACAAACTGCAGTAAGTTCTAATGAAGAAAACAAACGAAATGAGCTTAAATTGCAGATAGGCTGTTATCTTACCCTCCAGACTCATTTCAGTCTCTTCCTCATCACAGTGTTCCTGTTCAAGTAAATAATTCCCTCTCTTGAGAATGAATATGCAGTATGATATAGGGAGTTTGCAGAAATGTTACTCTTGACATTTGGGTGCAAAACATCCACTTGTCCCTAAGTAGATGTGGTGTCTTCTTTTCTTGTAAGTAATTTTTCTCATTTGGTACAAGATGTTTTCTTTATTTGAGTTTAGGGTACAGTGTTTTCTTATGAATGAGAAAGATTGGACGAAAGGAGGCTCTTCTTGAAACAACTTGTCATATACATGTGGCATAAGATATAACGTATGATTTTAAGCAAGTTGTTTTGGTCACTGGTCAGGCTATCACTTACCAGTTACAAACGTCTTACCTTGCTTATGTGAGCACAGAGCTGGTTCAGCTCCCTGAGCTGGAGCTGTGTATAAGCTAGATAATTCTAGCTTCTGCAGATAAACCTCTCCATTCTGAATTTGCTAGAGGTTCTGCATGATTTTCTCACTAGAGTTTGTCACAGGAGTCTAGCTCTGGTCCTGAAAATAATGATTGTTTCAGGTTAAAATGACTGGTCTGTCATCTAGCCCTGAGAGACAGGAGCTGTTGCTTTGAAGTCTGAATGAGACAAATCCCAGAGGAGCATCACACTGTGGATCTTAGAGAAAGTGGGAGGGAGTAGATGTTTAGTTAATGAGCATTAGTAGGTATAGATATTCAAATTGCTAACATGTAAGTGGAATGAACTGTTCTGGAGTAAAATCTGGGAGACTTTTCCACCTCACCTCTGCCTGTTTCCCTGTGCGAGAGCATTGCAAACATGGAGTGTCAGCTGATATGGAGATGGCAGGTCTGAGAGTTGAACGTGTTGGGTTATGAGCAGCAGAGCCACAGCTTCCCATGCCTAAGTCATAGCAGAGGGCAGTGCAGTAAAGGCTTCTGAACCTCACCCTTCAAAAGATACTGATTATACATATTCTTTCCAGTTTTGCTAGGCCTTGTGTGAGCTAAATGAGTAAAAAACCACTTTGCACACCAAGACGTTTGTCTTAATGAAGAAAGGCAACAGAGCATGATAATTAAACTTCATGAAACCTCTCAGCTGAGTGTAAGATCATATAAGTGTGCATGAGGTCTCTCACTATGATTCATGCCTCTTTGGTTAAACCATGATGACAATTGCGAGTATTATTTGGTAAAATTGCTATTGTTCTGCGTTCAGCAGCTCTATTACAAGCACAATGCTTAAAGAAGCTGCCACTGATGTGGGTAGTTGTTTAAAGCCAAAATAGATCCTCTTTTATTTTTTAAGCCATGTCTTTCCTGGAAGTGTATCTTTGACTATTACTGACATCATAGTTATGCACTTACCAATAATGAAAATATTTTCAGTTGTTTACATCTTGTAGTTGAATTGTTGCCCTTGTTGCCAGACAAACTAAATATAAGGTTTTTTGTTCTAGACAGCTGTCTTATTAGAAATATTTTGAAGAATGTCTTTTGAATTAAATTATTTTTGTATTTTCATCATAAACTTTAAAAATCTAAAACCTAATTTAGTATTTATATTTCTTCACTCAAATAATAGCTAGAGAGATGATATTAGTAATGTATTTTTAAGAAAGCATGTGGAATTTATGCATTGAAAAAACTAGCTAGGAAGATTATAACATGAGTATATGTCTTGTTAGTTCAATCCCACTTTTTTATCTCCATGTCCATTCTGCCGGTGACCATTAGTCAGGCTTGGTCTCAAATCTATGGCTGGTGTGCTGTGCCATTGTGTAAATTATTGCTGCAAGACTGCTGAGTCGGGGCTGTACCAAGTAAAACTGGTAACTCCTCTCATACAACTTCCATCTATTAAACACCTCCCTGAATACATCAGAAATCTGTGAATGTTGCGGTGAAAAGACTCTGGTGAGCCAGTCAACTTGAAAAAAGACCCACATCTTTAAAAATATATTTACAAGGGCTTCACAAAGCAATCTATTAAAATTTGGATTTAGTGAAGTATTTATAAGAATAATTGGAACTTTTTTTAGCAGCATCTTAGACATAAAAATCAAAGTGCTCGAGCTACTGTATTATGTTGGACATCAGTAATGTAAGGGAAAATAACACGAGCTGAGATTTACTTTAATAAGCGTTTGGGGAAAGATGATCAGCAAAGTGGTGGCAATTTAGGAGAAAAAAAATGAATTTCCCCTACCTGCCAACTTCCCTGCTTTTGGAAGGAGACAAATGCCTCACAAATCACCTGTGGCCTTTAAACTATATGTCTAAGACCTCTGGACATTCAGCAGGGAAATTGTTAAAAAAGGATATAACATATAGTCCTTTGGATATCATAAATTCTAGGTGGTACCTGCTGGCAGCAAGTGCCCTGTGTCATTGTGTGCAGTGGCTCTGGTGTGTCTGGGACATGTGTGACCTGCAGTGGACAAGCTGCATGGTTTATCTGCACTGTGCAGTCGTGTGCATCACACATTGTGCCCTATGGACAGGCCGACCTCACTGTGTGCACGCGATACAGCCTCCCCTGACATCCCATAGAGCAGCATTCCAGACACACACTAGGGTCACTCTGTATCTTACTGGACAGAGCACACATTCCTCCATGCGAGAAATCCCAGAGAGATATAGCAACCATTGCTTTTCAGATTTCAAAGGATGTTTGCTATGTTTTCTTTGCCTTTTGTTATAGCTTGAAGATCACCAAAACCCAAGTCATTGCTGGTAGAAGGAATAGCAGAGATCATGATGTCACCTATATAATCCAATGCGCTTGTATAAAGTTCAGCAAACACTCAATCAGAAATGATTATTTAAACTCTAATTCATCCACATCATTCTCTAGTAACAAAAAAAAGTCTAACAGCAGTGCTGTGCTGGTAAGTGTTCGTGGTGTTACTGGATGAACTGCTGCTACATACATTACATATGTGTACATATGCATTATATACGTGACAGACCAGATCGGACCCCATGTAGTCCAGTAACCAAGCCATGGCAGTGGCCACAAGTGCCACGAGGGACAGGGGTGGAAAATGTGATAATCTGCAATGGAGCACGGCAGGCATCTGTCACACAGAGCTCCTCGAGCTTGTGGTCCCTTCCTGCTGAGATACGAGTAACAGCCAGGGGTTAGACCCAAGTTAATCTGTGTGTCTACCTGTGGAATACACTGCCTTTGCCAGTAGAAGTGCAAGACCTGACAGTTAAAGAGACTTAAAACGACTAAATATCAGTTTTGATACACTGTAGGGTTTTTATTTAACATGGGCTGATATTAAAATTGTTAAGGTTTAGGAGAAATAATTATCTTTTCAGCTGTTAGTAAAGAAGAATGCAGTTTAAACAGTAAGGCTTTATAGGACAAACCATCAAGAAAATTTAATCTGCTTTTGATGCCAATCTGAGAAAAGATTTCCCACAAATTTTTAAGGCATATACCATAAGAACACTTAACTCACCTAGGATAACCAATCCCATTAAAATAGCAATTTTAGGCTTCCTATGTTTATATGAAATTTTATTTTAAAATTATTTTTTCCCAAGGTATAGTTTCCATTATGCGAAGGATAATCCATGATTCATGCATAGAAAGCCATCTAATTAATGTAAGAATACTTTGAACAAGATCACAGGAGTGGCAACACCAGAACAGGTTATTGGTCTGTTATGTCAGGCATTTGCTTCTTGGGTGGCCTATATATTTGGGGAGAAAAAACCAACCAAAAAAAAAATCAACCAAAAAAACCCACAACCCAAAATAAAAGCAATTTTAAGCATGGAGGAGGGAACTTCGCAGTATTACCCAATGATAAAATCATCTCAGCTCTGGCAGCCAAGAACAATCATTATGTTTTCAACCACACAAGGACAGATAGTTCTTAAATATTTTCATAGTATCCTGAAAACGATCTGGCTTATTGTAAAATTTGACCGTTTTTTAAGTTCTATAAACATGCAGTTTTTCGTGGTGGTCGATAGCAAAAGTAGGTCACATAGTGTGCAAAAAAAGTATTTATGGTAGGAACTGGGATGCTTCATCTGAAGCAGAGCCTGAGCCAGCAGCAACTGAGTCAATTCTGCACCATCTTCATTGGAACAGAAATGCTATTTTGGTTAAATAGCTTAAAATTTGGTACCTTGTTTAGCTTTTTTTTCCTTGGAAGCTCAGAATTAGGAGCACTGTCCTAGGCAGTGTTTTAACCAAAGGCTTGTGCCTTGGTTACGAATTTTTGGTGCTTCTCTTACAACCCCAGCTTCTTGAATCGTCATATTCGAGAACGTCACGTTTTTAAAATGCCAGAAAACAAAAAGGCAACAGCAGAGAGCCAAGCCAGAGGCAGGACTAAGGGGCCCACGGCATGGAAAGCCGGGCTCATGGTTGTTGGGGTCCCACCCGCGGTGCCCGAGAGCCGAGGCTGCCGCGTCGAGCGCTGCCTGCCCGGAGCCCCGCGGAGCACCCCTCCCGCTTTCCGGGCCCCGGCGGTGGCGGGGCCGGGGCCGCCCCCGGGGAGGGCCGGGCGGGGGCGGTGCCGCCGCCGCGTACAAAAGGCGGTGCGCAGCCAGCTTCTAGCTCGCAGCTTCTGGCAGCTGTGGGCGCTGAGCCGGGCGTCGAGCGGCGCTCGGCCTCTCCGCGGCGGAGCGTCCCCGCCGCCCGCGGCGCATAAGGCCAAGGCTTTCCGACTTCAGCTACAGTGCTAGCTAAGTCGGGGAAGGCAACACGAAGCGAAGCCGCGCGTCCCCCCCTTCTCTCGGCACCGGGCAGCGGCGGAGCGGGCCGGCATGGCGCGGGCAGCGGAGCCGGAGGGCCGGCGGCGCGGCGGTCAGTGCGGGCGGGCCGCCTCCAGAGCGGGCGCGGGTGACCAGGCGGGGCTCCCCGCGGGTGGGGGGCACCAAATCACGCCGTGTCCTGGTGGCGCCTCCACCCTCAGAACGGTGTCCCCGGCAGCGCACTGTGCCTGCTGTACCGTAATGCGGTGGATGTGCCCGCATTTGCTTTAGCATCTGTTTCTTATTTCTCATTTAGGATCTGTGATTGCCTATTTTACGTCTGCAAAGTTTCTTCTTTATCTTGGACATGCACTGTCCACTTGGGTAAGTAAAATACGGCCTGGTAGAATTAGGATTTTATTAATCTGGCTATGATTTACCTGAGCTTTATTGGTATTTTCGAAAAATCTTCACAAACTAGCGCACCACCATAGAGGTCTTGTTACAACACCTTGCTGTTAAAAGTCTTCATAATCTTTACAAGATATGTTGCAGTAGGTTTAGTTTTTGCGCAGAGTAGTGCAGTACTCAATTTTTGGAGGGCCCGATACCTTTGAATGTTTTTAAGTAACTACAGAACCAGTGAGACTGCTTATAGAGGAGCAGAATGAGAGACAGCCCATTGCAGCATATATGTAAGGACTCATAAACTTATGGGAAATACTCAGTGTTTACAATGGACCCATTACTGCCAGTCGCTAGGTAACTTGTTGAAAGCATCAGGACTTGCCCTCTGTAAAATTGTTTGCCTCCTGAAATGCTTTCCTTCCGTGCTAATATAACTTACTATACCAGATTTTACTCACTTGAAGACTACTAAAAAAAAGCTACCTTAAAATATGCACTTAAAATAGACAATCTGTTTCTGTTTCACAGAATAAAATTAAGAATATGTGTGTATTATAACGCAGTGTTAAGTCTCCATACAATGGCTTGGTTCAAAAATAAGTGGAATGTTTCCCCCCATTTTCCTTGTTTTGTGTTTTGATCCTGCATTTAGATTGGCTTGATGTATGTATTGAACAAATGGCTGATCCACAGTTACAACAGTGCTTGCCTAGCTCTGGCAGCTTCTTGCTTTCACTAACCTGAAAGGTCGTACTGATCTTTCTCTTAGTGAAAGAAGGCTTCGGATGGTATCAAATGTTTGTTTAAACAAGTGCAATATTTTGGCAGTTGTTAATACTGAAGGAGCTGTTTGGTTCACTGCTTTTTAGAGGTCAGGGTTGTTGCCTGCAACAGCTTTTGTCAGTCATGCCCAAGAAGTGCCTCCCTGGCAATTTGGCCAACCCTGCTTACTCCTCTCTGAGCAGTGCTTCACGGCTCCACGGTGGGATTGCTCTGAGTCCCCTCCACCCTGAGTAAAGGTGACTAAGCAGAGTTAGAAAACAATGTTGCACACAATAACAAATGTTAGACTACAAGATGTCTGTTAAACAATACTAATGAATATTCCTGGTTGTGCCCTGGTGGGTTTTGTGCAGAAAATCTTGCCTTAAAAAGCCCCCACCCAAATCTGCTTAAAGAACAGAAGTTATTCTACAACAGCTTATTTCGACAGAACTGGGTGCAGGACTTCACCTTTTGTATCTCCTAAGGTTTGGTGTTCCTGTAGTGTGAAGGCTTTTGCTGACAGGAACAGTAAATACCTGAATCTTCAGAACTCCAAGTAATAGATCATCTTTGTTTTAAAATTGCTCTGTCCACAATACAAAACCTGAGAGAAATGGGGTTTTGCTGTAATTGAGAGATCTAATTAGGTTTCTGTGTTACTATGCCATTCCCAAATGCCAAGAGAAGCTGTAAGTGATTAAACATGTCACATCCTCAGAAATGTTCAGACTTGAACAAAGTCTAGACTCTGCTGGGCTCTTGGTCAGTAAAGTATTTGAATGTGTGCCTGGCCTCAGGGATCTTAACGGGCTGGACAACAATGCTGAACTGGAGTCTCAGGCCTTATGCTGTTGCTGTCTATCCCTCAGCAAGAAAGGGAAAACAGCCTGGAACTGGGTTCACCTTGTGGGTGTCAGGCGTAATGCTTCCCAGGAGATCAGTTGATTGCAACTTCGCAGCCTTATCTGTGCCACTCAGGCCTCAGGAGGCCCGTCAGTAGGTGGTAGCCTGGCTGTTCCTCAGCTTGTGGCTTCAGTTCTGACGTGGGATTGTATACATTCCGTTTAAGGTGATTATAAGGGTAATTATAATTACAGAATTAAGAAGGAGCTGTCTTTAAAAGGATAGCGATGCTGAACAGCTGTAGCTATTTAAAAGTTTTGAAATATCCACATTTTGAGACATTTTAAGGTGGGACTAAGAGTATGTAATGAAGGATCTTCCTGTTTCTGAAGATAATATTTGCTGTTCAAATTTCAGTAGATCTTAGCTTCAAAGTACATACCTACAAAGCTCTGCAATTCACTAATATTATTCTTCTCCTTTATCTTTGCTTATTCTTTATGGATTTTAATTCTTGAAAGAAAATCATACTTCCAGGTTGTAACAGCTGTGATTACCCCAAAATGCCTTTTTCATCTTGTCAGAATCCAGTAACTGAAACATCTCTGCATAAAGGAAAAAAACCCAAACTTAATATGAACGTATTCTAGCTTAAGAAACAGTTATCTGAGTTAATTCACCTGCATGTATTTTAAGTAAAATTGTATAAAGTACCACCTCCGGTCATACTTAGTTTAAGTGAAAGCTGAACTTGGGAAATTATATGTCTATGGATTCATTGCTGGGATGTTTTCTATATATTTCTACTAACTAACCATGGAATGTAAGTGAAATTTATTTGCAGAAGACCTAAGGTGTCTTCTGAGTGAAAAATGGTTTATAATACACAAAAGGAGACATATAAGATGATCATGCCTATAGCAGCATTTGTCATTGGATTTAGTTTAAAAAGCATACTAAATATTGTGGGGTTTTTATTTGAACAGATGAATTTTTTCTTTCCATAATTGGAATAGAATTTTTTTCAGTGTGTGGTTAAGGAAATAAGTATAAAAGTTTGCACGTTACAATACTTACAGAAATCTCCTTCAGTGAACTCAAGTAACATTAAAAAGCAAATGTTTTTTATTTCTGTACTATACTGAAGGCCCATCACACTTTGCAATTATTTTGACCCTCCAAATAGTATGCTTTTTGTGTATCTCTTGATTGCTGTGTTACATGATAAGTTAGATTTGGCAGGCTTTGATTTTTAAAAGTACTTTTATGTTACACCTCCTCCAGCCCTTCTGAATTTTTGAGGTCCTTAAAAATTTGTACTCTTTGCTGTATCACATAGCAGTTCTTTGTTTAAGATAAGGCAGCAGGGGAAAACAGTTTCATGTTTGGTTTGTAGAAGACTGGTGTTAGGGACCCTTATTATACAACCTGTGTGCCCTAGAATGGTATAAATGATTTCTATTCATCTGCTTTGTTACTGATTACATAAAGCGTTTTCTGTCATGCATTGCTTGCAACATGTTTAAAAGTAAAGTGAGATGTGACAAAAACCTCCATGTATTTATTAGCAAACCTAAAAATGTTTTGAGTAGTATGAAAATTACTTCACTTGGATGTGTTTAACAATTGAGTCTTCCTTTTTGTACCTGTACCAAGTGGTATCACAACATGAACATGTTGTGTTCTAAGCACTAGGTTAAATGAGCAATAGGCTAAATGGGCTGAATTAGCAGTGGGTTTACAACAGGTTAAATGAGCTCTGCTGTTCCACCTCCTCTGAGTAATATGCCGATGCTTAACACTAAAAACAGCTGAAGTCCTTTGATTTCAGAAACTTCAGTTAACATTTACCCATATCTATCCTGAATTGTATACTTGACTCACTCTTGTGTTATAAAGCAGCACTTAAGCTTTGATCATCTAAGAGCAAACTGCTGTCTTGAAAAGTTATTTAAATAGTGGTCGGTAAATCTATTGTTAATATTTGATCTGTGCTGGAGAACCTGTATAAGCTTTTTGAGACTTTTGGGATGTGGTTGGTGACAGACTTTGCCCAGTAGTATAATAATAAAAAATATCTGGGATTTTAGGATTAGTGTTATTACAAGCTGGAATGATCCACTTGTTAGGATAGATGATCTTAGTGATAACTGGGATAAAATCGATGGTGACAGGATGTAGCAATCAAAAAACTCCCAAAAAACCAAAAACCACAAAAAACCCCACATCACCTCTGTATGTGTAACAAACCTTTATTTTAGTACAGACTTTTGACAGGGCTTTAGTAAAATAGTGAACCTGTGTGCTTCTAAAGTGCAACCAGTAATGTTGTGTATGTTCTCTTACTCTTAAAGGGAGATCGTATGTGGCATTTTGCTGTGTCTGTGTTCCTGGTTGAACTTTATGGAAACAGCTTACTCCTGACTGCCGTCTATGGCCTGGTTGTGGCAGGATCAGTTCTTCTCCTGGGAGCCCTTATTGGAGACTGGGTGGACAAGAACTCCAGGCTCAAAGGTTAGATGCCTAGAGCAGATTATTTACTTAAGGATGGATCAAATTCATGTCAAAAAGGCAAAGCTGACAGAGTGAATTTCTCAAGTCAAGTATGAGAATGAGGCTTGCTCTTCTCTTCTAAGAAGGGCAGAGTGGTTTCAGAGTGGTGATGGTTATACAAAGATACTCTCAAAGACAGGAGGAAAACAGTTTTAGGTCATGATATGTCTACTACTCAGGCTAAACCCATCTGATGTGTAGAAATGTATGGAAACACAAAAGGTAAAAAATATGTCACTTTAGGACTGCAGACCAAGTTCTTCTTACATTATAACACTAGCATACACTTGTATTATTTGTAGTCTTCTGTCTGAATACAAACATCTTTCACTTAAGTGTAAATGCTTAAGTTTGCATTACTCATATTTTAACTATATATGCTCTAATCTTTTTTATAAATAAAATGGGTTTAAGTTCTTCAAATGAATTTTTACTTTCCAAAAACTTTCAAAATAATATCCCATCCACGGTAGGTTGAAGATGAATTTTAGAGGCTTGAGGTTTTTACTACTTGAAACATACTGTCAGCATTTAAACAGGGACTTAGATTGGGAGAATACCTACTTTGTCTGTAAAACGAGAGCTTTGAAGTTACATTAGACATTAGTTTGTTTCTGTAAGACAATGGAAGATTCAGAATCTACTATGAAGTGTACTTTTGCCGCTTATATATTGGGGGAGACTAGGAAAATAAAGTTATTTTAAAGGTATGTGCATGTTCCTTAATTACATCTGCCTTAAGGCTATAATTGGCTCATTCTTACGTTCATAACTGTTGCTCTCTGTTTGGTTTAAAACAGTGGCCCAGACATCCTTGGTTGTGCAGAATTCATCTGTCATCCTGTGTGGGGTTATCCTGATGATAATCTTCTTGTTTAAGACACAGCTCTTGACATTATACCATGGATGGCTTCTTGTGAGTGCTTCAACTTCTTAATAAGAAATTAATTTACAAAGAAACTTTGGGAAGCATGGGAGATGGATGAATTTTTATCTTTTTCTTTAATCTGTATAGATATTTCTGGGAGCTAAAACTGGCGAATGAAACTGCACTGCTTAGGTAAACAGAGGTGATGATTGTTTTCGGCCAGGAACTGTAGGCTTTATCTTGTTTTGTGTGAAGAATAATGCTAAAATGTATGGAATCAAATATAAAAGTATTTTCCTGTTTGTGTAGAAAGTGGAGATCTCCATCAGTTTTCTCACCTTGTGACTCTTTCCCCTCATCTCTCTAGACATTGTGCTATATCCTGGTTATCACAATAGCAAATATTGCCAATTTGGCCAGCACTGCCACAGCGATCACAATTCAGAGGGACTGGATTGTTGTGGTTGCAGGGGAAGACAGAAGCAAACTGGCAGGTGAAATATGTTGCCTTTATAATACCTTGCATGTCTTACTTTCCAGGCTTGATTTTTTTTTTTTTTTTTTTAAGACTAGAGTTTTACAGAGATCAGTACATCTTTGAATTCCAGATATTATGAGAAAACATTAGATAAAAGGGCAGCCTTTATTTTGCTCTTCCTTGCTCTGGACTACGGCTACTGAGATCACAAATTACTGTTGTGGTTACAATTCAGTTAGGCATTCCCAAACTTGTTTTGCCCTCCTCTTAGTCCTGCTGCAGCTCTGTTAGGAAAACTAGTCTTGCTGAACAAGCCAAGTGTTGCAATACTTTATTTTTAGGTCCCAGGAATGAAACAGAGAACTCTTGCGTAACTGGGCTCCTCTCATAGGGATCAAAGAAAGATGCAGGAGAATGAAGTCCAGGACAGTTAAGTAGGTGTGTTAGGAAATTGCCAGTAGGTAACACTGTGCATACAGGCACGTTTAAAACCTTGCATTTCTCTAGCATTTGGTGTCTAACTCAGAGCTGTGAACACTTGCGTTCAGCAGGAATCAGAAGCTCTGCTTTCCTTTGATATTTGTTGCTTGTGAGCATAGACTACAGACTGAAGAATCTTTTGCCTAGAAAATATTTTTGTTGCTTCTCCCCTTGTGCCCTGCCCTTTCACGGTGACATTGATACTACTAGGAGAGAGAATTCATTCCCATTCATATTATGTTGCAGTTTGGTAGTCATGACACTACTTGGATGTGAGAGATTGGGAATCTCACCAAGGATACACAAGGCAAATTATGCCAAAGGGTGTACAACAGATCTTTGGCTGTGCTGCTGCTCTGATTGTAACAGACAGTGTGGGAAGCAGCAGATGAATTTGGTCAGGCTGTATGGGCTCTGAATCAATAAGGGGACTTAAGCCTTCTCAGATAGAGGAACTGATACTGAACTGCAAACAAGGTACAGAGCAGTTTAACATTACCAAGACCTTTATAGCTCACTAACTCTGGAACTAAAGTTTAAGTCTGACACAATTTAGATACCTTCAGGCTTAGACAGCATTTCAGCTTCTGGACTCAAATTTTGTATAAAGCTGCCTAAATTGCCCATAAAGTTCAGAGTCCTTTTAGAAATTTGAACCCTGTATTCCAGATTTTTACTTGATGTTTATCTCCAATGAAGGAATATTATTTACCCATCTCATCCAGGAAAGGCTAATTCTTAGGTGCAATAAAGTGTCATACTTTTATTCCGCAGTCTACAGATTATCCTCCCTAGTCTTTTATTTTGACCTTGCAGTGCTTTTCTACGTCATGCCTTTTGTACAGCAGCAATACAAGGTGAACTTTCTTCATGCATGTGAATCACAGGTAGAAAAACAGCAGCTATCTGTAAAAGTCTTAGGTTAATGAGAACTATTAAAACTTTTTTCTTGTGTCACGTCTTATTCAGCAAATCATCTCCCCCATCCCTGTCCCACATACCACGCATGAGATAAAGTACAGACCACACCTGCATAGAACTGTTGCCTGGGAGTCAGTACTGCCTCTTTACTGCTTCATGAGCTCATGCACAATTGTATGACCACTTACGTTTTGTACTGAGAAAGCAGGCAAGAGGTTACTGTAAGTTCTCATGTGACTTGACTGAAGAATGAAAACAACCACTGAATCAAGCACCTTGGTTCAACAGATTTATCTAAAGCATCCCTTTCAGGCTGAATATGCTTGTTTTCTGTTTAAGCATGGTGTAATTTGGAGACTGTTGGAATTCCTTAGCTTAAAAAAAAAAAATGCAGACACTGAGTTTGAAGCAAATACTGCTGTCCGTCTCTGCACTGTTACCTTTCCTCGAAGAGAAGTTGTAGTTATGCAAGCTAGTGGCGTAGGGAAATAAAAAAACTGCCTTAACATCTCCTTAGTTGCCCGTGATAGTTTTCCTATTCACTCTTTGTACTTTTTCTGAGTGGAATTATTAGCCTTCTTCAAATAACTCAAAAAACAAAGGTTAGTTCTTGGAATTTTTAAAGCCAAATATTATGCAAGTATCTAACTTAACTATTTGACTGAGGGTTAACTAGGTTAACATTGAATTGACATTGAATTTTAAATAGAGTAACCTGAATGTTTCTTTGAATGGCAAGGAGTAATTCTCTACAGATTCAATAAAGCAGCTTCATACTGATGTAGAATTTCACTTGCCCTTTAAAAGCTCTAATTTTATAGTAGGACTCTAAAAGGGGCTTCATGTGTGAAACCACTGAGTGTCTAGCAACTTTTAGGAGTGGAAGAATGGCACTATTAATTGGGAACTTACAGGAACCCAGATGGTTTAATGACAGTAAAGTAGATAAGATTGAGAAGGGTGGGGCATTCCCTAGCAGCAAATGAAAGATGCATTTGTGCTGAGAATGGGCTGCTTGTTTTGATTGTAAACATCAAAGGACCAGAGAGGAGTGAGGACTTTGCTCAGTAACATCTGAGGACGCCTCCAGCTGCCATCAACCAATGTGATTTAACAAGGGAATGTAAAGTCATTTCAAAGTTCTGCTGCTATCATGGTGGTACTGTGGCCACCAGTTACTAGAAGTAAGTGGAGGAGACTAAGAAATACATTCCAGTATTGGGAGATGCATTACTATCTTCACAAGAAACTATTTCACCTTATGCGATTCCTGGAGTTGTGCATGCTAAGTTTGAGTGTTACAGGGATAGGGCTGGGAGTCCACAGTATCAGTGCTGTGTAAAATGATCTGATGTCATGATGAGCAGTTCTACCTGATCTCATGATGAACAGGACTACGCTGCCACTGTAAGCCCAGCATGTGAAACCTGAAAGATCTCATGCCAGCAAAACTGGCACAGCAGCAGGGATTTGGCTTACAAATACCTTGGTTGATTGCAGTGAACTTAAGCATTGAAATAATGTGAAGGTGCCTCTGGTTACTCCTTCTGGAACCACTTACAGTTGAAGCAAGACTTGTAGCTTTACCTTTATACATGTGCAATTCATAATTATGTTAGTGAATATTTCACTGTAAGTGTTCACCAATCATTTCATATCATGAAATAATTTCTGACAGATATGAATGCCACAATAAGAAGAATTGATCAGTTGACCAATATCTTGGCCCCAATGGCTGTTGGTCAGATAATGACATTTGGCTCCCCAATGATTGGCTGTGGATTCATTTCTGGCTGGAACCTGATGTCGATGTGTGTGGAGTATCTGCTGCTCTGGAAGGTTTATCAGAAAACCCCTACTCTGGCTCACAAATCTGCAAAAGTTGAAGCATCGGAACTGAAACAGCTGAATGTAAAGAAAGGTATTGAAAACACAGAAGTAACTGTTCAAATTCACTGTATATTCATTGCATCAGTCAAGCCAAGTGTTGACTTTTGTCTTCCACAGGCATTGCTTTGAGGTGATGTATCTTTCTACTTGTAGCTTGGAGATTTCATGTTTGGAGTATAGATACCAGAGACTCTAATCTAAGTAACAGTATTTTGTGCAGCTTTTTGAGGAATTCCATAAAATACAGCCAAAGAATGAATTCTCTCCTCTTCATTAACCCCTTAGAGTAAGTCTGCCCTGTACCTTGGGGCTGATCATAAGGAGTGCTCCTATCCATCTATACTATAGCTAAGAAGCTGGACCAGAGCCTTGGCTCTGTAGTGTCTACAGCCTCTGTAAGACTGTTCCTTGCTAACTTGTCTCTGCTTACACATAGTACTGACAGGCTTTCAGGAGGTTGTAGAATAGATGGTCATGTTTCTATTCTGACGTAACTGAATAATTTTTACATGCTCCAGAGAATGGTGGAGGAAAAAAACCCCCTCTTTTGGCCTTCAGTTCTGCTTCCTTGGCCGAGCAGTACAAGTGGGATTTGCAGTGTCGATGACTGTGGCTATTACTATAAGTAACCCTGAAATTGATTACTTTAGGTAGTGTAAATATTAAAAAAACCTCCTTACTAGTGTAAATACTGCTGTGTGAGTATTTTTGATTTTTGTTTGTGACCAGTGGAAGTACCTTTTTTCCTTTATTACAGTGAGAATGGAATTGTAGAAATGCACTGTCTGAGGTTTGGGGTTTGATTTTTTTTTAAGTCAAGCTTTGAAAGCTTTTATCTCTGGACAGGCTTCAGCCTTGTTTCTTCTGCCATGACATGAGATACTGACAGATGTTTAAGTATTCCCTTCTTTTTTCGGTCAGTGCCATTACACTTGCAAAGCTGTGTTAAAATGCCAACTGCCATTGGCATTCATTGGGCAAATGATTTCTCTATGGAACTGGAGCATTCAGTCACAAATCTAGAAGCAGGCAATGCTTTCTCCTATTACTGTTTAATTAAATAAATTGATAGGGATAAACTTTCCTTGATCTTACTCCCTAGGTAGGATTTAAGAATGCTTTAAATGATTTAATTTAGGTAATTAAGAGCAAGCTTGGTAGTAGAATTTGACTGATGCACTTCTGCAGTAGTGAACTTAGTGCAAACAACTGTCTGTCGCTTTACACTGGGCACTTAGGCAGGAGTGTATCTGACAGCTCCATTTCTGTTCACAGAGAGTGACATGAAACCCGCTGAAGGAGTGCAGTTAATTATTGAGAAAGATGTAACTGCCTTTGAGCCCCAGCAGGAGAAGGAAGTCGGCTGTGCTGCCCGGATTGCCGAACCTTTCATAACATTCCGGGACGGATGGGTTGCGTACTACAACCAGCCGGTGTTCCTTGCAGGCATGGGCCTTGCATTTCTCTATATGACTGTTCTGGGATTCGATTGTATCACTACAGGCTATGCATACACTCAGGGGCTGAGTGGCTCTGTGCTAAGCCTCCTCATGGGTGCCTCAGCAGTCACTGGAATCATGGGAACAGTAGCTTTCACTTGGCTTCGGCGCAAATGTGGCCTCATTCGCACGGGCCTTATTTCTGGAGTCGCTCAGTTTGCGTGTCTGATCTTATGTGCCATCTCTGTATTTATGCCTGGAAGCCCTATGGATTTGACTGTTTCCCCATTTGCTGACATCAGTGCCAGGCTGTTTGAAAATGAGCCATTGCCTACTATAGCATCTCCAGAACATGAAATGATTTTTGCAACTGGAATGCCCAACTTGTTAAACGGGTCTATTACTCCTGCTAACAGCGACCCAGAGATGAGTCCTGAGCCCGTGCCTTTAATCTCTGTTAGTCTCCTGTTTGCAGGAGTCATTGCTGCTAGAGTTGGTAAGTATTACGTCTTTATTACAATTTGGTTTATTATCTGCTTTTAATTCTAAAAATTACAGTGCGTGTCAACTAAATACAATTGATTTTTAGAATTAGAGGCTATAATTGAAGTGTTACATCGTGTTTCTGGGGCTAGTTGATTATACTTCACATAATAATGAAATGATCCTGCAATAGTATCACCAGGATGAAGACTGCACTATTAATTCCATGTATATTGTATGTCAATAGTAGGAGAAAATTTACCGCGTTTGGAATGATTGTTAACATATTTTTCGGAAAGCTCATCTTTCAATGATTTTTGTTCACAACCAAATGCAACCACTTGTTACTAGGCAACATAACTGAACACATCTGCTATGAAAACCTTCAAATTTCACAGTTAACTAAATTAATCCACTTATTAAAATTGTCCAATCTTGGAGTTTAGAAGGGAAGCTTTGATTTGGATGACAGCCTAATTTTTGGAGGTATTGCTGGTTAGCGCAGTATTAGTATCTGTCAACAGAATAGGCAGTCAAATATATTAATGTAATGGACAGTAATGGTCATCTGTAGAATCTTTATACTCAGTTTCTGCAGTTTTTGCTGAATTCTGGAGGAATAAAATACTTGATTCATATGTATTAAGTTTGTTTGCAAGGTAAGCTTCTAAAGCTGAATCATGAGCAGACTAAACCATTATGGAAGCTAGTGTTAACCATTTAAAATTATGGTGTGTTCTGCATAGTTTAAAAGATACTTGATTTTTTTGCAAAACATCTTATGCAGAGCCTTAGTGATTGCAGCTATCATGAACGCACTGTAAATAGCTGTAAGCCAGCTATTTAAACAAGGAAAGGATGAGTAAAACATTGGCTTGATAGCCACGGTGAAACAGGATGTGACAGGCAAGTTAATGTGTCAAGCTGTATGTATTATTTCAGGAAATTTTTGTAAAAGGAAAGTAAATTGCTCTTCACTGTGAGTGTGAAATCAGTTCTAGTCAACAAGAGGATATCTTATCCTGTGCATTTTTGGCAGAAGTGAATGCTTGGCATGATGAATTGACTTGTGCCAGTGATGAGTTTGCCATGAGAAGCCCAGCTGTATGGATAACTGTTTTTTCTCTCCATAGGCCTTTGGTCCTTTGATTTGACTGTCACACAGTTACTCCAAGAAAACGTCATAGAATCTGAAAGAGGCATCATAAATGGTGTCCAAAACTCCATGAATTATCTTCTTGACTTGCTGCACTTCATCATGGTCATCTTGGCCCCAAACCCTGAAGCTTTTGGCTTATTGGTGCTTATTTCCGTGTCTTTTGTTGCAATGGGCCACATAATGTACTTCAGATTTGCCCAAAAAAGCTTGGGAAAACAACTTTTTGTTTGTCACACTCCTGATCCCAAAGCAGCCCATGACAGTTCACCACCTGGTAATACATCTACTGTCTGAAAGAATTCACTTCTCTTACTAACTTTGCTTCACAAATACCGTGGTTAAGCACATAAACTTCCTCTTACAACCCTGCCTGAGGTGTTTCTCTAGAGTTCAATGCATAACTTAGCTGTCTGAGGAAGCTGTCCCCAGAGAGAAAATTCATATTACAGTGACCCTGTAAATGTTTCATGTTTGGCAGAGGACAGCCTGGTTGGATCTTGACAGCTGCAGTGTCAAAGGTTCCCCTCAAGTCGTATGTCTGGTGTTTGATCACAAAAATACTGTTCAAGTTCTGTTGCTGACCCCCACAGTGGTACTGTTAAGTGGTTATACATACTCACTTAACTTGTGGATTCTGAATAATTCTTGTGTTCATTGAGTAAAATGAGGGTTTGTTCTTTTTCTTAGTTACTTGAGAATAACTTTTTGTACAGTGTTTGGTTGGTTGGAGTTTTTCTCCAATATTCTTTTACCATGAACAGTTCTGCTCACCTATCTTCTTAAATTGGTATAAACATCCTCTCTAAACATTGGACTTTGATGGTCCTTCTGGGTCCTTTCTAACTCACGATATTCTGTGATCCTTCTTGGATTCGTTAAGTGGACTTGATTTTTTTTTTTTTTTCCCCAGAAGCCTTTATAGTAGTTTATGTTGTGATTTAACTTTATGGAAACACCTTTGCAGGTTTTTTTGCATGTTTCCTCACAAATTAGACAAGTGTTAGGTACAAGATATTGTATTACACTTTTGTTGCACTTCATAGAGTAAAACAGCCTCATTTAGCAGAAGCTATTGATGTAATATTACAAAGCATGGCTTTTTAATTGCAAATGGCAGGTTTGCTCGGGTTGGTGTAGCAGAAAGTGCTAAGGTCAGGAGTACTGGTACAGAAAGATAAATTCTAGTGCTAACTTAGTTTTTGCCTCAGAGTACAAGCAGCTTTAGTTAATTTTCCAATATATCAGGCTTTAACAGGGTTTCTGAAAACAATTGCATTTGAAAATAGTTAATATTTCATGCAAAAGGTGGATTACTTGCATTTATCTGATGTGTATGTGAATTTTGACTTTGTTATAAAATACTGCTAACCCCATGAGATGGTGGACTTAGAGGCCCTCTAAAGCAACTTCAGAGCAATGAAAATGAGATGCCCTTCTGTTTAATGAGTTCTTGCTTTTTTTTTTTAAATTTGGTTTGGTTTTTTTTTACCCTGCATGTGTACTAACACAGTACTTCCATAGTCATTAACTCTTTGTGCACTTTTGTGGAAACTACGCACTTTGCTTTCTCAGTAGAGTTGAACCTGGTGGTGTTCTGAGTTTTCCTATGGCTTGGCAGTCTGATTTCTAAATTTAAATATTGGTAAAATGTTCGCAAAACAAGTAGTGTGTGAAAACTTAATGTCAGCAACTTGTGAAAAGTATCCTCTGTAACTTTTAAGGGTTTTTTTTAATGTTAGATACTGTCCTTCACAGTCGTATATGTTGCCAGACTTCAACCCTGGAATCAGAGTGTGTGAACTCCGTTGAAACTGAAGGCGTTACACCAGGGCTGAATCTAGGGCAGTCATCACAACTATTGTAACAACTACATTATCTATCAAAGAATGTAAAGAACCTCCAGTGGCTTTTGTCTCAGATACAATGTTTTGTAGGAGGCGACAAATGGAATGAATGGGAATCCAATGTACAGCAAATGGACTTGGAGCCCGTAGTTTTCAATAACTGGATGTAATGATTTTTCTCCTCTAATGGACCAAACCTAATAATTACTCTATGTTGCTGAAAGCTTCTCAGGGATGTTTTCACTAGGTTTATAAGTGTTTATAGTTTGACTAATCATGTGGGGCTTGTTTTGATATAATAAAGAAAAATATGTAATTTAGAGTAGGTCTAAAATTTGTGACTCAATCCTGAGTGTAACTTAAGGAAAAGGGAATTTTGCCATCAGCAGAATTTGTCAGAAGACAAATAAAACAAGCTTATCTAGATTTCTAGAGTAAACATGTCCGAAGGATAGCCTTATGTGGTATATGATAAGTACACTAGTAAATGAAATAGCTCTAATTTGCCAAATATGTTTTCTCACGTGTGTCTAATTTAAATTGGGACCATATTTTAATATTGTTAAATATAAATAAAGGTAGTCCAAATGTCAGTGAATGCCTCTATACTGCACTTTGAAAAACATCTGAATGCCACTGTATGTCTTGAACTCGCTGGCCATCAGGGAAACAAAGCTGAAAATGCAGCTTTTTTTTTGCGCTGTCTACAGTGCACAGAACCCAGGGTGCCTAAAATTTAATGCTGTAGCACTAAGCACCAGACATCCCAGAGAGGATGTATTCCTGAAGTCTAGAGAGCTCCAAAAAATGACAAATAGAGCTAGGAGCATGCCGTGTTCCTGCCTGTTCCCAAAGGCTTTTTTTTTTTTCTTTCTCCAAGAACAATTTAGTCTTGTTTAATTTGAGCAGCAATTTGTTTCATAAGTAGTTCCACTAGATAGTGCAGTACTATTAGGAGAGGACTGGAGCTTTGTATTTTGTAAACATGATGTGGTTAGGATTCATATGTGCACATCACAGCTGGAAGGCAAGACAATCCTAAAATAGAAAAGTGAATGCTAGTTTTAAGAGGAATAAGGAGGTCTAAATTGGAAGACTTGTGTATATTGGTCTGTGTTGGATGTCAGAAAATGTATGCTGCTTGAGCACAGCCCATTTGTGTGCGAGTCCAAGATGTGTGCAGACACCTGTCCTCAGTAGTGCTTTGAAGCAGTAGTCTGTAGTCTTACTTAGCAGGACTTTGATTAAGTAAGCATTTTTGGCCTTGTATTTATTTATTTTTTTTAAAAATGTCCAAATTGGATGAAAACTGCCCTTAAAAATGTACGCACTAGAAATCAATCTTACCAGAATATTTTATTATACAACCTTATGCTGGACATAGTATTGATTTATGTATTACTGTTGTTAAAGATAATTAATAAATTTGCATAAAAACTTACTTGTCCTGTATTTTTCAGTTTGTGGGTATCTTGGTATGCTACACTTAGCATGGATTTGGAGCAGAAAACTTTTTTTCTATCATGGGTTGGAGCAGCCATGAAGCACAAACAATTAGCATTAAGGAGGATGCAAATGACAAATGTAGTCAAGATCTTTCAATGACCCTGTAACTCTCTGGTGAATTGCTTTTTGTTAACCATCCACAGTGGTAAGTTAAGACACAACAGATGAAGGTCTTGCAACCTTAGCCTGGGCCTTGCATTGGTGATAGGACAATTTTGTGTCTTGGCCTGCTGAGCAACAGAAGGCAAATGATTTTACCTTCCCATGTATCTTTACCATACTGCATTTGAGATTATGGCCTTCTGTAGCAGCAACCTGTAGGTGAGAACCATAGATGTAAGAGTGGTCACAAATAAATGCAGTACTTTTGGTAGTCAAGTACTTTTCAAGACTAAACCCAGAATGTTTCATATAGGATTGCTTCTGGCTTTGTGTATTTAAGATATGTTTGCACAAAGAATTGGTCTTTTTAGAAGGATGTTGCATTGGTTCACTAGGAGTTCTTTGGGCTGATTCCTCTTTGAACTAAGGTTTTCCTAGAAACAGACCTTTATGGTTTTTCCCCAGTTGTTAATGTTTGCCTTCTTCACTGCCCCTTACAAGTTAAGACAAGTGTTAGAATACTGTCTTGAAAATGTAGGTACACATAACCACCCCTGTAAATATAAAAGTACAAAGAAAAAGATTTGTGAATGGTATTGTGTACTTAATAGGTAAAGAACACTTCTATAAACTGAAGAAGTCCCTTCACAATTTACTATTGCATGGTTTCACTGTTTTTTTTTTTACTCAGTTGTAAACATTTTGCAAAGTTCTGAGTTTTTTAAGCCCCTGTGGAATTCACTGCTCAGCAACTAAAGGTAGAATGATTGGAGATACCTACCGCTGTTTGTTTGCTTGTTGCACTACTTGGCGTACTAGATAGTTGAGCTACCAGCCCTGCCCGGGGAGGGCAAGGTGTATTGTATAATATGTATTGCGTTATTCTCTGAAAGATTTAACTGTTTTTGTTTTCAAAAGCATTTCCATAAAGTGAGCACTGGTAATGGGGTATGAAAGTTGAATCTTTTCAAAGGAAAAACAGTGAACTCAGACCCTTCACTTTATACTGTTTTGTTTCTTTAGTGAGAAATCTGACTCAGAAATTCCAAAGGAGTAAGTAGATTCATATCTAGTAATTTAAAAATCCTACAGTCACTGCTGTATTTGCTTCTGTATGTAAAGTACATGGCGGATGTCCTAGGAATCAGAGTGAAGACTGTTTCTGCTAGGGAAGAGTGCAACTAGTGGATGTGGCTTTTCTGAATCTAGCGCTCAAGAGGTAGTAATGCCTTTCTATCTGCCTCAAGGCTGGCCTACTTTCAGGTTCCCCAGAAATATATTCTGCTGTACTCTGCATTCATGGCTTTCTCAAGTACTTAGTACTAGAGAAGTTATTAAGTGCTAGTTATAGTCCTTTTTCGTCTTGCCCTCTGTAGTTACACATTCTCTCTCTCAAATACTGGGTAGGCAATGCTTATCCACTGTTGTAGAAAGTAATTGTGAAGTTATAGCATAAGAGAAAACACAAGTAATGTGAAAAAATAAATGGAAATGGGTTCTATAGCATGCATGCTTCATGAATTGAATCATACAGGATGCTGTTCTCTTTGGAATTGAAAAAAATGGAGACTTGCATCCAGTTTTTCTTTCATATCTGTCTTGAGCAGCAGTGATAACCAGAGAGAAGGGCAGAAAAAACTGCATAAGGATGTTTGCTTAAAGGCTTGCAGAGAGTATGGACAAAGTGCATGCTGCTCAATAATGCTTTTTCAAATACTTAAGCTTGTCCTTGTGTGGGTCAATATTTCTTTCTAGTTAAACTTTATTGTATTTGGTCACAAGGGGGGCATGCAACTGTGTGCTTTCTACTCTTGGTATAGAGTCATGGAGCAATCTGTTTTCACACATGCAGAATTAAGAGTTCTTAATCCTTTGTGAAATGCATGGGAAGTTACTTATGTTTAGAAAATCTGAGTCCCTTCCTTTGGCCGATAAGGGAAAGAGAATGTACAGTAGGTATCTAAGCACACCTCATTAAGATCAAAAAACCCCACCCAAACACACGTTCAAGCTGTACAGTATGGCTCAGAAAACACCCCAACTTTTTCATGGTAAGTCACTGCTCACGTCAGTCAGGAGGGAGACAATATAACAGGATATCCTCATCCCGATGCCACCGTACTCGAGTCTGAAGGGAAGCTCCTGCCTGCGCAGCACAGCCACCGAAGCGTGGGTTTCTCTCTCTGCATGTCCTTGGCCTGTACACAGCAGCAGCTCCTACCCCTGCCTTGTGGAACCCTGTCTCTTCCACGAGGTGGTCCCGCAGCGCTGCCCCTCCCCTGCTGTATCAGCAGGGCAAAGCAGAGCCCCTGCTCTGCCTGATCCTCGGCGGTGCCACGTGTGCAGGGGGCCCGTGAGCGCTCTGGGGGAGGGAGGAGCCGGCTGACAGGACAAACAGCAGCTGGCAGGACAAACAGCACCTGGCAGGCCTGTGCTCTGACAAAGACCTTGGGGAACAGAAGCGGTTCCAGGCTTCTCCTCTGCCCACCTGCTGAAGTCAAACTTTGAGACCTTTCTCTTTCATCATATTTAGATGGAATTAACCAAGTGGTTCAATAGCTGTTTGTCAGGAAGTGAAGGAGGTGGCAGAGAGCGGTGTGATTGGGTAAGTTCTGTGTCCTTGGAAAAAAGTGGGTAAAAATATGTCATATTTGTAATGTCAATAGGTCTTTTGCCAACAGCACAGTGTAACAAACTGATGAAGTAGTCCAGAAAAAAATAAAATGAAATTCAATGCAAGGCCCTACATTTAGGCACAACTAACTGACTCCTCAAATACTGGGTAGGCAATGCTTATCCACTGTTGTAGAAAGTAATTGTGAAGTTATAGCATAAGAGAAAACACAAGTAATGTGAAAAAATAAATGGAAATGGGTTCTATAGCATGCATGCTTCATGAATTGAATCATACAGGATGCTGTTCTCTTTGGAATTGAAAAAAATGGAGACTTGCATCCAGTTTTTCTTTCATATCTGTCTTGAGCAGCAGTGATAACCAGAGAGAAGCCAGAACAGTGCAACAGCTGCAGTCAGAGCTCTAGGAAGTGCTGAGTAAAGGGCACTTGGGGCCCTGCTTGAGCAGGGAGGTTGGACTAAATGACCTCCAGGGGTCCCTTCCAACCTTACCAATTCTGTAATTCTGTGAATTGAGTGGAAGAATTCAGGTCATTTAGAGACTGAGGTGATGTGCTAACCATACCTGCCAGTGTAAAAGGGGATGGAAATAATCTTGCTTGAGAAGACAAACGTTAGCCAAGTCGGATTACAGCAAACTTGAAGCCCTGCAAGTTGTGGAGTTTCCAATCCTGAATCTTCAAGGACTGGTACCATTTTTTCCAGCTCTGATTTTCTCCAGTTGCATGTAATGTATTTCTGCAGTTCTTCCAGTTTGGTGTTGCCTCTAGAACAACTGAGGCAGTGGAATAGTCTTACTGTTTGCCTTTAGTTTACAAGCAATCTCTGGATTTGCTATTAAAAGTAGGATTAGTAAAATGTTTGGGCAGCTTTTGTAAGAATTAAAGGGTGTTTTCCTAAGTACTGTCAAAACTTTATAATTACCACAGATTTCATCAAGCACTAATACAGCAGATCTTCACTATTTTCCAAAATGCTCACATAATATTCCTGTGCAGAACCTGCCTGCATTTTATGTGTACAACTCCTATCCAGCCTCCTTCTTTGAGCTCCTTTAGCTGTCGATATCCTCCTGGTTTAGGTAAGAGCTGCATCTCTTAACTTGGACCGTGTATTTTCTGGGCCTGCTTCTAGAAAGGCACAATTTGGTTCTCAGGCTGCTGAAAAAGTAAATGCCATGTGTGAATTCCTTTATTTCTGGGAGCTTCCTTCTCCTGGCCGACCCCATCACATATAAGAACTAACATTAAGTTATACGAATATGTGGTGTGTCCAGCTGGGAAAGAGGGAGAGGAGAATTTGTACATGTTAGAAATATTTGTTCAGCTGCTACTGGAGTAAGGCCAGGCAAAGTTACTGTTTACAGTATGAAGTGTGCTGCAGTCCATTTATCTTCTAAAGATAACCAAACAAGATAAAGAATCCATTCTTTGGGACAGTTTTGGCTTTATTTGCTTGACTGCTATATACTATTCCCTGTCATCCTGTACTGCCCTTGGCATTGTTTAGCCATCCCTGATGGGAGCAAACTGTGCCACAGCTGGGAGACACCAAGCAGCCCATCCAAGCTGCAGAGCTTCCTCAGTGGCTGTCTAAGCACAGACACAGCTGCTTTGCACAAACCCCCTGCAAATGTCAGCAGTGTAATCTCAAGGTATCTGTGGGCTGAATGGATGGTATCAAACTCTCCTACAACCCGTGCACACAGTGGGGCACTTGCAATACAAACAGCTCTTGGAGAAAAACACACGAAATAGCACTAGTAGTATATGCCCATCAAAAGAATATTAAAAAAAAAAAAGATGCTTCTCCAGGGAGAATGGTTTTGTACAAGAACATCTCCTAAATGTCTTTACAAAAGTTTCTTCCCCTTCTGGAATACCAAGAAACTTTGTATGTGTTGGGAAGTCTTTGTTTACTTCCTTTTAAGACAATGTTCCTCTTATACCTTATTATAAAGCCATTTTTGCCTTGCATACATCAAGGAACTTTAGGTATGCTTTTAATGACTTTACTGTCCCAGGATAGCCTTGCCAGGGATTTTCAATTGTGAAAGAAGTAGAGTGACACTTTGGCTTTTTTGTTTTCTTCTGTCTTTCTTGCTCTGATTAGTGCCTGAGGCTGGCAGAAACCAGCAGCCTCCATGCAAAACCCACAGTAGCTACAAAAGAACAAAATACATCTCATCACCTTTAATTCCTTCACCTGTATCTCTGTCATTGGGTTCATCTTAGCCAAAAGAGGGAAAAGAAACTTTTCCCACTGTTTGTTTCCTCTGTTTTCTTTAATTTTTGTGTGACTGTGTGGACACAAGGAGGAACAGACTTTCTGAATAGCGGAATCAGACCTGAGGAGCCCTAGTCTTTGGTTTCACAGCAAAGGCAACCTGATCAGAAAACAAGAGAGATTTTCCTTTTCTTAAGATGATTGCTTAGGTATGTCCTCTCTCCACAAATAATGAATTCTTATCCAGTCTGCTTTGCTAACAGAGAGTGAATTTTCAGTAATAAAATGGTAACTTGGCTTATTTACTTGGATTTTTAGCACAGGTTACCAGTTGAAGTTCAGGGCTATATAGGAATGTACAGTTTCATTTTATCTGCTTAGCTGTTATAAAATCTAACTATTGTTTCATCCAAATGGAACAGAGCAAACAGAAGAGACCAAGGCTGATAGCTGGATGTTCAGCAGAAAGCTGTAACTTCAGGCTGATTTTGTGCTTCTTCTTCATGTTGCCTCTACTGTCTAGTTGGCATTTCCCACTTGGTCACGGAGGACAGAGGTTAGATCAGTATCAGAGCATGGAAACAGAAGTGCTAGAAGATCATGTGAGTAACCTCAGCACTTTCTGGCAAATCCTCTTAAATGCCACAAAGGAATTGAAGCACCTGTCAGCATTCTTCTCAACCACATTCCTCCACATCCAGAGAGCTCCACACCATGGAAATTGTGCCTGTGTCTTCAGGATAGGTGCTGATTTCTGGGTCTATACGTTTCCAGTGCATCACATATTTTCTGAAGATAGTTTTGTATGCATTGACGAATTTAACACCAGAAAAGGGCGATAAAGAAGGCACCCAATTAGCAGCAGCCAGCGGGGTTCTCAGTGGTTTTCATGGACTACCCTTGTGACCTAGTGCCAAACATCATGGCCAAGGCCACAGCAGCTTTTATTTCTGTAGTTCACTGAATGTGTGTGGCATTTCTTGGGATCATACTTCAGCATTACTTGAGGTAATTCTGTGCAGATCTCCATGCACTATTATAAATTCCAAGAACCTTCACACTGGGAGAGGACAACAAGCAAATGTTGTACTGAATTAACAAAATTACATATTCAGAGAATGATTATTACCATTTTGGTCTTCTAATTCTCTTTATTAAAAGACAGAATCAGTAACCAAAAATTACAATTCTAATCTTCCTTGTTAATACTTCAGAATAGGAGATCAGTATGTTTTCCTGCTTCTTGTTGGATACATTAAAAACTATTTAGTCATTCTGTATTGCTACTTGTGAAAACTGTTACTGAGTAAAAGGTTAAGCAATAAAATAGTGAGGGATAGGTCACTTCAGCAGTACTGGCTGTAGCAATTCCTACAATGCATTTTTAGTCAGCTCACTTTGCTTCCATCTATGAATAACACTTCATAAAAAGGGAAAGACGAGTTTCTCAAGACCATCCCGAGGAAGTGATACAAGGCATTATTAGATGTGCTTGAGGATGACTCAGTGATTCTTAAGTTACATCATGCTAAATAAATTATGGCAGAAGTTTGGCTACAATCACAAAACAACAGGATGGGGAAAGTAATCCAGTTCTGGAGGCTGAAGTACAAGCATTAGTTTGAAGTGAGCAAGACAGTTCTGACTGCGTTTCACAGAGAGGCAAAGTAGGACTGATAGAAAGAGAGGCATGGGAGACTGGGATGATAAAAAGGAAGAAGGAAGTGCAGCAGCCCAGCAGGAGTGTGTGACACAGGACATACTGCAGAATAAGGTTCACTGGTTTCACAGGATTACTTCTCTTCTAGCCATTTAAATCACTGCGCCCTTCAGACTTTCTATCTATTCCATGAACATTCCCATTTTTCCGTGGTCCCCTACTCTGAAGTCCACTTGGTCTTCACTTGGTCCCCTGCAGTAAATTGCCTCTAGATCCTCCTGCTGCCTCTGAAATCACCTGGACTAAGACAGTTGTGTACCATCCTACTGACACTGACTTTAATTAGCAATATATTTTATATATATATTATAATGTTAATATTATTATAATATATATATTATAAATATAATATATATATAATATTTATATTACAGTGCTCACTGAAATTTAATTACTACAGATTGTTTGTGGCTCAGGCTCAGTGACTGCAAGGGATCACCATTTCTGGATTCTGAACATCTCAGTTACTTGCTGTTGAAATCTAAAAAATTAGGATCATGAAGCAAAATGTGTTTGGGGATTTAAGGATAAAGAGCAGTCTATCAAGCAGAGACCAAGGGGAATTACCTAATTAGAGCTGTGTTGAAGAGTTCAGTGCATTACTCATGAACTTGTGAGAAATACATAGGTATTTACAACGGTAAACAAAGGTAACTGTGATTATCATGTGTTGAGGGTTCATTCTATATAGCAGAAATATGTGGCACAAAGCACCTATAACCCCCTATGCCATGTGGATACAGCAGCTTTGCTGAAGCAGCAAATGAACTCAGCCTGTCTCTTCAACACACCCCATGTGCCCAGCCTCCCACAAGTTACAGTTTCCTGAAGGAACCTCTGGAAACATCACCCTCTGCCTTCTGAGGGAACTGCCCTCCACAGAGACTGGAGAGCCGGGCTGTCCTCTATTCCTGCCTAGAGATTATTTGGCTTTTCAAAGGTGCGTTTTATTTGCAATAAAATTTACATAATGAGATGTAAGTTACGCATAAAATGTCAGATCTGCAGCTTCCGGTGGCTGTGGTACTTCAGACGTTTTTCTTACCCCTCCTGTATTAAAAAGGGCATGAGAATGTTTCTTTATATGATACCCAAACTCTTGGGTAAAGGTAGCAGAGTAGATGGTTGAAGGGTAATACACTTTCTGTTTTCTTAAAAACACCGACCTGTTTTAAATGGTCTTCATGGATGGCAGTCAGCCACTGTAGAGAGGTAAAGTCAGCCAGAGAGGTGGGAAGTAACACTCCCACACTGAGCAGAGAAAATCCTTCTTCCCTTAGTCTGCCCTCTGCCTCTGTCCCCTGGCACTTCTGAGGAAGGGCTGCTCTACCTGACCTATTCCTTTCCTTATTTCTATCCCTGTCCTTAACACTCCCAGGGCGAGGCTGGCAGCAGCTGCGGTGTGACGGGGCCAAAGCAAGAGGCCCTGCAGACTGGCACAGGGGATGGAAAGAGGGTGGGACTTGTGCTGCTGGAAGAGGGGTGTCCAGCCACCTCAGACAGATGTGTCCAAGTTCATCCCACCAGCCTGCATGGCACCCTTGCTGCTGATAAACCCAGGGCTTCAGTCTAGACTTCTTCTGTCACACCAGGCCACAAGGAATAAGGGAGAAGGTAATGAGGCACACAGAGAAACTCAGAGGGCAGCTCTTGTCTGTCCTTCCACCTATGTGATGCTGGCGGCCAGGAAACGCAGTAATTACAAAGCCTCTTAGAGAACAAAATTAACTTCAGCTGCAGCTTTTCAACTCAACTTTTTAAAACCTCTCCCTCCTCATTAAGGGCATTAAGCAGTCACTTTTTCCTAGATCTCAGAGAGAACCACTTTTAATACAGTCTTATTTAAATAACCAAGAAATGTTCTTTTCTTCCTTTAGTTCTAAGAAATAACTTAGAGATCATGTACTGAGAACATCAGAGTCCCACCAGGGATGAGTGACACCTGCTACCCATCAATGCTAGGTGTGTAAAGAGGCAAGTAGAGTTTCTTCTGGCGTGTATTAAATGCAGAGAGCTCACAGAATGCTTTGAAAATGTTCTAGGAGCTTTCTGTTAAAAGCTGACACTGTGAAAGGGAGAACTTCCATAGGAAAAAACATATTTGCTATATTCTTTCTCTCAAGGAAACAGAAAAGGCAGGAGAATGCTTTTTTATGCTTTGTGACCAGCAGCTAATCAGCAGATTGGAACAATAGGGAGCATTAATAACTGGTATGTGCTTTGCCAAATGCAATGCTATTTTTGGTATGAGTCTAAGAGCATGATTCAGCAGTTTCTTTGCCAGCAAGTAGTTCAGACCTATCTCAAGAGTATTTCAAGACTCATGGTATCACATGTTTCTTAGTAATAGTTTTCTCTTCTTCCTTTATCTGTGGTTACATAGTAATTCCATTAATGCATCACTCATTAGTAAGTGTGGGAACGCATTGGGCTGTACAATGCAGTGAGAGAACTCAGTCAAATGGATACAGTGATCACTAAAGGTGTTCCTGTTGAATAGAATTATCAGTGGTGCTCTTTAACCAACTTTAATTCTTGTAAGACAGTTAATTTGAACTAAAGATAGCTGAAATCCATAAAATACAGCCATGGCAGGGTCAACTATGTACCGGATTAGTTTTACTAACTTTGCATGCAGGTAGGAGGGTTAGCACTCTTCTCAAGACTGCTCATACAGAGGAGGCAACTTGTGTGTATTTTAAGTATTGGGGTTCTGGTTGCAGTTACTCATTTGACATTGTGAAGAAAAAGATACAATGGTTAGAGGTCAGCTGTAAGGATGGAAATTTGAACTGACAGTGTAAGTGTGAACATAAGTCTAATGAGAAAGGTAGGATTCAACTATCTTAAAATACAGGGTGTGTGTGAGAAGCTCTTGTTTAATCTGCAGGCAGGTGTGGACTACTCATGTTCACTCTGTATAGCAGAAACATAGCTTCATGAGAAGCAAGAAATGTTCTTGCTGTCTTTGCCATAAATACCCTGATTAGAACTAAAAAGGAAAAAAACCTCACATGATAGAAACTTGAGCAGTTTAAATCCCCTTTCTTTATTCACACTGAACACTTTGCACAGATCCCCTCTCCCCACTGTCCTGCCATCTCAGTGGGTAACTGGCTAATAGCATGTGAAGGAACTTCCCTGGGAGGAATCCTGATGTGGTGGTGTACTGTGGGAAAACACTTTGGCCTCCTTGCCACGGTAGCCTGCTTGTTCCATAAACTCAACTTTCGTGGTTTCTTCTCAATTTTCGGGCAGAAAATAGAGTAAAGCACGTGTGATGCCCCTTGGCACATTCACCCCATTCCTTGCATGGAGAGGAAAAGAGCCTGTGTGGGCAACTTCCAGTATCTGTGAAATTAAACATGTTCCTCTGGAGAAAAATTCCATGGTATTTCCTTTGCAGGGAGGGGCTGGGAATGAGAGGTGGAAAGAATCTGACCTGATAGTGCAGTGCTCACTGAAAAAGTGAAAAATAAACAATTCTCAGTGGAGGTAGTGATTCCTGTTGTTCATGGGGGAGTCAGGCACCAAAATGCCTTTGCAGCTTCAGTCCATGATCTAGAACTAATGTGAAATGTCCATTAGTCAGTGGAACTAGATATTGGTTCAGTGACTGAGCTGGGGGAAAAGAGACTTCTTGGGTTAGTGAAAAAAATCTCAAACACGGGAGTCTCACTCAGCCTCAAGTACTTGGATGTTCTTGGCAAAAACAACAAAAAATTAACAACAAAAGAACACACACTCCAAAATATATTTTGGGAAAGACAAAATACTGAGCCTTATCCAAAATGTGACTTAAAAAGCAGCACTCTCTACACAAGAGTAACTCTGCAAAGTAGAACACTAAAATGTTATGAAATGTCAAACCCCAAAAACTTACTTGTTTTTTTTTACTCCAGTGAAGAGGAAAATCTGTCTATTTTGTTTGAAGCTGTTCTGTGATTTAAACCAAATTCACACCAAAACTTTCTTAATGCAATAGTCCCAGCTCACTGATTTGTATTTTAGAGGGGTAAAGGGTTTATGAAAACGAAATGGAAAGAACGGGTGTTATGTCACATCGAGGCACCAGATTTAACCAAAGAATTAACAAAATAAAACTCTTCCAAGAATACATCAGTTGTCCTTTGGTAAAGGTAACAAGAAAATGGCTGTTGAAGGTTTGGGGGCTCCCATGTTCCCTCAGCTGTTCATGAGCAAGATTAAACTCTTCAGCAGTGGAATACAGATGTGGGACATGCCATGTGAGGTTTTCTCTTGTGTATTTCTGCCAGTTCAGGGCTCTTTAGGTTAAGAGATGAATAAATCCCCCCTATTAGGCAGTACGTGGTGTGTGTGGGAAGTCTTTTTGAGAAGGTATGTTAAAAGAATTCTGTAGTAGCTGGGTACCAGACTGAAAGGCGACCCCTGACTAGAGGCATAGCACAGTATGAGTTGCTTATAATGAAAGCTTTTTTCTCCCCTGGGTTCCTACAGAGTTAACAGTTCTGTAAGCAAGTAAAGCCAAATGAAAATATGAAAGCTGCACAGACCTCTGGCCTTGTCAGCCACTATGTAAGGCAAAGTTCAGCTCGCTGCTCTCCATCGCTGAGATTCTTGGCAGGCAGGACAAAGCTTTCCTCCTACCACTGCTGGAGCCTTGCCACAGCTGTGCTGAACATCTCCCTGCTTTAGGCTCTGAGAAGCTGATGGAGGACATTTGGCATTGTACCTGTATCTTTTTTTTATGGGGAAAAAACTACAACTGTGCTCTTGAAACTGCTGTGTTTGTTCCTTGAGAAATTATTAAAGCATTGAAATTTGGTTGGAAGCTTCAAACACTTCAGACAGATCCTTCTATTAGACAGAAATGCTGGTAAAGGTAATTATTTTATGATATCTTGCAGTTGTTTTAGACTCTTTTAGCAAAGTTGCTCCTGAAATTCCTAGGTGGTGACAGCCTTTTCTTCTGTCTTTTCATCTCCTCGTAAGAAAATCCCTTACCAACACACACTGTACTTCTGGATGGAGATAATGCCTTGCTTTTACCTGCTTTAGCTTTATTCTTTGGTGTGAAATATCCTGTTTCTCAAATTGTACATGCCAGTGGTTCTGGATCCCTGGAAAATCAAATACCCTTTGGTGTAAGCACTGAAATCACTTCACCTGGATAATAGTGTTTAATGACAATGGGGAAAAATCTGTACAGGATCTTCCAGCGCTTTAAAGATAAAACAATATTGCCTTTACCAGTCGACTTCATTTTTGGATTCTGAAAATGTTTATTATTAGGATGAGGAGGATATAAACTTCAAGGTTGCACACCACAAATGCAATAAGTCTATTGATTTGAGGCCTAAAACTTTGTTTTTCCAAGTAAACTTTCATTTTAAACTGTTGCATCAAGCACTTTACACAGATTCCCTGCATGGACCATTGCCTTTGGGAATGAGAAGGAACTAGAACCCTTGTTTGTCTTACTACTAGTAAAGTATTAACAGAATTACAATTACAGCTGATCACAGAGTAACAGTCCACTTTTCTGACTGCAGACTACGAGTTCTTCTCACAGGGTCAGGAAATGTATGTTGTCTACTCTCAGACAAGTTTATTACTACTAATACATATTTTGAATTGCATTAAATATCACAAACCTGAATTCTGATTATCAAGTCACAAAACTGCTCTTGCAGAACACAGTTATGTACCTCCTTAAACATGCTTAACAAGCATGTTTCCTCCTTAAGTAGGAAACAATTTGTTGCATGGAGGTAAAATAGTTATGATCTTCTTGCGAGGATTTTGAAATTTTTTGCAAATTCAGGTTTCTTTTTTAAGTTAGGCTTCACACACAAGGAATGATAGGAAACAATCACTAGAATGATTTAAAAAGCTTTGTGACATTCCAACTCAAAGAATGAGTTCTCCCTTTGCTTGTAACAGTGCTCGTTATTGGCTCTGTTTCCTGAGTTAAACGAAAGCCAGGAGAACTGCACGGTTTAAGATGAGAGACTACAAAGGAAAAATCTGCATAGCAGTTTTCCATACAGTCTGGGTCCTGTTGACTGGCTGAGGTGTAGGAGTGGACATGAGAAAAAATTTCTGCAGTAACCAACACTCTAGAAGAAGCTCTCACGTTTTGAGAACAGATTGTTGTAGTTCATCACCCTTTGCAGAAAAACAACAGAAAATTGTTGATTCTGGTAACTTCTACCCGAAAACTACCAACAGGGTAGAAATTTCAGCTGTCCTGCCCTCAAACAGAGTGAATACAAAGGCCCTCTGTGAACTGGGAGTCAGCCACCTTTAAAGGCTGCTTTGAAATTCAGACCTGCTGGACATCTTTAGCTTGATATCCAAGCTTGAGGTTTTTCCTCCCCTGAGCTTCCACATTAGTGGTACCACTTTAAAGGGGTTTGTTAAGAAATGTCTCGGAGCTCCTGCCCACACCATCCCCACTTTCCCCTCCATCCTCCCTGGCACAATGCATCTCTAAACACAGTGTGACACAGGCTCAGTTCTTAGGCCACAGTCCTGTCACAGTGTGTCTATAAATGGAAAAGTTTTAGCTAATTCTGAGGGGATATCAGTAGTCTTGACTATATTTTGTTAGGCTTCAAATACTAATTTACTGACAAAATAGTGGAAATACTTCCTTGAAGAGAGATGCAGGGCACAGTAAAGCATTTCTCTGCACTTTGAAAAGATGTGGATGTGAGGTCAGCAATGTAAAACACCATCTGCAGTGTACCAAGTCTGTGCTTGATTTACACAATGGACTTCACCTCAGCCATGAAATGAATGTCTTCCATGCAGCCACTGATAAGGAAGATTGTGCTGGAGAGCAGATTCATCTGCTTTTTCCGAGGCTGTGAATAGCAAGGATGCATTAGCCACTGAACAGCCTGCTCCAGTGCCTAGTCAGCATCAGGAGGGTTTACTGTGCCTTCTAATATGAGGATCTGCCAACTCCAAAACATTATTCTCATGTGAACCAGGAAATTCATGTCAGGGTCACCTGTTAGAACATTGCTCTTCTTTCTGTACTTAGAAAGAAAAACTCATGTTTTTCAGCACAGATATTGCAAATGTGATTATGCTGATACTTGTCATCGGGGAGTTTCATTTCCTTGAAGTTCTTCTCTTTCCCCTGCCCTTAGGAAAACAGAAATGCAATTGGGAACTTAAATTGCTGTCCATTTGCTGTCTATGGAAAGTTGGCACATTCCTCACATGATCTCTATTTTTGCCTTGAAAAGAGCTAATGCACTCTTTCACCTTGCATGTGTTCTAGAATGAACCCCTGCCTCTTGTTTGCACTCTTTCAGAGAAGTCACTTTTTTTCCTAAGAGAGGCTTAAAAATTAAAACCAAACCAGACCAAATTGAAAGGGAAGGTCAATATTTTATGGGTCATAAATATATGCATAATATTAGTTTCAAGTAACTTCAGATTCTAGGATATGAAGGGATTTTGAAATGAAATTTTGATTAAAAATTGGTTTTGTAGAAATGGTGTTTTGGGCCAAAAGTAATTTTCACATGATGCAGACACTTGCCAGAAAGGCAGGGATGGCAGGCAGCAGCTGTGGAATAGCCATGTATTGCCAGGAGGCTCTGAGCAAGAAGATGTTGCAAAGGTGTACAGACACTTTGAGAAGTGAGTGGTGTAAAATGAACTAGAACAGGATAAAATCCAGTGAGGTATGTAAAACCCTATTCTGTCTGCCTACAAAGCTGTAAGTATATATTTGCTTATCTGCTAAAGTTAGGCATTTTTTCTGCCTTTTGGTGAATGGAACTTATTTTTCACTCGGCTGTAATTTATTTTACCACAGCATCAGAAATGCAACTTTTTTATAAGTCCTGAAAATACTTGTGCCTCTGCAAACAGGGCGTGTGGGTTTCTCAGATGGATTTGGTGGTTCTTTCTGGTGAAGACCTCCATGTTCAAGGGAAAATGGATTATGCAAGATCAGCTTTTGCTCTTTAGTACCAAAACCACAATATGTCCACTGGGCATAATGGTGCAACCTCATCTAAGCTTATATGTACCTTCAAACTCTACAAGTGCAAAAAAATTTGGTATTTTAGAGGGGAAGTTTCTTCAAAAAGGAAACTTTTGTTGTAAATAGTCTATTTTAATAGATCAAAACCTGAGGTTAGTGCATTCTGATTCTAGCAATAAGCATGCTCTATGATTTGCCCCTGGGAGCAAGCAAATTCATTGTGCTCATGACATGTAAAAATATACAAGAAATAATACTTCTGAGGTTTCACATCCTTTCACAGTGTAATCAGAAGACCCAGGAGTAGATGTCTGAGCCATGATAGGAGTGCAGTGGAGTCATATGTTTCCCATGGAAATCATTTGTGACTTCCCTCTCTTTACTGCCACACATCTTCAAAGCACAAAACCAGCTTGTATTTTAAGAAGAACAATTATTTGCTTTACATCAAAGTTTTATGTAGCTCTTAATTCAAACTGGATTTCAAAGGAGTGAAGTTAAGGGAGGTCTCTGTAACACATGGGTGGTGATGTGTTTTCCGCTCCTTTCTATTGAAAGATCTTGACATACTTTACAAACATTAATAATTCAGCTGTTTGCCAGAAAGAAAATATGGTTTGCTGTTTCAGAAAAAATAATTATTGCCAATTCCTTCTACTTTTGCAGAGAATTGTAGAAGCAGTCATCTTTACTCCTTAACTGCTGTGTGACTTCAGTGTGGTTATGATCTGATGTACCTCCAAGTGTTTCAGTTGAACTCTCTGGGTGATTTATTTTATAGTTTTGCCTCTCGTGGCCCTTTTTGCTGCTTGTGTTGTTCCTATGGGTCAGAGTTTTGAAAAAGCAGGCTTGTTGTCTTATATTTAATGGATTAAACTGCTGTCTTAACAGGTTGTTTGCCATCACATTTATGATACAACTAGAATGCTTGGAAAATTAATTAAAAGCAGGAATGGGATTACTCATACTAAAAAAAATCAATATTTTTACTGTAAGGCTCTATCAACAGAGGTAACTGTTGAACACAGATAACCCAAATTTTTTGATCCACTTGTTAGCCAATTTGTTTCTTCCTCAAAAGAATAGTTCAGTGTTAACTAGTAAAAAATGGGGACTGTAATATTATTTAATTTGTGCTGATTGGATCGTAGACGTAGCTCGAAGCCTTGTCTGTGATCACTTGGTGTGACTGTGTACAGTTTGTCACCGTGGTGACAGTGGCCCTCCTATTCTGTGGGACTCTAAGTTCTGTCTGTAAATTTGCTGGTGCTGCAGATTATTTGCAGAAGGCTGGTTGTGAACATTTTGCTTTTGAAATTTATGCTCAGTCCAAAACTCGTGTGAGCTGACTGTTGTTTCTGTTTTCTGAAAAGGTTAAAATGGCTTAAATTCTGTAATGAATTTGCAGCAAACTACCCATTTGAGCCATTTTGTCTGTAGCTCTTTCAAGAAGCTGCGTGTCTCCCTAGGACAGGAGGTGCGTGCAGTTGGTTTCCAGTGTTACATTTGCCTCATATCCCTTTGCAAAGGGCTCTTTAGGCTTGATGGTTGTTAAATGGGATTAGGTCCTGATTATGTCCAAGGACAAAACTAAGGCAAAAAATTGCTTTCTTTTATTCTCTAGTTCCTTGTGGTCAGGAGCTGAGGTAGCAGAAGTATTTTGCTTTCCAGGCAGCTGTTGCACCAGTAACAGCCAGATCAGGGATGTCAGCTCTTGTAAAGCAGGTAAATAACTGTGTCTTCCTGCTTGTGTGGCTGAGATGGGCAAAGGCTCCTCTCAGAACAGGGAAACCTCTCTCCTCAGCCCCAAACCTCCATCTCAGGTAAAATCTCAGTCTGGACCAATAACTAAATATTTCTTCTTAGTGTCTACCTCTTTGTTACTCAGTGCTGTTAACATTTGTATTTTATAGTTTTACTTTAAACTTCCATGTTTTCTTTTTCTGCTTAAAATCTCTCAATTCTTTAGGAAGATGAATTTCTTTCCAGGCCAAGAGAGGTGTTTAGGGAAGAGAAATAAAAATTGAGGGTCTGAGGAGTCCAGTTTAAACACTGTGCTTTCTTCTTATGTTTTCAATCGCATTAGACATCTCTGTCTGCCTTCAGACTGACTTGTTTGCTCAGTCTGAAAGACTTGTTGGAGTCAAATCCAAGGGGAATAACATAAATTCTATTAACCCCATTGTATAGTCCAGTTCTCCCACGTGTCACTCCTCAGTGGCTCTATCTGAGGCCTAATTTCCATAGTAAGGGACAGAAAAACTTGAAAATTTAAGTTGTTTCTAGCAATCAGAACCTAGTGGAAGTCATCATTCCCTTATTCTCCTTCAGTGGTAGACAGGGTGCATTTGCATGTTCTGCATTTTTCTTTTTTTCTCTTTTTCCTTTTTTTTCTCTTTTTCTTTTTTTATTTCTCTTTTTCTTTTTTTCTTTTTTCTTTTTTCTTTTTTCTTTTTTCTTTTTTCTTTTTTCTTTTTTTCTTTTTTCTTTTTTCTTTTTTTCTTTTTTTCTTTCTCCTTCACCATGGATTTTGGGTCAGGATGACTACGTGGTGTTGCTGAGGGCAGGAGAGCTGCTTCCACGCCCAGCCTTATGAAATACATGTTGTCCCATGAAGGAAGCCTGCTCTGAGGAGCTGGAGGAAGGAAATACTTTTCCTGTTTTGTATTGGCCCCAGAGACTCTAAAGCTAATTTTGTGATTAATTTAGCCAAGTGCAGTTTGAGAGATGCGTATGTTGTTAATATCTGAATGTCCTTCCTCTTTGGAATTAAAGCTTGGTATAAAATCCTTGGTACGGGTACATTTTTTAAATAAAAAAATGGTATTTTTTTTCTTAGTCATACAGTTACCACAGATTACAAATTGAAGATAAAAACACTCAGTAAAAGGCCCGCTTCACGCTTTCTCTATCTCAGTTATTTTACAGTTTTGTTTTTTTTTTTCTCAAAAGTAGATTTTATCCTGGGCAAAAGTTGCCTTTGTAGACAGTTTCTGCAGGATGAGGCCACACAGCACAAGGTGTGCCTTGTAGGAAGTAAATTATTAAGGATTGTCTTTGTTTCTTGTTATGGTCCTTTCTGTGGCTCCAGAGGCCTTTGTGGGAATATATTCCACTGAAACAACAAAACCATCCCTTACTTTATCTGCTGTGTGGTTCATTCTTTAGCAAAGTAATTCAAATAAACAAGCAAGGTCTGAAAACTTCATGGAAAAACTGAAAAAAAATCCATGTTAAAAGAGGACAGGGGAGCACTAAGACAAAGACTGTGCATTACTCAATAGTTGTTTTGTTTTTTGTGGTTAGTCAAACTGTCCTTCCCCTGCACAAGTGAGGATTGCTAAGCATGAAAGATCCCCTTTTGTAAGCGATCCAAGCCGCAGCTTATCTGCTGCATCAGCTTTCCCATGGCTTTAGGTACTGCGGGCAGCAGAGAAGTGCTGCGACTTGTGACTGGTTCAGTGACCACGAGTAATGGTTAAGGAATAAAAATGACCCTCAAATCATGTGATTCTGATCTGGAGAATATGTTCTTGGAATTAAGGCAAAGTTTGGCGTGTTTTTCTGCTTTTGTTTACTAAAAGGCAAGATATTTCACATGGCAAAATATGAATTTAAAAATCATGTGTGAGAAATTAAAAACTAGAAAAGATTAAATGGTTTTGGTATACTGTCCACAGCAATGTTATTGTCCCATGCAAGATCAGCATTCTCAGTAGTATGAGTGGTTATGGACCATGACTTTAGCTTTAATCTTTGGGTATATGGCCTCAAAACTGTCTAATTTTATATGATGTTGTGAATCTGGCACTATTTGTATACTATTTGAGTTTGTGATTATAAATTGGGATTGTTTTAGTTTCTCCAGAAGTGAAAGCAAACCCTGTGTATTTAAACATCACCAGTGTGCTTGGAGGCATTGCTGCTTATTCAGGCAGTGGTGCCTCCAGCTGGATATGCAGTGAGAGGCCTTTGTCACCCAGTACAAGATTTCCCTAATCCTTTACATAAACACTGATCAGCTTTTTTCCTCATGTTTATTAAAAGACTGTAGGTTTAAAAGTTTTTCAGCCATGTGATACACAGAACAAGTTTCTCAGCAGGATCCTTAAATTTTCCAGCAGAGAAGCCTCAAATTGTGCGGTAATGCTGATGGTTACCCAAATAATCCCAAGAATCAAGCCTTTAGTAAGTCCCTGACACAAGCTCAGGCTTTTCAAGGAATTGGTTGGGGTTTTTTTCCCAATTGTTCATAATTTATGATTCATAAATTCCTTGACTGCTGAAATATTGCAGAGTGACACCTTGTGCCAGCTTCCCTAAGGATGCAGAAAGTTAATATCAAATTACACATGATTTCAGTGCCATGGAGCGAGAGTCCTCATCCTTGTGGTGGCAGCCTCACTTCCAGGTCTGTGGATGCGTGATACAATTTCTCTCTTAGAATTAAATGGTTTGAGCTTCCCACTGCCTTTAGAAGCCTTAGGTCTTTGTCAGGAGCTACTGCAGTAGGTAACAGCTCCTGCTGTGTTAGGTAATGTGTGTGTTACTTGGAGACAGTGCAGCTCAGGGACATGAGGTAACCTATACATGTCATGACTCTGAGAAAGGCTTCATTCCATAAGCTTGGAGATAGAGAAGTATTTTTATCATGGAAAATGTGAAAAAGCATCTATAGATATGCATTGGTATTCCAAAGCTGTAAATTCTTTTAAGCCACGCAACCTTAGCAAATACAAAGTACAAATACAATTACGTGCCTGATTACCTTGAATTGTTGTTATGCACCAGAGGCATGCACCAAGGAAGATCAAGTCACTGTTTGTTCAGCTGAGACTTTAGCTCAGCAGAAGGGTCCTATCTGCCCAGCTTCTCCATCTGATTGACGTCATGGGCTTCAGCAGCATTTGTTGTGCTCCTAGATGTGGCTGTAGGCACAAGCAGCTGAACTGCAGTCCAAGTAAGCTTTTCTTTTGGTAGATCTAGGAGCTCAGGTCTTTGGGGAGATAAAGAATGTCATCAAATTTTACACCAGTAACACGTGCTTAATCTTTTGGAACCCCTTCACCTTATGTGGTGCTGGAAAACCAGAAGTTGGTTGAGCAGCTGTGGTGCCTACCTCCTTCACATGAAATTTCTGTCTCCTCTCCTACCCTCATTTCCACTCTCTGGAAGGATCTAGGAGTCTCTGATTTTTGCAAATGTGTATGTAAGTAATTCCTAATGCATCTGAATTGTCCCAGGAAATTGAATTAGACTGACATTATGTGCTGGAACTTATGTGGAAGGACTGGGTCTTCTAGTTTGTAACTTTAGTGCTATTAAAGTTCTGAACAGAAAGAGACAGAAAAATTCAGATCTTATTTGGACTGGTAAAAATCAACACACTAGAACTGTGTCTAGTATTGTAGGGACAGCTTCTTTGGCAAAATGAACAGTTTGTCTGACTAGATTTGGTTAATTAACAGTGTCCCTTGGTCTGCTGCTCTACCTTCCCTGCACACACAGCTTTTTGTAGGTACAGTCAGGGCTTGATTTGGGGGAAATACTCATTTAGTGCACTAAACTACCATCATTGCAAGCTAACTTTGATTAGAATTGCTTCTTTTTATCCTTTTAAGTAGCACTATCTGCCCCAGTGTTCTAGAAGAATTAAACTAAGAAAATAATAAATCTTCTGTGTTTATCATCTGGTTCTGATTACTTACTTTATTTTCTAATTATGAGTGGAACTTATTCAGCAAATCAGTGTACAGTCCACAAATGTGGTATTAATTAATGAGGTACATGCTTTGGACTTTCCTGCCACCAGCTCAGTGGTTTTGGAGCATGTTGGTGCATTGCAGAGCGTTCCTGATTTCTCTGGCTAGCTCCCAGCTGGGAGTTGATGTTGCTTTAACTACAGACAGGGCAAAATACTGAAGGAAATACATTCTTTGCTGTGGAACAGCACCCTGTATTGTATTTATGGAGTGCTCAAAGGATCATTTTACATTATTATGATTTCTAGAGAAAAATCTCAGAAGTAATTGGCTCAAGTATTATAGGATTATAATTTAATTGCGGGCATGAAATTTAGTGTAAATAAATAGCAGACTTGGCATTCTCTTGGCTGAGATGATTATAAAAGCAGATAAATTAAAAACCAAATAGTCCCAAAAGTTGCATTTCCTCTTTTAAAGTAACCAGTTGCTTTCAGAGGGCAACAGTATACATCATCGAAAGAGTTTGGTGGAAGAAGTGGTTAGTAAAATCTGTCCAGGCAGGGATATCTGTCCTCACAAGAATGATACTTGATAAAGTAAGAAATTCTTGTCTTGTTTTATAGAATATACCACTGAGATGCCAAATCCCTTTAAGGAGGTACTACACGTGTCTAAAATGTGTTCTACCTTTCCATCCTTTCATTTCCTCTGGTTGAGCACAGCCATGAGGCTGTATTGTATTAGTGACAGGTGCTGTGTTCCCTCCCCAGCCATTCTGGGGGCTCCAGCCAGCCCTGCAGACCTTCCCTAAGCTGTCAGAGGGGACTTGCTGTGTGAAGAGAATATGCTGTAAATCCCAGCATCTGCTCACACACCTGTGGGATGTGCCAGTGCGTTTGCAGGAGGTGGAGTAACAGAACAAGCCACAGACCCACTTGCCAGGGTAGTGCTGCAGTATTTTCCCTCTCTTGAAAGAGCAGAAGTGTAACAGAACTGTGTCCTCTGGAAACTGGAGGTCGAAGGTAGATTTACTGCCAAGAAAACCTTTCAGAGATTCTAACTCGTACTTCTTTTATTTCTAACCATTACACACAAGTGTGGCGTGCCTTCCCCCCTTGCTTCCAGATAAAAAAGAGTGCATAAAAAATTAAATTAGTTAATTTCTAATAGTCTACAAATATTTGAAGGATGCTGTGAACTTTCTGAACTATTTTTTGAGGTTACTCATTACTTCAATCAATTAATGTTTGTTTAAATGCAAACACAGCTGTTTTGTAGGGTTGTTTGGTTTTTACTCCACGCACGAGGGACTCACAAACTGAGCAAACGAAACGCTTTGGGTTAACAAACCCTGTTTCTCCAAAGCCCATAATCTCAAATGACAAATATTATTGCTCTATGAACTGGAGGCATGAGGGTAGATGGGAAATAGGCTCAGGTTTGGTTGGTTTTTATCTGATGTTGTTGCCTTTTGGTTTGTAACCCTCAAAACCATAAAATTCATAAAACTGATCTTCCAATAATGGCTTTAAAGATGGATTTTGTTTCTATCAGTGTGCCAAGCAAAGAGACAAATATGTTTGCAGTGTCCCCCCTGTGCCATATCTGGAATGTGTTTGGCCTTACAGGCCCCAACAAACCTGGGGTTGTCTCTCATCCCTGCTTGTGCCAGTGGCCACACACAGACCCCCCTTTGCCCCAGATGATGTTTGTGCTCTATTTAAACAGCAGACACCCCCCTGTATTACAAGACAGGCTTTACCTGGTCAAAAGAAGCAATGATAACCTTTCTCCCTTAAAAGACTTGGACCAGCCTAATATTTGCTGGTACCTTTCAACCCCTCTGATCTGCAATATGCACACTGTAGCCCTATTTCACTATTCTTTTACAGAAAATACCCCCAGAAATCCCCTCTTTTTTTGAATCTCTCTCAATAACACCTTCCTAGAGGGTGATTCAGCATTTCTCGATTGTTAATTTTTCCAGATATCTAGTATTCTAGTTTTTCTCCCCTTAAACAGATATTTCCTTCATTTACGCTAATTTATCCTTTATAAACATAAAACCCTAACATTTTGTAGGCAAGCAGTAAATACAGGATTAGCAAGCCTGCACAATGGCTTGGTCCACATTTCATTCTTTGCAGTGTGATCTCATTAATGAATAGTCAAGTTGAATTTGGAAAATGAATGCAGGATAAAAAAAAGCTGCTTTGTACCACTCACATTCTACTTAAGAAATAATTAATGTTGACTGGATCTAATAAAAAGGTAGACTTTTCAATTTATCATTTTGAATTGAATGTTTGCTATGGAATTTCTTATTCTTCTAATTTCATGAGAAATAGCAACACCTAAAGATCCCGAGATCATTTCCTTGGAACCCTGCTGATTTAATTCTTACTAAATTCTATAGATCTGAGCCTGTAGTTATTATGAAACTTAAAGGAAAATGACAATTAAAGTGATTATTTCAGTAAAATGTTAGGAAAATTAACCTAATCCCCATTGTTAAGCAGACAGATTTTTTTTTCCTGTGGAGAAAACAGTTATAACAAATAACTCATTAAAAGGTTTAGTTTTCTGAGTTCCGTTAAGCTGTTCATATTTGAAACTTTATTTTGATGAGAGCCACATTTGCACGAGTGTGGATGTGGTTTCCTTGTAACTCTTGAATCTCTTTAAAAAAGATGTCAGAAGCAACCACGTGTTTTAGATTCCTTAATGAAGGCAGCCTACTTGTCCAGCTCAGGTCGGTTTCCTTGTAATGAATATTCAGCACATTAACCTGAGCACAAGGGCTTGTTCCACATTTCAGGCTGGATACCAAGTAGCTGTGAGCCCTTCAGTCTCTTGCATTCTGTTTGATCAGCAAGTACTTGTGAATGGGAGAAGTGTGTGGGATTGAAAACAACATTTCACTGTTCCTGCCAGGAACAGTGCTGTTTGCTCGGGCAAACTGCACCTCACCTATGAGAACCACACACATCATGTCCAGAGCCTGATTGTGTGCGGAAATTAAAACAGAAGCAAAACAGTTTCCACATGCCATCTGTGTTATCCTTCTCTTTAAAGCTTCGATTTTTTTAAAGAAAAAATTTATTTGCTTAAGGCTCTAGGTTCTGTGAATTTGGAGCAAGCTAGTAAGATGGTAATTAAAACAACAACAGAGATCAAAACAGGTGAAAGTAACTGGAACAGCAGATGCTAAAGAAAGCTCTTACAGAAGGAATTTTTAAAACTTCAGTAAATCTACAGGAAATAAATATCAGTTCTATAAACCTCTAGCTGATAACACCTGGAATAAAAACTAAAGCAAAAAAGATCTTCTACAAAAATAAAAAATCAAAGCTTTGGAGTCAAACCCAGAGTCAAATCTAACTGTTGCCCAGTCAAACCTTATCTGTTGCCCTCTGTGGTGTGATCTGCTGTGTTGCACATGTAGAGTTTTTGGGTTATCTCTGGTTGAACACCTTGTCACTAATTACTGTAATAAAACGATTATGGAATTTTAGTAATCTTTCGAGTCCATTTGATGTGCCTGCACGAAGCCTCCTTTCTGTTCTTTCCTAATTATTCTTATTTAGAACAATGACCTAGACTGACTTTGTTAGATTTAATATTCTGGAATACATTTTAAGTCAATAGGTCAGTGAGGTCTTGATGTGAGTTTCTTCTCCCTGTGCATGATCATCCGGATCCTTTTCCATCCCTGGTACTGCAGGTGGCCCAGTGTGTGAGTACAGGGAAAAGGCACAGCAGCTGCCTCTCCCACTTGGCATGATTGCCTAGGAGGGAGTTATACAAAAGGAGAGAATTGATTTCTACGTCGGTTCCGTGAGAAAAATGAAACCTCCTGCAATTTCTCTGTGTGCGTCTCCCTCACCCCCGATCCCCTTCCAAATAACTTTTGAACCCTTTGGTCAGTTTTGGCCCTGTTGGATCAGGTGGTTACGCTGCAGGAAGTTAATTGAGATGGGCAGTAGGGAAGAGGAGAGGGTCCATGAACATCCCAGTGAAGAGAGGAGTCTGTGGCTCGGCATCCGAAAATTCATGCGGAAAAGAGACGTGAATGCTCCAGGTAGATGAAAAGTAGCCATCGGAGATCAAACCAAACCCAAAGCCACAAAATTATGTGAAAAATTAGCAATGCTGTGCTGTGCATAGAACTTTTTGGTTTTCTTTCTCCTAAAGCTTTAAGGAATGTTTCTTTTTAGCCTCTTCCCCTTTGCTGTTCCTTTGCTTGCTGACGCTACTCTTGCAACCTGAGCGGTACCTGTGAGTCTCTGCAGATTCATTCTTTCTTAACAAAGTGCTAAGCATGCTTAAAATTTATTTCTCTGGATGCAGGATTTCCATATTATACATCACACAGCTGTATTTTGTCTGAAAAACTATTTAGGAACTTCTGAATTTTTTTTTTTTGAATATAAATAGGAAGCTCTCCTTTTTCGATGTATTTGTGTTTGCACTGGTATCCATCTCCAAGTTGAGGTCTCAAGCATGGTTGTGTTATATTTGTCTGTCTATCTATAGAGAGATCTTTGCAGCATTTCTACAGGAGCTACTGAATTGTTTTACCTGAACTGTGTAAGTGGCTTGATTTACTTTTGAGCTGAGAGGGGCAGCTGGAAACCTCCACTACTTGTATATCCCAGACCATCTTTAATGCTTTTGTAAGTGGTTCTACTTACATTGCATTATTCCAAGTTGAAATGTTTTTGGAACATTCTTTGCTGGTTAATTGGAAAGCTGTTGTTTATGGCTTCCAGGTGATGGGCACTCAGGGTGGTTTTCTGGCTTCATCTAAACCTGTTGATTTAGAAGTGGGTTTTTATTTTGCAATTGATGTAAGTTTTTCTTTCCACTTAATCCTTGAGATCAGCTAGGAGGTTTCATAGAAAAGGAAAGATAAACCTACTCTGTATCCTGAGCCTACTCACAGAATATGCAGTCCAGAAATAACATACTGTACAGACTGATGGAGCAAGCACTATGAAAATTTTCCTTTCCTACAGATGTGACAGTTCTCAGAAATCCAGCTTTCATTTGCGCTGCGCCAAGTGAAAAAGGGCTCTTTTCAGGACAGGATATTTCAGGGTTTAAATAGTCTCTTTGTACTAAGAACTCATGCACTGTTTTTCACTGTTTATATTTCTGGTACTTTTCCTTCTTTGAAGTGATTGGGGAAATGGAGCAATCTGCAGCTCATAGGAAAAATCAGGAGTCTAAAGCGATGTGCCTTGTGACTTGCACTTCATTGTCTTTGCAACCATGATCCCAACATCCATGTACTCCTGCTCGGTCACAGGGAAACAGCCCAAGGTGTCAATCCCACTCTGAACCTTCTTCTGAGGCAGGATTTTGTTGTCTTTCATACTGAGAACTCACCTTTATGTAATTTTAATAAATAAGATTAACTTCTTGCTATGTTAAGCTTCATTTTCAAAGTGGAAAAGGAAGAGGACTGTGAAACATGTCCCTGCTTTCCCTCTATTTCTTCCATAGAAGAGTTAGGACTGCAAGTAAGAGAAGAGTAGGGCCAAGGAAGCTCAAAGGACAGAGGAAACTTAGGCTGAACAAAACCTTTCATTGCAGAAATGTCTGACTTCGGTGAAAATTATATATTGCTTTTGAATAGCAAACTCTATAAGTTACTTTATTATTTGTAAAGTCAGTGACTTAAAATGAAAGAGATGACATCCCAGATAATGTTGGAGAGTTTGTTTGTTTGTTGGCTTGTTTCACTGGTCTGAGGAAGAAATGGAAACTTCTTTGGTCACTAAAGGAAATCAAATAGCCAAGATACTCAAAACTTTGATCAGAGCCTTGAATCTAAAAATACAATAAACTAAGTAGCACTGCAAACAAATGTAAGTTGAGGCATCAGTAACAGTAACTGATAACCATCTTTATGGCTAGGATAATTTAGCTAGTTTAAAATAAAGGAGCTAGCAGTATGAGAAAGCCATTTTGAAAAACTGGCAAAAATGCTTGCTTTTCTGGGCACTGCCTTCTTCGTATTCCTTTGTTGCTGCTCTCATGAAGAAATTAGATGAGTTAATGGCTGCAGTGTGTTCTTGAATGATAAGCCTAATTCTTAGTTACACAGCTGCATCTGGGAAGGTCAACAGAGGACAAAGGTCATGGTTCCAATAATGATACTTCCTTACATGTTAAAAAGATCACAATTCTTTAACAGTTTTCATTTTAGAAGCTAACAGAACAATCAACCTCAACAGTTTAATGCCATCAGTCTAAAAGTATTTTCTTTGAACTGCTGGCCACTGCTTTATTTATTTACCTATTATTTTGGGAGAGGAGGAAGAGGGTGTAAGGGGAAACCAGGGATTGCTGCATGACAGCTGAGCTGTCTCGAGTATCACACCAAACAAACATCTCTTGGGCATGTTCTAGGTGTGGTTGCAGCTCTCCTAGCACAAGGGACAGGCTCTGGGACAAACGAGTGAGGTTTGGGTTTATGACATTAAAACTTCATGTCCTGAGCATAGAAAAACCTCCTGAAGAAAAGTCCTGCCCTGTTCTCAGTGGGACTGCAGTTCTGTGGACATCTTAAACTATTTATTCATGTATTATGTTTTCATTATAAGCAGATTTTTTTCCCCCAGCCAGTTCCCCACAAAGGTGATGGGAGCTTGTGTTGGCACAGGAGATGCAGAAGCGGGCAGCAGATGGTGGCTGGGAGGTGGGAATGCTTCTTTCCATGGTGGCCACTTACATGTTCAAAGCGTTTGAGAAAGCCACAGCCCCAGGAACTGCTGATATGCAGCTTCCAGAGCTGTGTGGTAACTTTCCTGACAGCCACATCATGGTATTTACCTAAAGGGCTTTGTTCCCTGTATTACCAACAATATTAACAAGAATTTCTTTGTAAGAAGCTTGGGCTACTTTCAAACCACACATACAGCTCAGAACACTGCTTATAGCAGTATTTTAAGGTTTAGTACTTTACCTTGTTGTTGGCAATGTGACTTTGTGACCCTGGACTATAAAGTCAAAGGGTGCTTTGTCAGTGATTTCTGAAGAGTAGGGATTTCATCCTGAGTTGGCCTTACAGTACAAACACAAATGTTGTTCATGATTTCTGCCCTCTGATAATGATTTCATATTGTGAAGAGACTGTTGTGACAAGCTCACCCCTTTATGTTAGTGCAGCAGTTAAAATACAGAGCTGTTCAGAGTATTATTTAAATGTCTTTTGCAACCTTAGAGGCAAGTGACCTTGCTGCCCTGGCTAAATTCCAGTTTCATCATTACAATCTACTACTTAACTCCTCAAGGAAATGCTGTGCAGAGGCCAAAGCTAAACCTGCACTGTTCAGTCTGAACTGGGATGTCCACAGAAAACAGTGCCCTGCAGGGATTCTGCAGCAGGAGAGGTGGCTGCTGTGAAACACTGGGGTGTTAGCTGAGGTATAAATTGCTGCCTTTGCTGCTGCCATCACCAGAAAGACTCAGATACTAAGGGTAATCAGGGAGGAGTACAAGCCAGAACAGAGAAAAGAACAGGTTTTAGGACTATCCAGAAATGTATTAAATGACCCTGATTAGTTTTGCCCTTAAAATTATAAATTAAAACAATATTTGACCTGTAAGCAATTAGCCCAAACAAGGGCTGAAGGACAATTCTGGTGCTGCTAAGGCCCAGAGAAAAGCAAAAATAAAAAGTTAAAAGGGATGCTACTTTATTTAAAGGAAATAGAGTAGCATGGTTTCATTTTGTTCTAAAGATTGTTATCAAAGAATGGAACAGAAATTTTGCAGGAAAAGAAGATTACTTTTATAAGGAAAAACCGTGTCTGTCAGAATAGGTAAGCACTGAACAGATTCCGTACCACAGAATGGCTTCTATCAGAGGTTTGCAAAATTAGACAAATATCTGTCAGGAATAAATATACCTGAGTTACTCTGCTTTGGGGCAGAAGGTCTGCTCAGGTTTCTCTGAGTTGTATTTGAAGTTGTTGTTGTTTTCCTCTGTCCTATTCTCTGCTGGTTCTAACTCTGGCTGTTAGCACGTGCTTTAGAAGGCTCCCAGCAGACCGGGATTTGGCAGATTGAGGTACCTAAAGAGCCGCCCCAAGGCTAGACAGTCAAACGATTGTTAGGCTGAAATACAAAGGTCCAGGTGATCCTAAAACACGCGGCACAATTTGCAGGGTTCATTTTCTCCTGTTCTTGAACTCAAAAATCCATAGCAACTGCTGTTAGTAATACCAGCCCCTTTCTCACAGCTTTCCTGCCCAGTCTGCCCCCCAAGGACAGGGCACGTGTTGGAGCTGCTGTTAACTAATAACCGGTTTGGGCCTCACAAAACACTGCAGCAGTTTTCAGTCTCCGTGGAGCCACACTGGACTGGAACAAATGGGTTAAAATTACGGGTCAGCTCTTCTGCATTTAGAGCAGCACCTGAGCAGTCTCAGGGAACAGCCCCTCAAAGCCCATTGCCATGATGTACTCCATATGGCCTTGCCTGTATATTTCTTTTTTGTAATGCTTGCCAGAGCTGCTGGAATTTCAGGCCCTCATGTTTATCCAACCCCTTGTCTGAGTGGAAAATCTGTGAAGTAAACAAGTCCCCTTCTAGGTCCCTGCCACCCTTGTGTGGTCTGTCCCTCAGCCTGAATAAAGCTGTGGCTGCTTCTGTGAAAATCACTGTCCTGCTGTGATGCACAAGGCACCCACAGGTATTCAACACTGACCTCTACACGTCGCTGAGGTATTTTCTTACCTCTTGTATTTATCACATAACTGGAGTCATGAGATTAAGTTCAATCTCCTTCTCTATGGTCTTTTGTGTCAAATCTTTCTAATAAAGAATAATAAAATCTTTGTAAAATAGCTTTTAGAAAGAAGAAGCAAAAGCCAAAAAGTCAAATTAAGATTTGACTTAGGGCATTACAGTAAATACAGGGACCGTTCATGGCTACTGAGATANAAAAAAAAAAAGTACTAGCAGCAGGAAACTGTTTCAAAACTAAAGCATTCCAAAGCAGCCACAGATGGATCAGCAGCAGCCCCCTCTCTGTCTTCTTCATTATTGTAATTGCAGTGTCATTCAGAAGACATTTTCTAGAAGGTTGGTCAATAACGTGCCTACTAAGTGTGGTAAAACTGGAAGCAGAAATGTATTTCCTTCCTGAGTAGAAAAAACACACACAGAGAACTACAAAGTGAGGTCCCTCTTTGTTATCCCGGTATGTTCAGTCTGCTGTGAAAAGCAAAACCAAGTCAGTAAAGACAAAAGATGTAAGTCCAACAGCTGTATCGTGATGAAGATCCCTGACACAGTGCACTGCTGCCTGAACACAAAACTAAACTGCACCTTCAGATGCTGACTTGCACGTGAATTGTCTCTTGCTCATACAGGGCTGGCTTCCAGGAAAGCACTTGACTTTCACAAGAACATGTAAATTCAAAAAACCCCACATGAACACAGAGTAAGGTCTCGTCCTTTAAAGCCACACTTAAATGTTGCTGACACAGTAACACAGCACCAAGCTTTGAAGCAGCGCTTTTGCAACATTGTGCATACATGTCAGCTCAACTCACACTTGTTTTTTACAAAGCAGATGTCTGATGTTATTTAAGGAAAAATACAAAACCCTTTCGGTGTGTCTTTCCTAGTATACTGCATAGTTTGAAAGGGGGAAAATCTATTTACTTATATTTTTTATTTTACTGTATTTTCTATTTCTTAATGTTTCTGAGTTTTCAAAACCTATCATTTGTCAGTTACAGTCTTAACACAATTTCCCTATTTGTTCTGTTGAAACTTTTCATTTAGGGAAAAATCCACTGCGTCCAAGGTTCTGAAAAGGTTGTCTCAGTTTCAGCTCTGAAGATTAGAGGGATGGAAATAAAAACTGCGTAACATTTGGGGAGCTGTGATTTTTTGCTTCAGCTACATATACCCTGAGGTTCTCTAAAAAGCTGTTATAAAAAGGGAGAAAAATGCAAAAGCAGAGACCTGGCCATAGCTGTGATGGCATTAGTGTGTTTTCCTTCTCTCCCTGTAAATGTGATAGAAATAAAAATATACATGAACTTACAGGCAAACTAACTTTGAAAAAACTTTTACAGGTTTTAAAATGTTGTTTTTCTGCGTACCAAGGCCTAAACAAGAAAGCAAGATGCCTAAAAATTAAAAACTTTCCTAAAATTTTCAGTAATACTAGTCCTAGGTAAGTAATCTATGATAGAAGAAAACATACCTCACAGTCATAAGTAATGACAGTCTGAAGAGCTGCGGTACCTGACTTTATCGGATGAGAAGATGCAGGAGCCCTTTGCTGCCATGAGACTAAGTAAACTCTAGCTGGTTTAGTCTGAAACTGGACCAATTAACTATTTTTTACATTATTGTCTGATTAGAAGGAAATATAAAGAGTGTGCAAGGGACTCTCATCACTCAACTCAAGTTGCATGGCAGACATTCCAAGGCTCTTTAGAGAAACCAACGTTTTCTAGGTATCTTCATATCCCCACATTCATGTTTTGACATCCATAATAGTAAACTTGAAGAATAAAAAGGTAAATTTTCTATAATAGTGAGTTTTAAACTAATTTTTGGCTTTTTTTTTTTTTCTCTGAAGCCAGCACTCAGACCTAGTGGTAGACTCATTTTTAACAGTTCTTTTCAGCGCCCCTGTCTCTATGGCAGTGCTTCCATTTCTCAGGGATTAAGACTCCCCCCACAGCCTCACCATGGCAGGCCCAACATCCAAAGTACCTCACTCCTAAATGTAGAAGTGAAGTCACTGCTGTGCCACATTCTAGGTGCCACATGTGCCACATTCATCCGTCCCTCTCTGGCTGCAGCCTGGGACCTGTCTGACCCCGAGGCCACTGATGATGGGCCAGCACTGCTCACTAGGAGCAAACACTGCCTTTGTGTCAAAGCAGGAGAGGGAAACCTGCCAGCAAAATAATTCTGAGGTGCTCTCCTTGAGGCCTAAGGATGACTTTCAGTATTTCTGGACATGGGTGGAAGGGACAGATTTTGTCTGTAGTAGGATACATTTCCCCCAAAAAGGAAAAAGTGTTGCCACTAACTGCCTTCCACTATATGGTGTTAACAACGGAGAGGAAGCAAAGGGTCCTTTACTTTGTTTTAAAGGCAGAGAGTAGGGAGAACTCAGGTTTCACTGACAGGACCTGGATTGTTCTTGTTCCAGCATTTTTCATCTGAATAGTTTTAGTAAAATATTGTTTCTTCAGAGCTTTTATGACCTGTGCGATTTGCATCTGCTGGCCTTCATACTGCAGCACCACAGGAGATCGTATTCACTCTAAGGCCCTCAAGTTCACCAATTCAAACCAATTCTACACTCTGATATGTACAGTTAAATGATATACAGGAACTCCAGCTGATGCATTAAAGGCCTATTAAACTGGCTACTGGATAAAATGATACATCTCCTACATGATGCAGTTGTCTTGATATTTGGAGAGGTTTCATCGTGCTCTGATACACTGAGGACCCTCTGCCTAAGAATCTCCATCCTCTGTGAACTCCACAAAACATTAACATCTATATTCTCTAACCAGGCATGTTAAACCACTTCTGATCTGTCTCATCTTCTGGGAAGGAGACTTGTTACTTACCTGTATACAGCACCAAGAACACCCTGATTTCCCCTGCCACACCTTGAGCTAAGCTCTATCACCAACTGAAGCCATTTGCTGCTTTGGCAGCAGTAACCCAGCCTCAGTGGGGAAGATTTTCAGCAGCTGAGCTGTCACTCTGCTAACTGATCACAAGTCAGATAATGAACTCAGTTCTGCTATTAGCCTTTTAAATATATTTGCAACAGGGAAAAAAAAGTCCCCAAAGCAGGTTAAACGTTTTCTAAGGTCACAGAGAATCATTAATAAACTAGGAGCAGAATCAGCTTTTCAAAACTTTAATCCCTCCCCCTAGTTCTGCATTCCTTTAGAAAGAGAAGCTGCTAAAATTTTTGGCCAAAGGACCTGAAAAATTTTTTAAAAGAATATTTAATCCACAGAGCTTCAACTTGCAGTATAAAAAAAAAAAGTAAGATGTCTGTTTAGAAGGCTGAAATCCAACTGTAGTCCGTTTTTCTTATTTTTCGTAGTTCTTTTTCCTGGGATTTAGACAGTTTACATGTTGTCTCTCCTAATAATTCCATATGGCTTGTATCTTCTTGTTCCATTTCTGTGACACCTTCCTCATCTGAATCATCCTCTGCTTTTTCACTTTCCATTTCTACTTCATCAGCAACTTCTTCAGCACTGGAAGATGGTGGGAAACAACCCAATTAATAGGTACTCTCACATACTACAGTACTATAGGGGTGAAGTTATCATGCAAATAACTAAGTAAACATTAGATTTTATCTTTTTTTTTTTTTTTCAATTTCAGTCTACTTTAAAACTACTATACTTTTCCTGCCATCTCAATTTCAAGCCATTTTTCAAATAGCACTCCTCTGAGTAAACTTAAAATAGCTTTCTTTCTCAAAATACAATACGTAACTGCAGAGCAGGCAGGTCAGCATTACGACAAATGTTACAGCATCACAGTCCTACAGGATTAGAAACACTGGATATACTGGTACGTGAGATAGTATTCAAGAAGGCCATTCTTCTCTTTCAAATCTGAAAAAGGTCACTTGGTCTTAAAAACTGCTACAATACCTAGACTGTTACTAGGAAAGAAAAAAAAAATTCTTTGGTTGTTTTTTTGGTTTTTTTTAAACATAGAGAGGTGTTTAAAGTGGCTGTTCCCTTCTGAGTTTAAGAGTTTGTGCTGAAGTAGAAAGCACAATTCCAAAGAATTATATGGAACAGCTACCATTCACAATGCATTAATTAACAGTATTAATTCACGTGTCTGTCGTATAAATATTCAAGCTGTCATTAGGAGTGAACTGAATGGCAGAACAGTACTGGTCTCCCAAAAATCATCTGTTCTAATACAAACTATTCATCACTCACAAAATGTAAATGGAGAAGCACACAGTAATATCACAGTACCAAGGAAAGTAAAAGCATTTAATGTTCATAATATATCCACTGTATAATATATACACTATACAGGGATGAATTTTGATCAATCTTCACAGGCCCAGTGCTGCAGCCCTTACATGTACCTTTAAAGGCACAGCCATACTAATCACCACTGTCAAAGTACAAGCTCTACAAGTGCAAATATTTGCACAGGTCACTGAACTCTCACATTCTTCAGGACTGAAAGCAGATGCAAGTTTCCATGTATTAGATTTTTGCCAATGTTTGTTGATGTTTTGCTGTGCCATGCAGTAAGAAATCTTGCAGCAGTGGCCAGCACAGCGTGGCAGAAGCCAGGACACTGCTGTTATGGCAAACACAGAGCACACCCAGGAGCTGCTCCAGCTGGTGTTTGTTTCTGGGTGAGCCCTGGCCCGGCGAACCACGCGCTTCCCTGTCTGGCAAGGTTTTCATCTCTGGCCTGGCAGAGTTTAATGAAGCACTTTAGAGAATAGATGGCACAAAAATGCAGTTGTTTAACTGGCTTCGGTGTAAGTGACAAGATATTAATCCTAACACAAGACCACTGTTGTAACCCCTGGGCTTGCATTTCTTTTTTAGCAGCATACATTGATCCCAAAGGAGTAAGCTACAATACACTTGGAGTACCTATCAAACTACTCCATTCAACTGAAATTAATGCACTCTACACCAAACTTAGCTGTGCTTACAGGATACATTTGTATTTTTTAGCTCAATTAGAAATGAAATTTGAGTTCTAAACAAATTCTTAAGATCAAACTTCTAACTTCTTGGTTTATCTAGAAACTGAAACCAAAAATTATGCAGGAAGTCATACTAATTTCAAATAAAGTTGAGAACCTAATATTTAACCAAAAATAGCATTAAAAAGCCATTAAATCCCTGGAATAAAGTTAAATTCATAAAGAACATTTGAGTGCAAAAGGCAGCATTTTGCATGTAAGCACATTATGCAAAACCCAGCAAAAATAACAGCAACAAAAGAGCCAATACACTAAACAGCCAGACCACTGCCACACAAGTACTCCACCAGCTTACTGGATAGAAATGAGCGGTGGAAAACTGCTTTTACACTTTAAACAAAGATGCACATAATTTAAAATAACTTCGATAACTAAGGAGAGTTCTTGAACTTCTCTTACCTTTTGTTCTCTTTGGAGATGAGCAATGAGTTAATAAATATAGTGCAGAGGAAGGAAGCAGATGGCAAAACGTGTGCTGGAGTGTGCAAAAGCTGCAAAGATAAAACAAAAGCTTTATGAAAGATTTTGTTTGTCGTGATTTTGCTTGTACATTTGCTGTAATTGTTCCTACCTCTTTGACAGCAGGTGAAGCTTGCTCCTGCTTATTATGAACAACTGGTTTTCCAAGGTCTGTATCCTCTTGTGCTTGCTGACGTCTGTGCTTTCCCAGGAGCAAACTAAATGGGGTCACAGGAAGACTTTCTTCTACTGCCAGCTTGAAAAAATGTAAGTAGAATTTTAGTGTCACAAATCTTAAGTTCTATCTCCTTTTAAGTTACCAAAATTCAAATAAACCAGGTGACAAAACTCTACACTCAAATTTAACTCAACTATGTGGCTCTTTGTACTTGTTCTCTGTCAGGTGCCTGGAGAAGATCCTGCACAGAGAGTTGCAAACCTCTCCAGAATCTGGACCCAAGAACACCAGATTTTAGTTTGCTGAAGTACCTATTAACTTCCAAGTACAGAAGGTGGTGAATGTGCCAGAACAACTAGGGATGGGTTTTTTGACTCCACTTAGAACCAAAAGATCATTTATACTCCAGTGTCATCTGCAGAGAGATTGAATTATGCAATGGGAAGGAAAACATGGCACCTTGACTTTTGCCATTTTCCTACATAAATATACCTTAATCTGAGCACCAAATTATTCCCCCACCCTCCAGAAACACTGCTTATGCCCACATTCCCACAGGATTTTGTATTAGAAAGATACGAACTTCTACTTTGATCTATTTTATCTAACCAAACAAATCAATCAAATGCTGCTGTTTCAGTCAGTATGAGACACTTCTTCAACATGAATTAAAAAAAATTTCCAATTTCCCAGAGTATTTCTCCACAGAAATACATACTGGAATGCAATTCTGGAATTCCTTCTCACTAGTAAGTCACAATTGACTGACAGCTGTTTGTCCTCATCAGAAAGCACAGTTCAGACCACCCTCAAGGTTCCAAGTACAGAAACCAAGGTAAGCAAAGAACTTACTCAAACATTTTGCTTCATTTGTGTAACCTCAAACTTTTAGAAAGATCTTTTTTTTCCTTTACCCCAGGGAAAATGGAAAAAGGAGACTAGCTTACTGATACTGTAAAAATTTTTTTTACAAACAGCACTTCTTGTCAAAAAATAAGCACATCCTGATTTACTGCCCCTTCAGCTAAGTGACTCCAGGTAAGGATCTGGTGTGCATTTTCATGATAGGAGGGAATTTCAATATGACAAAATGAACACCATCAGAATTTTGAACTTCTCTGTCCATCTGAGTCAGAATTTCTATGAGAGGTACCTGTTTGCTCGATGGTGTGAGCCTTTCTTCCAGAGACTTTGTGCTAAGTGTCATTAGCTCCTAAAACACAGAAGGATGTAGCACAGTTATCACATGTGAAACTGCTTTCCATATTTCCATACCTTGCCTACACAGGCTTCCAATTGGCCCAAGAGCTCTTATCAGTCAAGTGGAAGAGGCAAAACCATCTCTTCCTCTTTATTTTGTCAAGAAACTGAAGAGAAGCAAGAATGGAACTCGAGGTTCTACAGACTTTTTGGGAAAACAGACAAAAAGCCCCCCACCCCCATCCAGAAATTACAGGGAAATTGAGTATCACATTTGTATAATCAGCAGTAATATATACAGCTTCTAGGTGTTTGTTTAAGTTAAACAGCATAGGCAATGTTCCCAAGTTATCTAGTTTCTTGTATCAGTGAGGCACCATAAACTATTCACAGTAGCAAACCAGTAAATCATTTTGAGCTTAGGCTGTTTTGTCAGTTGAAAGCCTTCAACAAAGCATGGCTCACACTGACTCGAAATCACAGAAAGAAACTCCTATGCTCATAAGCAGAACTCTGAATTTTTATCAATCCATTTTAAAGAAAACAGTTTTCCCCCAGGAACCACCTGCCAATTACTATCCCTTACTTGTGTATCTGTAAGAAAAAATAGCTGGGATTTTCTTAGCCAAAGGTATTTTTCTGAGCTTATCATTTCAGGTTCATCTCTTGGAATGAAGGCAGCAAGCAGGATCTTTTCTTTACAAAGGTTTCTCTGGATGTAGATTGGCCGTGGCTCACTTGGTTTAAACACAAACACTGCAAAATCAAGAAAATCTTCTCATTAAATCAGGAAATTCTTACTCTCCTGGCCAGCTATCAAAGCCCTGCATATCACAGCCAGGAAGGCTGGACAGGATTGCATCCAAGCACTAGTTTGCAGGAATATAACTGGGTAACTTTACTGCATAATAGAAGGTACCTTTCACAGTACTCCAGTCCAGAGAACATACCTGAAAATCAGGATTTCTGTAGGAAGAGTTCTCTTAATTTAATGTCAGAGCTCTAAAACATAGCTCTGCATTTACGTGAGAGGGTCAACAACATTTAAGACCCTCACCCAGAAAGTGTGGTTAATCCTGAGCTATATGCTGTACCAGAAAGCACGTGCTGGAAGAAAAGATAACATGCTTTATTTGACTGCTGCTGTCAGATATGGCTCTGTTTCCACAGGTGCAAGCACACACTGAAGTCCATCTCGCAGCTTTCATGATCTGAATTCTAAGAAAACCTTTTCTAGAAATTGTGCTTCCCCAGTTTTACATTCTGCTGACCATGACTTGTCAAAGAAGGCTTTGTACTTACAGCTGGACTCTTTGGAGAGCCATGAGACTGCGGCAATATGTTCAGAAAGGGGATCGGGTTGCAGAACTACGACGTTGAGGTGGGCACTCCACTCCACTGAAGAGCAAGCACAGCAAGAGCCAGAGGTGAAAAGGAGCCAAAGTAAAGGTCAAACAAACAACACACAGGGCCTTAGCTACTGGAAGAGGCAGCTTCACTCATTCCCTGGTGAATAAAAACACACAAATGCTACCAACTTCTCGACAAGTGTAAGAAATACTGCCTATTATTGGGTTATCATCCACCTAACTTAGAATTTATCCTGCACATGCACACAAAGCACATGCATGCTGGACAGGATACTATCCTAAGTATGAAAATCATCCCATTTCCACAGGGCATCTTGTAGTGTGTAAATCTGGAACTGAACTAGAGTTATCTGAAGGTTTCACAGAAATTTCAAGTATTAAATTACTCTAGCACACATTCAAGCTGATCTTACATGCACAAGTGAGCAGGTTCCAGCAACACAGAAAGCCATAATCAGTGGCACCAATAAGGTACTTGGAACATGTTAGTCTCCCAAAGCAGATGTTCCTACAGAAGTAAAAAGCCAAAACAAGTTAGTGACCTTCACAGCTCATCTTTGTTTCTCTATGTAGCAATTACTAATAAATTATAAAAACTATTCAGTTATGATTTAGTTTTGACAGCTAAATCAGAAGTTTGCTTTTTTTTCAATTAACTTCTCGTGGCATGAAACTCTACACACAACTATTAAGTCTAATGATTTAAGGTATGCATAAATAAATAAGGATTACATGTTTCTACAGCATTCCAATATAAAGGAGGGATTTTAAATGCTTAAAGAGATTACAAACCCATACATAATTTTAAGTGTTCACATTGGGATTGGACAATAACTTCCATATTTAAAGAAGCCCTACTATTGTTCAGCAACCAGAAAGATAGGAGTAGTTAAAAAAAAGTTATAAGCTGCTCCAGTTGAAGAAAGCATGTGATTTAATTTCCCACTCTCTTGTTGGAGAATAACAGAGCAGCCTTATGACTTCTAATGATCAAAGGTTTTCAAAAAAAGCTAATAAGGGACAGAATTTGTATATTAAAGCATAGCCCTTTGAAGTTATGCAAGTAATGCAGTAATTCATTATATTCCTAGAGTAATTTGTTTCCTTTTAATATAACAAACAGTAAAGGCTAAGAGGAGGCAGCTGGCCTGGGAAAAGCTTCTCACTGCACCAAGCTGGTGGCTCATGTGCCTCCCATAATTTTCCTGCACACCAGGTTCAGAATCAGTTTCTCAATTTCTAATCTTAGAGGACCAATATAAACCAGACTCCATCACACAAAGGAAAAGCTCACAAACATACACACAACACATGGAAGGGAGAAATCTCTGTATGCTGCTGTGATTCTTTGTGTCAAGAATCTCTAAAACATTGTGACTACAAAATGTTAATGTCTTTTATCATGACAGCATACAATGGAGCATTGGGATAGTCTGCCAGGGAAACATGGATTTTCCAACACAGGTTAGAGAGGATCAAGATATGTACTTCATAGTACAGATAAGGTCATTATGCCTTTATGGTTTATTGATAAAATTTCTATTTGCATGTATGCCTATACAAATAAATAACCAACTTCTTGTATTTATACTTTTCCAGGACTTCGATTCACCCCTGGATTAATGGGGAAAAAGAGAAGGGCTATCAACACACTACTTGTGTGCCCCATGATACAGATTTAAGGATGGGAGGCACAGGAGACATAAGCAAGTAAGAAGGAACTGCAAAGCTTGATCTTATTTTTAAGAGTATTTTTAACCAACCACCTAAAAGCCATTTTAGTCTTTTCTATATATGTGAATTTAAGACTGTTAAATTCATTGTTTATGTGAACATATACAAGGTCTTGGACTGCTATGAACTGATTATTTCTGTTGTGAGAGTTCAAATGAGACATGAAAGAGCAGATGAAAAACGTACCTTATATTTCCAGGTGGATGGCAAAATGTGCACTTAAGATCCCAAGTAAGTGAATCCCATACAGTGACAGTTTCTTCAAAGCTAACAGCAAGCAAAGAGCCATCTTCTGAGAAGCAGCAGTTCGTAGCTTGGTAGTTGTGGTAGCTGCCTACAAAGTCACAGCTCCAGCTCACACTCTGCTGCGCTGCGTTGAATGAACAAGCCAGTTAACTCAAGTCTATACGTGACCAAAGAAGAATTCAAGTATTATTGCAAAATAGGCTCAAGAGCAAGGCAGTTTTCTTTCACAATTTTTGAAGAGTACAGAGAATCTGCCCTGTTCTAGTATGAGAAACAGCTGGTAGGGTTTTCATTTGTCCTCAGTTTTGCATTTGAACAGAGAACCCTGAGACTGGCATGGTACAATATTCATGCTTAGTTTGCCAACTCCATTAACTGTGCTCTCAAATAGGCAGGGATATTTTATCTAATATCATTAGATAAAATGATACTCCAGTAGATTCAACACTTGTTCTGAAACATTGTTCTAACTCTAGCAAGAACACAAGCATTACTCAAAATTTGAACACAGGTTGCATTTGAGTACAACGAAGCTCGTGGTTCATTTACAGAAGATTTCCAGATCACCAAGTGACCTACCAGCGTGCTTCCGTGTGTTGGTTCACCTGCCACTGCATTCTGTTGGGACACCTTTCCTGCTCTGGATAATTATCATAAAATAAACCAGAGCAAAGTGATGTACTTATCACATTAACATATATTTCCCTGTATAAAATAATTCCTACAGCATGCTTTTGAAACATTTGAGTAGGATGAGGAAAAATACGAAAGTAAGTTCACCCTATGCTAAAATACCCTTTATATAAGGGCTACAAGTTGATGATTAAAAGACCTGCCCATAAAA